>JAUYWG010000050.1:14088120-14101093 GCA_034779775.1 Enteromius afrohamiltoni | reverse complement strand
TTTTAATTTATTTTTTTAATTTTTTTATTTATTTATTTTATTTTATTAAAATAAATACATTTGTTAATATTTGATAAATATTTGGCTGAATTTTATAATTTATTAACTGCACAGCGTCCATTTATTCAGAAATATACAGTGAGGCAAAATCAGAACATGTTGATCTTTATTTTGAGGTAAATGGAAAAACAGCCCCAGTTGCTTAAAATTATGCTTTACAGTTCTTGATGAATGAAACCTTTAGAGACATGTAATTTCTCTAAAAAATTGCTGCTATCGGATGAATAGGGAAAGAGACATCTTAAATGAAGCGGAGCTGATCATTTCAGGCAATGTAGTTACGAATGATTGGTGGTGATCAGACCTCCCAAGATAAATGTGTGAATATGACAGCTAATCAATTTGTGTTTCATTTTATATCAGTGTTCAGGCTATTCCCAGTAAATCGGCAAATTAAAAGCTGTCACGCATGCATGCTGTGTACAAAAGGAGCTCTAGGAGGACGAGAGACCATCGCAGATGATGCTGAAATGAACTGTGGCCTGTTGAACTCTAGCTGTCTTCCCGTCTGGAGTTAATAAGGGCATGGCTTTTCTTCTGAGAACTCTGACCTCTGTAAAGCTCTTCTCGACAGCCAGAAGCTGCTGTCCGTGTTGTGGCTCTCTGCTGACACTCTTTGACACTATTGCTCTAAATTTAATGCCAATATCTGTGAAACAGATGACATTTTTGGTGATGTAGTTGTTGTAATATGTAGTTCCTCTGTGTTAGCAGACGGTCCTCGGCCCTCGCAGAAAGAGATCACCTCTCTCAGAGCCTTCATGCTGCTCTTCCTCAAACAGCTCATACTAAAGGTGAGCAGCATTAAATATATTCAGATATTGTGTAACTGTATAATTGTGTAACACCGAATACAATTCCTGTTTACTTTTTTCACTTAATAAGGCAGATAAAATACAATTTGGAAGTTGTTTACTGGATGTCCTGCTAAGTAACAATATACATATATGATTATATTTTTTTATTACAAACATTTAAGCTTTAGTTTTAATTAATAATTATTCATTCTTGTTTACATTTTTGTTGTTGTTAGGTAGTTATAATATATGTGTGTATATATATATATATATATATATATATATATATGCAGGTGCATCTCTATAAATAAAAATTTCCTGGAAAAGTTCATCTATTTAATTAATCTGTGTATTAAATAGATTAAATCCACACAGGCTGAAGTGGTTTAAGTCTTTGGTTCTTTTAATTGTGGTGATTTAAGCTCACTTTTAACAAAAACCCACCAATTCATCTCAACAAATTAGATTATGGTGACATGCAATCAGCTAATAAACTAAAAACGCCTGCAAAGTTTCCCTGAGCCTTTAAAATGGTCTTTCAGTTTGGTTCACTAGGCCACACAGTCATGGGAAAGACCTCTGATCTGACAGTTTCCAGAAGATAATCATTGACACCCTTCACAAGGAGGGTGAGCCACAAACATTCATTGACAGAAGCTGGCTGTTCACAGAGTGCTGTATCCTAGCATGTTAACAGTGTGGAAGAAAAAGATATACAACCAACCAAGAGAACGTCTAAGGTTATGTAGGTAACCGTGTCAACAGGAGAGTCTGCACGTAACCTTCCCAAGGCCCTGGGGGACGTTTAGGACCCCTGTCGTGATGCCAACTTTTACTTTCTAGTATTTTAAAGTTGAAGCATGTGTTGTGGGGGCGAAGACATGAAAAGAAACGCACTATATCGATAAGATGTGGATATAAGTGAAGGGAAACACAGCCTTCAGTCGGGACTGGCTCCACTCAGAGTCCGACTGCTGGGCAGGAGGAGGAGGTTCGCCTTGTTATTGGAAAAGGGCACAGCAGCAAGCCGACAACGCTGGTCTTCCCGCTACCTGCTTGTCTGATGTAAGACATGGGAAGACACAGCCTCCTCACGGAGGTCGTAAAACCTGGCGAAAGTGTTGGGTGTCGCCCAGCCCGCAGCTCTACAAATATCTGCTAGAGAGGCACCGTGCACCAGTGCTGAGGTGGAGGCAACACTCCTTGTGGATTGGGCTCTCAGACCTAGGGGGCACGGCTCTCCCTGGTATAGATATGACAGGGAGATGGCTTTCACCACCCAATGGGCCAGCCTCTGTTTGGAGATAGCATTCCCTTTCTGCTGACCTCCAAAGCAGACAAAGAGCTGTTGAGAGCATCTGAAGTTGCAAGTGCGGCCAACGTAGAGGCACAGAGCGCATACTGGACACAGCAACTGCAAGGCTGGGTCTGCCTCCTCCAGCTTGAAGGTTCACTACCTGATCTCGGTAAGGTGTGGTAGGAACCTTGGGCACGTAGCCGGGCAGAGGTCTCAGTGTTATGTGAGAGTCAGCCGGGCCGAACACTAGGCACTCTTTGTCGACAGAGAAAGCTTGGAGGTCCCCGACCCTCTTGATGGGACAGGCCAAGCGGGAGAACCTTGTATTGATACACTAGACCCTCGAACGCAAACCGCAGAAGGGGTCTGCGGCCTGGGACCTTACCAGTCATCCAGTCGAGATGGATCGGATGGAAGCCCCTGTGGCACCTCCAATCCAATCCCCTCGGAGGCTCGGAGGAGCATAGCCGAGAGCTCAGCGTCCGCCTGGGATGGAGCAGCAACTGCGGACAGTCTCTGCTCTGCACCGGTGAGCACTTCGCCACCCGACTCCGAGCAAAAGACTGGCTCTATTTGAGCCTTTAGAAAGGCTACTAGTCTCGATGGTCCCGCTGTCAACTGCCCAGAAGTAGGATGAAGCGGCGACAGAGCATGAACTCCACAGGACTCTTTTTCAGAAGATTCTCTTCAGCAGACTCACACAGCATTCACTGCAACGAATAGTGGTCCGAAGCGAAAAAGCCTCAAGTGCAATCCCGCCTTGCCCTCTTATACTTATGCCGTGATAAGGTGCACCTGGCTGTGATTATAGCACACCAATATTCATTGGCCTTTTTTCAAAGACTCAAAGACGATTGGTCTCTCATGCGAGATCCCATATGTACGTCGGAGTGAACTCGACTGAAGGGGAACCGCAGCCCTATGAGGACTGTCAAGCAAAATCGATTCAAGAATTTGTGTGAACTTCAGAAGAATGGACTGAGGCTGTGGTGAAAGCATCAAGAGCCACCGCACACAGACGTGTCAAGGAATTTAGCTACATTTGTCATATTCCTCTTGTTACAGGAATTTTCCTTAAACTCGTACATTCAATCAGAATAATACCTACAGTAAATGTAATTCATAATTGTGTGCCTGTCACAAATACCCATGTGTTGATTTATCAAAGAACAGAGAACAGCAGCTCTAGTGATGTTGCTTTGGCAGGTTTTCATTCACCAGCCCCAGCTGTCTACCATTTTCTAGCAGGACCGTAGGAAAAAGTATACACTTGTTCAGACCAGTGCTACCATATCAAGAGATCTGTCAGGTAGCCAAAGCCTGAGCAAACAACAATTAGCTCTCAAGCTGCCTGTGCTTTTGCAGTAATGGGAAACGTGTGCATTCATCAGCAGTGCTATAACCGGACAGTTCATGCTGCTTTCCTAATAATAAGAGACAGCTTGTAAAAGGCAGGACCCAAATTCACTGTGAACAGTAATTTCAGCAAACACAAACAGCCTCATTGAATTAGAACTCATTGTTATTGTGTGTGTTTTCTTTTTCTTTCTATTTATATTTCATAGTCTGTCAGCATACTGATGGCAGTAGCAGCTTATAAGTGCAGTTGGGCCTTTACCAACAGCATATTGCAAAAGTAACGTTGCTCAGCACTTTCTTGTTTGTTTTTTATTCGTCAGGACCGAGGTGTTAAAGAGGATGAGCTTCAAAGTATTCTCAACTACCTGCTGACTATGCATGAGGTGAGTCTTCAGCAGATTATAATTTTCCCCCAATAGGCCCTTTGAATCTGACATATCTGTTTTAGATCATTTTCTTTTATGTTTCTAAATGTGCCCAATTTTATACCACTGATATAACAGATATTTGACTGTCAAAGTAACTCAGTGCCTTCCTTTTGCACTCTACCTTCAGGAGTTTAGATGTGGGTTATAGTAATTTATTACACACATTTCTGAAGATCAAGCTTCAGGCCTACATCTGATATAATTTGCGAAGATAACAGTTGTTAGGCTTTGTCACACTATTGTAAAAATGTACAGTAAGTTTAAAAAAGTTTAAGGAACTAAATTAGTAGAAGTTTAAAGTTTTGCCCTCAACTCTTAAAATTAGTTTTGTTGATAAAAAAAATTGTGTTTATTTATTTGTTTAACAAATTAAAAATTAAAACATAATATTAGATATTTTCTTAAATGTTTAATTTGGTCCAGACAGAAAAATGACCCAATAACCAGACACATACTTTTTTTTACAGTTTTTCTCAGTCGCTTTGGTGCAACAGTACTTACATTTGCACAACAGTTAATGCATTTCTCAAAACAATTAGTCATAGTATCATAGTAGCTGTTTCTTATTCTTTCCAACAAATTGCAAATGCTTTTGGACATTCATCAATGGCTTTCATACAACTCTCTGCTGTTTTATAACATTATCATTTGCTTTTTTCATGTCAGTCAAAATGAACTATACTTGTGCTGAATAGTCATTCCATATCAAACTAATAGTCCTCATTTCATTGCTTGAGTCATTACATACAAAAATGTTGAACTAGTTGTCAAAATCTGTCAGGTAAATTTGAAAAAACAGTTTAAATCGTTTTTTTCCCTGAAAATGTCTTCTAAATTGAATGCTTTGAATACAGTAAATTAGAATAGCAAAGAGCGTATGCAGTAAAAATGTGACATGCTTTTGCAGGTTATCAGCTAGGTTTTGCAGTTTGCACTAATAGTTTTGAGAAATGCATTAACTGTTGTGCAAATTTAAATACTGTTGTAAGAAATGCATCTGTTTTCAACATTGATAGTAATAACATTTATTGAGCAGCATATCGGTATATTAAAATGATTTCTGAAAGATCTGACACGAAAGACTGGAACAATGGCTGCTGAAAAATTAGCTTTGCCATCACATGATGAAACCCCCCCCACTTTAAATCAGAAAATGGTAATTTAATTGTAATTAACTTCACAATATTACTAATATACAATGTTTTCACTGTATCCTTAATCAAATAAATGTAGCCTTGTTTCAAAAAGTTTAATAGGCTGCAAAATCTTGAACTGTATTGTACATGTTAACTCATTCAGTACTGAACTTGTGAAAAGAGTAAGCAGAATCCAAATATAGAAAAAGGTTGGCGACTTTAATGAGGGTCAAAGTCCTTTTTTTCCACATGCCCATTATTTAGTAGTTTTCATACTTGGGTTTATTCTAAAAATGTAAAAAAAAAAATAGTCTAATTAAAGAATATTTATGTAAGGGATAATGTAGAGGCAGCCGGTAGTTATCGCAGAAATATATTATATTATATTATATTTCGCAATAACTACAGGCTGCCTCTGCATTCTTCCGCTTATTATAAGGCTACTTGCCACATAAGGAAAAAAAATGGACGTGAATTTGAATTTTAAACATTTTATTGGCATATTTGTTTTAAATTAACATTTTCATCCTTGTGCGAAACGATATAATATCACGTGACTAACATTCGACGTGACTAACGTTAGTAAGACAATTTATAACATCTACATATGAATATATAATAGCAGATGTATTTTAGTTATTTTCAAGTATCAAATTGTTGTCCAGTGTTTGTCACAAGATAAACGGTAATCTTTGTTGGCGCGGAGGGATATTAAACACAAGTAGTACCGGCTATGCGTTATTACTTTGGAGGGGTTATTATTTAAAAAGAAAGAACCTTCAAATGCCTCAACTGACCAATCAGAATCAAGTATTCCAGAAAGCCGTGTAATAAGCCTGTATAAACTTTTAATATTGGTTTTGGAGTTGAATGAAATTGAACACAGGTTTGCATTAAATGCTGTTTTCTCTGTTCAGGATGAGAACCTCCATGATGTTCTTCAGCTGCTGGTGGCCCTCATGTCTGAGCACCCAGCCTCCATGATTCCCGCATTTGACAAGAGGAACGGCATCCGGTGAGATCTTACTCCACACACACACACACACAGTCAAATTTCATTATATTTCATCTTGTCTGCAATGATGGAGTTTGCCTACATGTTACAATCATGAATTATTCACAAGACTCGCAATGATATTTTCATATTTATTTATTTTTTCTGACAAGCAGGATAAAGCTCACACCCTGCATGTCAAGCTAATGAAATATAGATGGATTTGATAGAGATATTTGCTTTTTGAAGTTTTGGGTTTGGCTAAAAAAACCTGATATGAACAGCTTCCTGGTGCTTTACAAAATGCCATTTCCTTTTCAGTATTACTTATTATTGTCTGCCAGTTTCACATTTTTTTAGCAGCAGTCACATGATGAATTGAAAAAGAACGTGTTTGGCACTTTTCCACTGTTTCTTTTGTTTTTTAACATAAAATGTAGCAAATTAATTCAAAATATGATTTATTTTACGTATAATTTGATTTCTTTACAGGGTTGTGTACAAACTACTGGCTTCTAAGAGTGAAAGCATCCGAGTTCAGGCTCTGAAAGTTCTGGCATATTTCCTCAAACACTTAGGCCACAAGTGAGTACATCCATTCTTCTCTTTCCCAGAGACATATTTACAATGAAGTCTTCCAAAACTCATTATATTTTTCTCAAGTGTATCCGACAAATTCACTGTGAAACTGTGTTACACACTAGTCTGTGACTGTGTATATAGGTGTTTGTGAGTGTGTGCTTATATTGCAGTTTTCTTTCTATGTGTATGTCATTTTAAGTAATTACCAATTATCAATGATTGTTACTGTAGTCGCTTTGGTGCATTTCTCACAAAAGTACTTACATTTGCACAAAAGTTAACGCATTTCTCAAAACTATTAGTGCAAAATGCAAAACCTAGTTGATAACCTGCAAAATCGTGTCAGTTGCTCAAAATGGATAGTTCATTCCTCAAAAGCAAGTATTCATGTCAATGAAAGTGTCAGTGTCGTCAAAATGAAAAGTCCTGACACCATTGTTTATGAACAAGATAGTCAAATGGCTTTTGCTTTGGTAACACTTCCTGACAATGCTCAAGACAGTACTGTTGTGAGAAATGCACCAAAGTGACTGAGAAAAACTAATAAATAATTACACGAGTGGTCAAAAGTTTGATGATGTTTCAAATGTTCACTAAGACTGTCAAACGATTAATTGCAGTCCAAAATTTGACAGCGCTCTAAAAGAATTGAAATTAAATGTATAATATCTAAGTAAAAAAAAAGCATATATGTATGTATGGGTAACCAAGACTGCATTTAGTTAACCAGAAAATATTAATATTATCAGATGTTGCTACAACTTAAAATAAGTGTTTTATATTCAAATATATTGCAAATGTTAATTTTTTATGGCAAAGCTAAAGAAGTTGCTTTTGAGAAAAAGAAGGTTTGGACCACTGTAGTGTTTCATAAATGATTATTTGTAATAATTAAAATATGTACTATATTTATTATATTTTATTATATTAATATTATTATATATTTGTAATTGAAATTAAAAACAGAATTTAATATAAAATTAAAAAAAGAGTAAAAATTTATATAATCACAATGTGTAATGCATATTTTGAATTTCTTTCATTTTCTTTCATTAAATTTTTTTTATTATCTGAAACTTGATGGATGCAAACCCATTATCCATAAAAAAAATAAAAAAAAAATAGTCTAGCATCTGTGCAAAAACAGTTTCACATTATGTGAACATAAAACAAAAAAAAAATGTTATTTACTCCTTTTTTTCTGACTAAATGAGCCAAATAGCTGATAAACACTCATAACCTTTTGTAATTTGTATTAATGCTCTAAGATCTGACGTTGCTCGGCAACCATAAATGCCTCATCTTCGCTTCATGCTCTGTATTTTGCATTACCTAATGTTTCTGTGTCACACTCACGTGTAAATAATGTAAAGTGTTCCTGCCCACGGATGCAAGTACATGTACAGTGCTATTTCAAATCTGTTTTGCTTAATCCGCTTCTTCCGTTGCACACTATATATTGTCAGACCTTCCCTGTATGTATATCTGAATATACAGCATATATATGTGTGTGTGCTTTAGTGTGAGTGTAAGTGTATGCATGAGGCTGTTTCCCTTAAATGAACACTTAAATGAATCTGCACCGTCGGAGCTGTTTTTAGAGCTTTACAAACCCACTGACATTTGCAGACTTGTACAGCCGTTAGCCTAGAGTGCGCATAAAATCCACATTTGCTTTTTGTCATCATTAGCGTATCCATCGTTGAGTGGTTACCATCCTGCATTCTCACAGGCACTTTAAAACCTATTCTTTTCTGCTTGTCATTTTACTGTACAGTCCCCATTTGTCTGTACCTGCTGTTGGGCAGGACTGCGTTTAGGAAGCTTAGCATCCTGACAGTACCTCAGCATGATGTTCTGCTGGATATTTTGTGATTGTGAAAGTCACAGCTCTCCCAGTATGAGACCATAGAGGTGGCTGCTTCGTTATTCTGTGGGGAAAAAAAACTGAAGGTACCTGACGCCCCACAAAAGGTGCCAAGCTCAGTCTCCTTCAAGGCTAGCTTGACGTTAGCTGTGAGGTGAATGAAACTTTGCATTCTAACTACAATATGTTTTCTGTGTGTTTGTGATTTGTCACAGGAGGAAGGTGGAAATAATGCACACAAACAGTCTCTTTACTCTTCTTGGGGAACGACTCATGCTGCATTCCAACACATTGTCGATAACTACGTACAACACTCTATATGAGGTTGTGTAACATTGTGGATTTCTTTAATTTTTTTGCAAAAAAGTTAACTGCAACAGTCTTTTTACATTTCTAACTTTTTCATATTTAATATTAGTTCCATTATGCGATATATCTGAGTAGAGTTTGCAGATTTTAAGCCCTCTTCATAACTGATGCTTAATCTATTCCTGCATTGTTTCATATTAATTCAATCTGATGATGATTTATGCCATAAATACCTCCTCTGATCCGTTTCCTGTCTAGATTTTGACAGAGCAGGTTTGCACGCAGGTTGTCCACAAGCCACACGCTGAGCCTGACTCTACTGTGAAGATCCAGAACCCAAGTAATTCTTTCTGTCAGCTCATTTATTCTTTTTGTGGCTGGGTGCTAATACACTTACTGTCATCTGTGGAAGTTAAAAGTTTACTAGGGAATGATTAAACGCTTTTTTCGGCACATAGACTTCAGCCAGGGATGCTCGTTTCATCTGTGTCAGTCAGTGAGACCACATGCTCATTGGTCCACATCTGTGTCAATCAGACTCTTGAGTGTTTAAAGTTCCCCTATTATGGGTTACGAAAGGTTCATATTTTGGTTTGGGGAGTCCCAAATAACAGGTTGGGACTCCCCAAGGTCAAAAACACACTTTCATTTACTTATAATATGCTCTTTTTTTTTTACCTTATATGTTCAACGACTCCTAAATGATTAGTTTAACAATTCATTTTTCCTAACCCCTCCGGTGATTGGTTGATTTTGTTTAAAGCAGTGTTTGTGAGCTTTTAACACTCCAAAAGTGGCACCTAGTGGCAAAGAATGAATTCGCATTTTCATGCATGCCAACACAAAAAGACCAAAAGTGGGCGGGGAACATGCTAATGCTTCGTCAACAAAAAACAGCTTTGGACTCGTTTTAAAAACTACTCGTTTCAGTGATTCAGAGTCAACTCTTTCTTTAAGAGACAATAACTTTGTACACGGTGCACTTTCAGATTTAAAACTTTACAGGATGTTTTCATTCACAGTGCTATGTTACACACTGCATTTTCAAAAATCCACAATAGGAGCACTTTAATGCTTGTTCTTATTTTGGTTGTTATCAGTGATTCTTAAGGTGGTGGCCACACTGTTGAAGAACTCCACGCCCAGCACAGACCTTATGGAGGTGCGACGTCTTTTCCTGTCTGACATGATCAAACTCTTCAGTAACAGCCGTGAGAACAGACGGTGAGGGTCTCTTCCTTTCTCACCCTTTCCCCCATGACAGCAATTAACTGCCTAGTGAACGGACCAGAAAAGAGCAGAAAAAAAGTGACGTTCTCCCTTGTTGTAGTGTTTAATGGGCACCCCCGTGATGCTTAATAATCCAGCGTTTCTCTCGCAGCAGATGTTTCACTGACACATTCAAGTCCACACCAATTTCACTGCTATCCTATGGCTGCTGGTTTTCCTGTTCTTTTCTCCAAAGCCATATATACAATGTGGTCCTCTGTGCCGTCACTAGTCTGGCATTCAATCAGCCGCCCAGTGTGTGCTGAAATCTCACTTGGCTGTTATTATTACGTTTCATCATCTCCATCATTAAGTTCTACAGTGAGCCACTCAAAACTGAAAGGAAGAAGCTTTTTAGACTAGTTGAAGTCATTATGTTTCAAAAGTGCTTTTCTGAAACATCTGTAAACAGTAGATGGTAGATAGACCAGATATTTATCTTCTCTATGAATGAAGTAGTTCATCTGAAATAAAAACTGTGTCATTATTTACTCATGCTTGTGTCATTCCAAGCGGCTTTTATCTTCTGTGAAATGCTAAAGAAATGATTATGAAGACTGCACTGCACACTGTTCTCCATGCAATTACAGTGAATAAAGAATGAGGTTTTCAAGCTTCAAAAAGGATGCTGAAGCGCCATAAAAGTGTTTCACACCACTCTTCTGAAGCCATCTGATTTGTGCGAGGAAATTCTCCAAGTTGTTTTTCACTCTTCCAATCTTCCCTTAATTATGTGAAAGATCAGTCAGTGTGTCATTTCTTGAACTAATCTTGCATTACCTAAACCATTAAGCCAGAATTAGCTGGCTTAGAATTAGAAATCTTTGGTGCCAACAGTTACTATGATCTGCTTATGGTGTTTTTAGGTAATTCATTTTTGTGAACTAGTTCAGTCATATTTGATTCTCAGTTGCTTTGGTGCATTTCTCAAAACACTATTTCAATTTGCACAACAGTTAATGCATTTCTCGGAACAATTAGTGCAAACTGCAAAACCTAGTTGATAACCAAAAATCTAAAAGCGTGTCACTTGCTCAAAATGGATAGTTCATTCCTCAAAAGCAAGTATTCATGTCAATGAAAGTGTCAGTGTCATCAAGATGAAAAGTCCCTGACACCATTGTTTATGAACAAGATTATGACAGTTTACGCTGTACATTTTTTACAATGTGATTTTTTTCAAGAAAAAGATTTTGGTGACACTTCCTGAAAATGCTCAAGACAGCACTATATACTATTTGCACAGCCCTTTGGAAACTACAGTAGAGTTAGACATTACTGTATGTAGTGAGGTGTCTAAATAACAAGACACTTAATATGTATGTTTGACATTTTTACTGCATATGCTCTTTGCAATTCTAATTTACAGTATTCAAATCATTGTGTTAACGATTCAATTTAGAAGACATTTTCAGGAAAAAATGATTTAAACATTGTTTGCTTGACAGATTTTGACAACTAGTTCAACATTTTTGTATGTAATGACTCAAGCAATTAAATGAGGACTATTAGTTTGATATGGAATGACTATTCAGCAGTCACAAGTATAGTTCATTTTGACTGACCTGACATGTGATAATGTTATAAAACAGCAGAGAGTTGAATGAAAGCAATTGATGCATGTCCAAAAGCATTTGCAATTTGTTGGAAGGAATGAGAAACTGCTACTATGATGTGCACACATGACTAATTCTTTTGAAAAATGCATTAACTGTTGTGCAAATGTTAGTACTGTTGTGAGAAATGCATCAAAGCGACTGAGAAAGCAACTTTTCTTTTCTTTTTTGTTATGTTCCTTGAGAGCCTTGAATTCCCTATTAATTTTCAATGTAAAGCAACCAATTCAATTCTTCAAAAATGCTCCTTTTGCGTTCCACTGAATAAGGAAAAGTTGAGTGAGTACAATATGACGATTTTCATTTCAGGGTGAACTAATCCTGTAACGATGGTTTACACGCCAAAGCTTTACCGCTTGCTAGCCAGTAGGGATGGGTTTGAAATTAAATCATCCTTACCGCAATCTTACAACCCGAAGTGTTTCAGCAGATGGAACAAGCTTAATTCATTCTGCCTCAGTCAAAGATCCATTTATTATGCCACAATGCACTTAGAAAAAAATACGACGTGAATAACACAAAGTGCTTCAGGTGTTATTCAAATAGCTGCCAGTCATTCTTAGTATTACCTCGCAGATCTGAAGTTTAATGGAGGTTGGGGCTGAAATTGCTTTGTGTTACTTGTCGGTTTTGTGAATTAGGTTCCAACTTTGAGTGTCGTTTGAGGATGTTAAAAAAGATGTTTGCGGAGGAGAGGGAGGATTTAACATGGGGGACTGCCGCAAGCTTAATCCATCTCATTTTCTGTGTGACAGGTGTCTGCTGCAGTGTTCCGTTTGGCAGGATTGGATGTTCTCTCTCGGCTACATTAACCCTAAGAACTCAGAGGAGCAGAAGATCACTGAGATGGTTTACAACATCTTCCGGATTCTTCTCTACCATGCCATCAAGCACGAGTGGGGAGGCTGGCGTGTGTGGGTGGACACACTCTCCATAGCCCACTCCAAAGTAAATAAACCATTTTCCTCAGCTAGTGGTAGACCTTGTGAGCTTTTCAACTGGCCAGTACTGATGTGAATATCTAAAAAGCAGGGATGGGTAAAATAATCCAGATGAACAGTACAGTGTCCTCCAAAAGTGTGAGAATTTCATTTAGAATGAATACAATTCTAATGTGAATGTTATAAAGTAGAAATTAAATGAATTGAAAATGGTATTTAAAATTATATTTTTATATTTAAAAAAGGATAGATAGATAGATAGATAGATAGATAGATAGATAGATAGATAGATAGATAGATAGATAGATAGATAGATAG
>JAUYWG010000050.1:14055439-14069931 GCA_034779775.1 Enteromius afrohamiltoni | reverse complement strand
ACTTTTTTTAGCTGCCATTACTCCAGTCTTGAATGTCACATGAAAAATAATGTTGATTTGGTGCCCAAAAACCTTAATATTAGTAATAATTTTTATTTTATAATTATAATTATGTTTCCTATTATTATGAATACCTACAGTTGTTTAATACTTGTTCTGAAAACCATGATATATATATATATATATATATATTTACTAATTTTTTTTTATTCTTTGATGAATATGAAGTTTCAAATAATAGCATTTATATGAAATAGGAATCTTTTATAACAATATAAACTCTTTTATTTTCATTTTCTTTTTACCATTTCAAACTAATAAAAGTAAAAAAAACAAAAAAAAACTACTGACCCCACAATACAGTGTATTTTGAGAACAGAAAAATATACAGTATGACATTTCCCTAAAGAAAGGCTTTTATTTCCCTCTGTCCTTCATGAAGCTCAATGAGATCTGCTTAAAGTTCACGAGGGAGGTTGATTTGGATTGAAGTTGAATCAGGCCAAGCTGTGCTTCCAGCAGAATCCATCAGAATGTCCCTTTTGACGTTTCCTCTCATCTTGGTGTATTTGCTTATGGGTGGACACTCATCTCTGACACGGCGATTGATGGCTGCGTAATAGATTTCCCATCCTCAGATGTCCCGTGACAGCTTGTGGTTTCACAGGATGACAGTCCATTGCTGTGATGTATCTATCAGACGCTCCCTGCTGCACAGGGCACTGTGGACACTGTGGCTTTGACAGAGAGAGAAATGAGAGGAATATAAGATGGTGCTTCACTTTCTCAGGGAGAGGCCAGAGTCATGGGGATGTTTTTCAAAGTTTGTGCCTCTGTAGTTATGTTGTTACCTGATGAAAAAACAGAAAGTGTTTGATTTTAGTGCGGCTGAAGGTTTAGTTGGTGGTTGGTGGGGAAGTAAAGCACTTGCACTGTGTCTAAGAAAGTGTGAGAGAAATATTCATTGATTTAGAAATATCAAATATTTTTGAAATTTATTAAGTCAGCTTTTAAACTGAAAACTTAGTCTTAAATTAGTCCATTTTTCTAACCAGTTTGTGTTGTGTCACAGGAGCCACAGACGCATCCAGTTCCTCTTCCTCCAGCTTTGTGAATGGAGCCACCAGCAAGAATCTGCCTGCTGTTCAGACTGTGGCCCCCATGCCTGAGGACACCATGGAGAACATGAGGTGAATCAGAGTCCCAGGATGTGTGCTGTGGTCTAAGACAGACAGCTGGGTAGAAATTATTTTATTTTGTATTTTGTTTTAGAAACTGCTTATGCATTGGCCAATAATGAATATTATATATATTTATATACTATTTAGGCTATTAATATTAAACTGTTCCGTGTTAGTCCATGTTTTGGTCCATTAACTAATATTAAATAGCTACGACTTTTAATTTTAATAATGTATTAGTAAATGTTGTAATCAGCATTAACTATGATTAACTATGTAGTTAACTCATTTGTAAAGTGTTACCATCTAAGCGTCAGATTTATTATCTTTAATGAGCACAAATCTGCATGATTCATTGAAATACTGTCCTCCCAAAAACTCCTACAAATGTATATTCAATAAGGCGAGTTGCAAATTAATTTCCCATTGTGAGTTTTCAGTAAATCCTGAGAGGAGTCAGGATTTTTGTAACTGATATAAAAAAATAAATCTATATTTGCACTGGAAAGATGTTTTTTTTATTTCTATTTTTTGATATAATAATGCTACTCAGTAGCACTTGTATGTCACGTCCTCACAGCTTCATTTGCATAAAATTAAACATAACATCTACCTACACTGAAGTCCATATATTCTGGCAGATTCATTTTTAAATGATTAATAATGAATGTAATTATTTATTGAATGTAATACTATAGCCACTGTTTATAAATAAGTCTCTAATGCTTTATAAGGCTGCAAGTATTTGATAAGATTTATATTATATATTCTATGATGGCAGATGTGAATTATTAGCAAAATGTCACATGATCCTTCAGAAATTAGTGTATATTATTTCTCCTAATACCCCAATAATATAATAAAACACAGCCCTAAATGGCATTTTGCTTTATTTGAGCGTGTCAGTGAGTAGGAGGTATTTCCTCTGTCAGCACCTCATCAGATGCGTTTGTGTTTGTTCACCCAGCCACGAGCTTTTTATCTTCACTGCCACAAGAGGGGGTCAGAACTCAGCCTTGTTTTTTCATGTGTACAGACATTGTGTCTTTCCTTTGTTTAGGGCAATGGACGACAATCATTTTACTTTTTTATATTGTTGTGGTTGCGACAAACAAGACACCCCGCACTGTACATATCGCCTGTCCTCTCTCTCATTGGCCGCTGCGGGTGTTTGAGCTGTCACAGGGGGCTGCGCGAGCGCTAATGCAGAGAAATCAGTACGCGTAGGTGTTTTGGGGAGTGTGTGGAAACCGTGCTGACCTTGGCTCCATCCTTTCACCTCGTCTAATGCTTTGTGACAGACATCTCACAGACACGCCACCGTCTGACTACACAGGAGAAAGCGTGTGTGTGCGCGTGCGGCTCTCTCTCTCTCGTGCTCTCCGGGGGCCTTTCACACACACACACACACACACACACACACACTCTTTGTGGCTCCTCTGCTACGCCAGGAATCGCAAATCAGTTGCCATGGCAGCGGTAACCGACAGCACTTACTGGGAGTGTGAAGTCAATGATGAAACTGTCTGGATGCAGAGGCTGTGATGCCTAACCCGCACTCCGAGAGACAAGGGATGGGTTTCGCTGTCGCTGCCTGCATGTGTCTCATTAGTTTTTCTTGATTTTTTTTTTCTTTCCCACTTATTTTCCACACTTACTTTCATGACACGAAGTAGCCTTTGGTGTTGAATTTTTTGCAATAAGCACACCAAAAAGGAAATGCAGTATTTTCAAAGCTCAAAGATCTAATTATCATCCGATTTGCAACTGAGACAAGCAAACCCGAGGACATTTGCATGCTTATACAACGAAATCCCTAGGAATTTTGCTCAGTATCTCAGTGTTAAGGTATTGGAAACATGTCTCAAAACACTGGCTTTGCTCAGTATTTTTGAGTGTTTGTATAGTAAATATAGTATAGTAAAACTATAATTGTAATTGCTATATAAAGTGTTACACTTTGTTTAAAGTGTCTTTGTAATGTGTAAATATTTTTTAAGAGTGATGTGTAATTATACATTTAGGTACTGAATAATATTAATTAACTACAGGGTCAGGATTAGGGTAACTAGCATGTAATTATGTTTACTTTATTGTTATAATAATAGTAGGTACGTGTAACTTGTCAAATAAAAAGTGCTAAATAGTAAATAGTATGGTAATGTAAATACTGGTATGTAAAATTGAGTTAAGTCAATATCTAACAAAAAATGGAGAAAAAAAAAAAAAAAAATTATTGCTAATTCTAACAAAAAAGTTTTAATATGCAGTACATACTGTTACACTCCTTTATGGATAACAGCTAAATAACCTTTTGATTTGAAAATCTTAATATAATATCTTAATATAAAAAAGCGAAGTGCTTAAATTCTTAAAATAAATTCTGTTGTAAAATATAAATCGAGCCCTTATATAGGGACAAAAATGAGTTTTTGAAAAAACCTATAGTTCTGTACTGGTTACTCATACAATGAGTAACCTTATTTAATAATTGAATACTTCATTTAATAACTTTATACCACACAAGTACTGTACTTTTCACGATTCCAAAAAAGAAGTATTAATTCTAACACGTTAGCTTTCAAACTGTTCATTTTTACAGCGATTTTACAGTAAAATTACAGTAACGTTTGGTCTCTGTACCAAAGCTGCACTGTTTTGGTGTTAGTGTAAGGTTAACTCAATTTATTAAGGTCATTGTTAGGACCCCAGGCTGTACTGGAGGTGGCCAATGCCATGAGCAAGAACCGCTTCTATTGTGTTTTCCGTTGGCGTGTATGTTTGTTGATGGAGACCAGGATGTTCTGAAGTTATCTGCAGCTGGTTATTATTGGTTTGGTCTATAGTAGTGCATAGGTGTGCCATGTTACTAGTTAAGTAACATTGAATGGTAACAATTTAATGGATTTGTCTTGAAATAAACCAATAATTTTTTTTCAGCTTCTATAATTCATTTACTTTGTCTACCCACAGTATCACCACTAAACTGGAGCGAGCTCTGGAGAAGGTGGCACCATTACTGAGGGAGATCTTCGTAGACTTTGCACCTTTCCTGTCTCGCACGCTGCTGGGCAGTCATGGTCAGGAGTTGCTCATTGAAGGTACTGTTTCTCTTTTGCACGTTATTGTGTATTACATGATCATACTGGTACAGGACGGTAAAGTTTGTTGTATAATGCTGTGCATACGATTACAAACATTTAGTTACAACTAATTTTATGCTTTTTACATGAATAATGTACTTTTTAAATTGTGTATTTGTGTGTGTACATGTACCGTGTGTATATGTATAGACACCCACAATTTAAAGGTACATTAAAATGTATATTTGATTAAAAAAGATAAAAGTAAAAATATAGTAGTTTTTACAGTGGATACACCACCAATCAAAAGTCTGGTGTCAGTTAGATTTAAAGTGACAGTTATTAAATACTGTTCTTCTGAACTTTCAATATTCATTCCAAATTCATCAAAGTTTTGACAAAATATTAAATACTGTTCTCAATATGGATTGTAATATCCGGCATATTAGTATATTAAAATAATTTTTCTAGGATTACACGACATTAAGAGACCGGAGTAACGGAGCAAATTCAGCTTTACTTCAAAGGAATACATTACAGTTTAAAATACATTTGTAATAACATTTTACAATATTAATAAATGTTACCGTATTTTTTCAGCTTTGGTGAGCATAAGAGAACCCAAACCTTTGAAGATTATTTTTTATGTTTACTTATAGTTTTATTTGGTTGTTTTCTCTTTTTTCCCCCTTATATCTGAGGTGCATGGAGCTACCTTTTAGAGTTCACTTCCCTTCTCTAGCTGGCTGTGATGGGCCACACACACATACTCACACACGCTTTCTCTCTCGCATTTTGGCGCACACGGCAAGGCAACCTCTCTTTGAATGGAAACCCACACTCCAGGCTCTGTTTTGTGGCTTTTTTACCTTTCAGCCTCAGTGCCAAATCATAGTGTATGTCCCCCTCACCGCTCAAAGCCAGTTTGTTCCGACTAATGTAGCTCCGCATTACGGCACGCTGGAAATATGTGTGTCTACAGCTCAGGCAGCCATTTCATGAAAGAAATACTCAGAAACACAGTGTGCCCTGGATTCAAGCTCTGCTTTTTATGAATTCTAACAGCCAGTTTTCTGTCTTTAACTTCGTATTCGTACTTAATCCTGTCCACATTAGGAAGCATCACAACACATCTGTTGCCTACTGAAAACAGGCGCGAGGTGACAATTTCATGACCTTACTAGTTAAATCTATTAAATCGAGTCAGTGTTTTGCTCTCAGATGTTGTAGTTTCAGACTCTACCAGAAGGGGCAAACTAGACCTTGCTAAACCTGTCAAACTTTGACTATGGTTTGGTAAGATTTAATTTCCCTAAGCAAATTCAGTGTGATTACTAGGGCATTGCTATGAGGTTGCAAAAGTGTGCTGGATGGTTTTTAGCCCATTGCTATGTGGTTCGCCAGAGCCTAAACAAATTTAAAGAAATAGCTCACTCAAAAATGAAAATTGTGTAATTATTTGCTTACCCTCATGTGGTTTAAACCCGTTTGACTCTGTGAAATGTAAAAGAAAATGTTGTATACAGTAAACTATGTTGTATAAATTATTTGTATCAAAACCTTTTTTCCAAAGGTTTAATCAATTGACTGGCATTTGTTACAATTTTGTTACTTATTTGAGTTACTTCCTTATGTTTTCTGCCCATTTTATAGTATATGTTTAAAATCCGAACATATAAAAAAAAGTATCAACATTTATAAATATATAAATGATTAATTTGTTTAATGACATGGGAATGACAGAGTTATTACAATTTAAAGGTGGTTTATATGGAAACCAACATCTGCATGTGTGTGTGTGTGTGTTTGTACGTGGAACTTACCTAAAATTACTTTTTTTTACACCAAATGTATTTTAAGAGTAGAAATAAATTTTTATGCTCAATTAAATACATTTTGTGATTTATTTTTATAGACTTTTACATTTAAATATAGCTAGAAATAATATATTTTTACCGTACAGGATGCAGTAAAAGTCAATAAGGCTCACTGATATTTGAAACCCACAGTTGTTTAAATTATCTTTTGTTTTCTGCAGGTGTGCAGTGACATGAGGGTGAAATAATAGTGACATAGTACTGTCCTTTTTTGGGGTGATCTATCCCCTTAAGTCTTCCTCTGACCAACCAATCCTCACACTGTCCAATTTGAAATGCCATTGACTGTACTTGTGTGTTGCCATTGCGATCCTCCCCGAACTAACCCTAATCCCATATAACGGCAACTTCCTCAAAGATGACGCTTTACCCCCGCATTCATTTGTCCAGTAAGTTAAAACCATCCCATGACCAGAAGAAGTGATGTCTGTTTTCCCACCTCCTTCCCTTCCTCAACCTCTCACAGCTGAAATACTGTTCGCTCGGCGCGAAGGCACCCTATTTACCCATAATTACCCTTCATCCATCACTCGACCCGGCACTAGGGGTCAAGCCCCTTCCTGGCCTCCCTCCAGACACTCGTTCACTGGGGGCAATTATGCCCCACTCGCCCTCGGACAGCCTCTCGACACTTGGAGTTTGAGTGCAAGGCCCCTGGGCGGAACACTGCACTTCTTGTGAGAGCTGACCGCCCAACTCTGCAACGCTTCGGCCCTCTGACAATGTCACATTCACACCGGCGCGGCTTAACTGGAAAGCCCGGCGACTTGCTGTTTAAATAGAATGCATTTAGTTTGTCCAGCAGCGTGATCCAGAGGTCAGGCCCGCCACCTGACTGAAGAGAGGAACCCCGGTGGGGAATCGCTGGGTGTACGGCCTCAGCTCACCCTCATCAATGAGACAGAGAGATTGTTGGGACTTGAACTCTTGGCCTCTGAAATATTACGGTCATAACTTCACAGACTGAATGGTTTAGGAACGATCATTCATGGTGAAAGGATGTTTAAGTGGGTAACGAGACAAGTGGTGCTCTCAGACAGAAGTGTGCTGAATGTAAGGCTCAATTTATAGGTTTTCCTGCATATTGTGTGTATATGGATTTAATTATTGGGATTTACAGTTTGGAAAATGTTGCATTTCTGAAGAAAATGAGTGCTTGCAAAATCATCTGCCACAATTCTGGGGTGGTTGCCAGGACATATTTCAGAGATTGCTAAGGTGTTCAGGGTCGTGACTAGTGTATTTGTTGGTGGTGAGATGTTAGCTAACAGTAAACCGCTGGTTGCTTATACATTTTTAATCTGTGACATGATGTGTAGCCAAGTATGGTGACCCATGTTTGCATTTTTGTCAAACTTTCTCACACTCGACTGGTTTGGCTTCGTTGCGTGTGTCATTGGCTTCGTTGCGTGTGTCATAAGCGTGCCTTCTTCTTTTCGACTGAATCTAGGTGTGCTGAATTATAGTCTACATCACTACACGAATGATTTTATTGCAGGCCCTAACATGAGATTGTGTGAGATCAGTTGACTATTTGAGAACAAAATTGTCCTCTAGGATTATATTAATTGTTGACAATTTTTCATTGCTGATTTTAATTAATTGTTTCAGCCTTACAGGATTAGTTCACTTTCAGAATAAAAATGCCCTGATCATATACTCACCCCATGTCATCCAAGATGTTCAAGTCTTTCTTTCTTCATTTAAAAAGAAAGGTTTTTGAGGAAAGCATTTCAGGTCCACATTAAAGTGTCAGTGCAGCTTCAAAACGCTGTACACAATCCCAGCCATTGGTTTTATCTAGCAAAATCATTGGCTAGATAACCAATAAAAATACAAATTTAGAAACTGTTTAATCACAGTGCACATCCACAACTTCATATATTACATTGTTATGTCGTGTGAAGTAGGTGGACGCACTGACCCAGTGTTTAACCAAAGTTAAACACCACTCACAAAACAATGATCGGAGGAGGAGAAAATCTGATGTAATTCAGTACTACATCACGTGGCCTTTCCAATGTGACTACATAATTCATGAAGTCATTCATGCACGTATCAGAGCTAGTGCAAGATAAGCTTTTGCGGGTCCAAAAAAAAAAAAAAAAAAAAAAAAAAAATATATATATAATACGCATTAAAAACCTCTAAAATATTCTTATTAAATCTCAAAAACAAACAAACAATAACCTTAATTCTATTTTTGAATTACGAAAGAAAGACACAAACATCTTGGATGACATGAGGATGAGTTAATTATCAAGAAATGTTTATATAGTCTTATATGAGTTGCTATGTGAATGATATTCTCCTCATTATAAAACTGCTTTTTCCTGCTTTATTGTCCCCCAATTGAAAAACCTAAATCTAACCAGTTAGAAAATTTACATCACACATCTTCTAAACAACCCAAACCATTTAATTTTTAGGGTTTGTGTTTGTTTCAATGCTAAATATGGGAATTAGTACTAGTATCTTTCATCACATTCATTTATACTGAGCGATCTCTCTCTCTCGCTGTCCCCCTCATCTTTCTCTCATTAGAGTCCTGTCTCTCTGACTCTACTGACTCATGCAAACAAGGACATCAGCTATGTGCTGTGTTTGTATGTTAATGCAGGTGTGCATATGTGTTTGTGAGTATGTGTGTGTTTGAGAGGGAAAGTTTGTCTTATATGTCTGCAAATCATTGCACATGTCATTTATAATTACCTTGTTTATCAATGAGGTTAACCAACTGTCCTTTATATTCAATGAACAACAGGCTTTTCATTTAAAACAGCATATTTAACTGAAACATCATCTGATTTCAAGAGAATGATGCCTGTATGAGAAAAAAAAGAAAGATGTGGCTGTGTTTACCCCTGTATTCAAATTCCTGCCCTCACATTTCTTGAAGATATATTGTTCTATCTGTATCAGTGGCATCCTTATTCTAGCAAGGTTTGAAAAGTATGCGAGCGAGACCATGGCCTTGGCTTTTGATCTCACACTGGAATGCAGCAAGTGACCTCTGACCTCTCAAGAGACCTTATTAGTGACCCCGCGAGCTGTTAGCGATAACGCACTGACGACAAGAGACATTCAGTCTCAGCTTCAAAACATAACTCATCAGAATTGGCCTGGATGATTGCGTGACATTAAACGGTTGCATTTTGGAACCACTTTTCTGAGGCCATGTGGACGGCCTGCCCTTGACTAACCCTTGCAAATGTATAAAATGCATAGTTATGATAGGTCAAAGCAAATGTAAAAACAAACAACCTCTAAGCTTTGTTTTGCTTTTGTGTGTTTGTTTAAGAAGAATGATTCCTTTTCTGTCATTCATTTGTTTCCTCTCCTAGGTCTGGTGTGCATGAAGTCGAGCACCTCGGTAGTGGAACTAGTTATGCTGTTATGCTCTCAGGTGAGTGTTTCTTTCTATTTCTAATGCTGTTTCCAGCTGCATGACACATTGTCTATTGTTAACAGTCACAACGATTTGCTTAAATATTTATCTGGAGGACAGAAAGCAATGCACAAACATGACTCCGCTCATTAACACATTCATTTCTCAAAGCCAACATCAAGTGAAATATGTCAAATCAGACTCAGCTCACACAAAATGATTTACTCACCCTCAAGCCATTCAAGGTGTATATGACTTTGTTCTTGAAAATAGAGTTATATTTTAATACAACTGGCTTTTTCAAGCTTTATAATGGCAGATTTTCATTCACCATAAAAAGTGCTCCACACAGCTCCAGGGGGTTCATAAAGGCCTCCTTAACCACATTAATGCAGTTTCGTAAAAAAGATTCCCATTTAAAGCTATCAACAGTAATCTCTGGCTTCCATGAAAGAAAAATAATAGAGGATTTTGATATAATCCTAGAGGACACTGGTTTTCAGTTTCTTCAGTGGAGCATATTCTCAGTGGAGCTTATGCTATGATGGATGGATGGATGGATGCACGGATGCATGTTGGAATTAAAATTCCACTGGACTACTGAATATCAACACCCATTCACTGCCATTATATAGCTTTTTTAAATATAACTCTGATCATATTCATCTGAAAGAAGAAGATCATATGCACCTAAAGACTCTAGGGTAAGTAAATCGTAGGGTAGTTTTCATTTTTGGTAGAACTAAAGATTAGTAATTATACATTTTAACCCTGTAAATATGAAATATGAAATATTAGTGAGTATCATATACATCACGCCTTTAGAACGCATATGATATAGTAAAACTAATAAAATATTTAAGAGGAGAAACCAACTCAATTTTATTCAGAGAACAGAAATATAAAATAAAAAAAATATTAAGTATAAAACTTCAGTTGTAACTCTATAACTATATATAAGTTTTTCATATATCTATAAAAATAATAAAACAAATAAATCAAAGAAAAAAAATGAACTGTCAATCAGAAGCCAGAACGAATGTGCAATAGTAGATTATGTATGAAATGTTTTTTTTCAGGAAAGACCTGCTTTTTATAATTTGTGCGTCATACGGTATGTAATACAATAGGCATTATAGGGTTAAATTATTCCTACCTTTTTCCACATTTTTCCTTCTTGGACTGAAAGTGGTGTAACCTCAGCTCATGTAAACACACTGCAGTCGTCTTTCCTTTAAATCCCAGTGACATATTACATCTCGCTGACCTTCGGAGTCCCTTGTTAAGCCTTCCCTTTCAAAGGGGTCAGGGTCTCGATGTTGTAGTCAGAGCGGGAGATATTTAACATACCTTCTGTCAGCCCATCACTCTTGCGCCGGGAGTCCATAAGGAAGCCATTACCTCAGCATCTCTTCCTCAGAATCCAGCCGGTCGGAGAGCTCGGCGGGGCGGGAGCTTTTAGTCATTGAATGGCACCTCTGACTCTATGAAGTCGATACCGAGCTGTACATTTGCTCTTATTTTGTCCCGACAAAGGTGTGTCCTCCAGACTCTGTGGTGCTCAGGATGCATCCCACTGTTCTGCTCTTCTCTTTTTGAAGATTTTTTTTTTTTTGGCTTTTATCTGTTTTATGCCATCTGCCCGCTTTGTTGCCACTTGGATTTATTGCAGAGTGAAGCATCGCATTGAGACTCAAGCTCCTGGTTTTCTCTTCCTCCGCCCCTGTTAGACATATAATGTTACCGGAGCTCCAAGAGCTCTTGCCATTAGAAGCTCCCTGGGTAAAAACAGCCTGATATATCGATTGCCCAAAGAGGGGATGAAACCAGAGCCTGGGCCCAAAACAGCTTTCAGACGTAGGAAAGTCTCTTTGGAGCCAAAGCCTTTATAACTGGCTCGCTGTAGGATCTGATTTAGAACATGTTGCCCAGACCAGAGGGCTTTAAAAACAAAAGGCTTGATTCTTTAGATGAGTGGGTGAGTTAGAGAGGAAGTAAAAGAGAATTAGAGGAAGGGATAGAAATAGGGTCGGTAAGAGTTTTTTATGTTTTTGAAAGAAGTCTCTTATTCTCGCCAAGGCTGCATTTATTGGATCCAAAAACAGTAAAAATCTGTAATATTGTGAAATATTACATTTTAAAAATACTGTTTTCTAATTTAATGTATTGTAAAATGTAATTTATTCCCGAGATGGGAAAGCTGAATTTTATGTAGTTGTGCTCCTTAATATTTATTTATTCATTCATTCTTTCATTCAAATTTCTTTGATGAAAGTTTAAGCATATATTTGATAGAAATATATTTTGTCACAATGGTCAAACATTTAATTATTATTAATGTTTAATACAGCTGTGCTGCTTTATTTATTTATTTATGTGTTTTTTTTTAAGTTTTTAATAAATATATAGAAGTAAAAAAATGCATTTATTTCAAATAAAAATGTATTTTGTGACTATTTAAATGCCATTACTTTGTAATTAATTACACTCTTTCTTTCTTTCTTTCTTTCTTTCTTTCTTTCTTTCTTAAATAGGAGTGTTTCTATTTCTATTTAAGAAACACTTTATTATTTTTTTTTGTTTTTATGTAATGTGTAATTTTATATTATTTAATATTTTGTATTTAGAATTAATTGCATTCATTATTGTATGTAATATAATTAATATTGAATACATTTATTTTAGATTATGTTTATTTATATGAATTAATAATTCACCTTCTTACTTCAGTGAAAAATTAAGTATATATTTTTCAAAACTTAATAATAAGAAATAATTCATGCTGGGAAATGATTAATCGCATCCAAAATAAAACTTTTGGTGTAAATAATATATATTTGTGTGTAATATATAAATATTTTCTAAATATATACTGTTTGTGTGTATCTTTATATATATATATAAATAATAAATATACATAGAACACACAAATATATTACGTTCGCAAAAACTTGTGTAGTTACTAATTTAACTAATTTTGGATGCGATTAATCATGATTAATTGTAGCCCAGCAATTATAAATAATGTACAGTATGTGTCAAGTTACCCCCAATCTCCATTAAAAAAAGTCCTATATTTAATATTTTCAAGTCATACAATAGCTTTGTGTGAGGAATTGACTAAAATGTTAATCTTTTTTACTTTTGTCACAATTAATTTTTCTTCAATAGAAAACAGGCATTCAAACATCTAAACTCAGGGTCAGAAAACGGTTTCATTTTTGGGAGCTGTCTCTTTAATAAACACTGAACACACCGCAAATCATGTCCTTGCTGCAAGTCCAACAACCTCGAGCCTTTCCCCTTTTCATCTCCGCACTAATGCACCCAGACAGCGGGACGTTCACCGCTTGTGACCTTACGACCCGCTCCGTTTCGTGAACTGTCACTTTTATGAATAAATTAGCGATAATCATCTTGCACTTTTTTATTTATGCCTCCTAATCACTGTTATTCATCTACGGCCACCGACAGCCGGTGTCTCTATCCAGTCAAGTGGCAGCGGGTGCCGCAGAGGTCAGCCGGGTCTGTTTCGTGTAGCAGCTTAAACATACATAAAGGATCTAACGTGGAGCCGGAGAGATTTACCGATGGACGGCCTCCAGATGTCGGGAGCAGCTCTGAGGAGATAAAAGCAAAGCGCTCCCTCTGTCTCTTGACAGGTTGGATTGAGATGCTGCAAATTCTCAAGAGCCATTAAAGTTTGTGGGTTACAAAGCTGGGGAAAAAAAAAAAAAACTGGCTGGCTGAGGTGCACAGCTCAAGCGTAAGTGCTACTACTACAATTTTTTTTTTTCCTCCCACGGTTTTTGTGGTGCACATTTTTGGCTAATGACTGCGTTCTCAGCTGAGTACGTTTTGGCAGGCAGTTTTGACAGGAGTGCTTGACAGCTGTGACTGGAATTTGGAGGCGGAGGGTAAAAGATGATTGGAGTTTGAGTGAAATTAATTTCTTGGCTTTGAAAAAATATGTAGTCAAGTTTTCAGCCAAGCAAGGAGGTGACTTGTCAGACAGTGCAGTCGTAATCGTGAGAGATAAAAGGGATTTTTCATAATACAGAAAGTGTGTAAACAATGCAAGTAGTTATAGAAATGCAAAAAGATCACAATCTGGGGATCAAATATAAAGGTCAAAGGTGAAATACTCATTTAGTCTGTGGTAAAACAGATATATGAGATACAAGGGCCATCTTTAGCTACAAACGACTGTAAAAAACCTGATTTTAATCTGAAAATTATTTACTTTGTAATTAATAAGACTTTCTTTCTTTCTTACTTTCTTTCTTTTTTTAAAAAGTATTTAGTACTATTTAAGTAAAACTTTGCCAAATGTGTTTATGTAATATGTGTAATTATATATTATCACTTTTATATTTTGTATTTAAAATTAATTTCGTTCATTATTTTATGTAATATTATTAATAATTAATACATTTATTTTTATGTGTATTTATTTATATAAATTATATAAATAGTGCTTTCTAGGGATGTAACGGTATTGTAAATACTGTCGTACCGCAATATCAAATTTTTTGATAATACCGTGGTCGGATGACTCGATAAAACGATAGGTCTTCTGAGAAAAGTTTACTCAGGCGAATGGAGCGAACGGGAGTTAGCGGGAACTACAGCTCCCATCAGCCCAGACGTGGCCATCATTCTTTGCGGTCTGTTGTTGTCGCCACAGATCAGTGTTGCCAACTTAGCGACTTTGTCTCTATATTTAGTGACTTTTCAGACCCCCTTGGTGACATTTTTCCCTAAAAGCAACTAGCGACAAATCTAGAGACTTCTTGGACAAACCTCAGCGAGTCCCTGGTAGTGCCACGCGAGCGTGAGCCCTTGTTTTCTCGGCGTGCACACCCCTCTCTCTGCGTCTGTTCTGTTCAGCAGCTGAGAGGAGCAGGGCTTTCAGTTAAAATAGATATTATGTTGCTTCTAACTCTATTTTACATGCAAATAT
>JAUYWG010000050.1:14005701-14039290 GCA_034779775.1 Enteromius afrohamiltoni | reverse complement strand
AAATATATAAACAGTATATTAAATTAATAGAATTGTTTGTATAAATATATTTAATATATAAACATGTATAAATGTAGATATTTTTATTAAATATACTTGCACCGGCACATACTGAATAAATGTAGACATTTTTTACATGTATTTACTGTCTGTATTTATATTTACATATTTTAATATATGAATAGTTTTTTTTCTGAAATATACACATGCATGTGTGTGTATTTATATATGCATAATAAATATAAACAGTACACTTGCATATAATACAGAAACAAAAACTTTTATTTTGGATGCAATTATTCACAGTTAATCATTTGACAGCACTAATAAGTATATTGTTATTGTATGGATCCTTGTTAGCCTGTTTCCGTGACTTTTCAAAGAAAACCTGTCATGAAAATTTCTCAAAACAGCTGCAACAGTAGAGTCCAACGATTGTTGCTTCTGGGTACACGCCATGTTTAAAAGCTTGTATGGTCGCAGATCTGCTGTGTCATCGCGTTACACCCGCCTCAGTTGTGCCGGAGGGGGCGGGAGCTCGTTTCTCATTGGTTTTGGGAATCTGAATTTTTGGGAATCTGAAATGCTCTAAATTGGCAGCTTGGCCAGACTAACTTTGCTCGCAAAATGAATGTAGCGTCACGGGAAGTATGAGCGGGCCCAGGCTAGATCCTTGTACTATCTATACCTAAATATTTATAAATTGTTCTTTCGGTATTCCACTGGTAGAAAAAAACTACAACAACAACAAAAAAAATTATGGCTGGATTTTAATATTTTGTCAATTTATTTCTTAAAGCTTATTAGAGAAAGCAGGACAGAATGTGATTCAAATGATCTTTGATATTTGGAGACTGGGGAAGGAACTGTTGAAGTGACTCTTAAATACACCCTTTACCTGAATGACCTTCCATTGCTATGTTTAAGTCCTCTGAAGCTCCCTTTGTTAGATAATGTTTGGTAAGCTGAAACTTTCACAATGGCTGTTTCGCTCACAAACCCCTCCGTTATCTCCGATGTTTTTTGACCTTAACAAAGTCACTTCCCCTTGGGCATGCTTAACCTCAAAGCCTGTGCTAATTATCTCTGGGAAGAGAGGGCTGGTGGAACGATCATCAGTTTCAACCGAAAAGAACATGGCTGCTAGTGTTCGGTTGGCTTGGTCTTTGGTGAGAGATGGACGGTTTGCCGAAACAGGCTAGAAGGGACGTCTGACCTGTACTAGAACTCTGTCTCTCACACAGGCAGCCCTGTCTGTCTTCATCCAGCACAGTGACCCGCGGTGCAGGCCTTGCCAGTCTTAAATCAAAGTGCTATATATTTGTCTGTTGGAGTATTTTAGTTTGATTCAGCATGACGACATTTGTATGGAAGCTTGATTGTACCACAGAATACTTTTTTTTTTTTTTTTTATAAAAATTATTATTATTATTATTTTTTTTCTTAAGTTATGAACTTGTTATTGTGAATTTACATATCATATTTCAGATTTGTTTACTGTAGAATTGAAGTTGCAAAACTTGCAATAGCAAAATAAAATCTAGGAATCGTTTTTTTGGGGGAATTTAAATTCACAATTCTTAGAAACTTAATTGAGAAATAGAAATTCAAAATTATGAGAAAAAGTCAGAACTGATAAATAGTCACTAATGCCTCATACATATATTTATAATTGTATGTTTCTCTGATCCTATGTTCAATAAAAAAATGATTTGAAATGAAAACCTAACTCTTATCAGGTTTAAATGTGTTTACTTTAAACGATGAGACTGAGGATAAATAGCTAGATGTTCTGTAGCGATTGAAATGGTATGTTTGTGTATGATTTGCCTTTGATTCAGATATAAACCATTGGGAAGAAATAAAAGAACAAAGATGAAAAGTTCAAGCTAGGGAATATATGCAGAGAAGATCTGTTTACCGAAAGATGTTTTCTAAATATTGCATGAGACGTCCTTTTTTTTTTGTGGCTTTCCCTGACAGGCTACCTTAGGCGTAAATAATTTCCATCTGTGGTGCAATTCCATGAGGAGTATTGTCTCAAATCATTTTGTAAAAGCATATTAAATGATTTCCATCTTAGACTGGATTTTGGCTGTCAAACCCTGAAGATCAAGCTATATTAGTTTTAAGTAGTGCTAATACCCCCCAATTTCATTCAGACGTATGCAACGGGAGTAAAGAGTTGACTTAACTTCATTGAAAGTGTTGAGCGTGTGTTTAGTGTCATGGCTATGGCAGCCTAACATCACAGAGTCTGTGTGGCACTGAGGAAAGCCAGGCGACCCCCAAAATAGAGCAGTCACTGATGACCGCTATTTTACTAATTATGCTCCATTTATGTCTGCAATGGATGCGTTTAATGAGAACATAATGGTGCCTTATTGAATTTCCCTGCTATTCCCTTTTTCTTATGTGCCACAACAAGAGACTATGTGTAGTGATGTGATTTCAGGATAATCATCAATGGCCTCAATGACCGAGATCATGACTTCATTCTTCTGTAGAGCTGTCAATTTAACATAGTAATTTAATCATTTAGTGCCCCAGCCAAAGCCATAATTCTGCATTGAACAATAAATTAAAAACAGCACAGACAGACTCACTAATACAAAATAGATATTTAACTGTTTGCCAGTGATTGACTTTCGAGTCAAAATATTGTTTGTTTGTTTTATTTATATATTGTTATATATTATGCTCTTTTTGTGTACTATAATAATGTACAGTATTTGAATTATCTGTATTATTAATAAATGAATATATTTATATATGTGTCTAAGATGAGAAGATGTCCACATCAAAAGAAATTCACAAAAGTGATTTTATGTCCATAGAAAGCATTTTAAATATAAGTAAAGTGTCTACTTTTAAGGTTTGAAATACGTTTTTGAAGAATAAAATGTCAAAATTTGGTTGAAATAATGTTAAATATTCATTCAGTGTAGCACAATTTTTATGTAAAAATTCAAACAACGAGCTTATTCTGTATACATTATAATATATAAAAGAATAAGGAAGCATATTACATTTTATTGTGTTTTAAATTAGTTAAAATATCTTACTAATGGGTAAACCCTAGGATAGAGCTAAATTTAGAAAATGTAAAATAACAATTAATTAGTATTTGGGGTAAAAGTAATTCATCTGTTAATGTGTCAGAATTGATTTTTGTTGTAAATATACCTGGCAAGATGACATTTTAGTGTGTAAATTTAGTATATCAGGGGAAAATATGTGATTAATTTAAACATAAGAAAAACGAAACAACAACAATTTAAAGCAGTATTACACCTTATTATTACACATATTGTCTTTGACCCATATAAAATGAAATACACAATTTATTTATTTTTATTGATAAAAGCCTATTTTTTATTATTATTATACACTTAAGACAGATATTCATGCATATACTGTATTCCTAGCTGCTTAAAGGATAAAATATATTTAAATATACACTAGATAGTGAATGCAACAGTTTTCATCAAAATGTTTTCATGAGAATTATGAAGTATCACATCAGACACGAGTGATAGTTTTAAATAAATAAATAAAAATCCCTTCATTTTTGCATTTTACAGTCGCTTTAGGTGATTTTTGATATAATGCGAATAATGGGAGAAGGGAATGCATTTGACAAATACATTACTCCATGCACATCAAAAAATTTATGTGACTTTTGCGCTACGGGGCGGCATAATCTGTATAACCAGCAGATGGATCTTGTTACACTGCATCTGAAACGTTATGGTATTTCTTAAATGTCCAAGCAAAGTCTGTCATAAAAATATTTCTATAGAATTACCTCCCAGAACTGTCTTGCATCCAGCTCTGAAAGCAATGGCCGTAATTCATTATGTATAAAAATGATTAATTATTCTCTTAGTTTCCTTAGTGATATTTAGTGCCAGTTTATCAGGATTCTTTTTTCTCTTTGACTCGTTGGATAGAAATGATTATTCGGAAGTGATTTAATGCAATATTCCAATTTTGCACACGTTAAATTTGCAGCTTTGATGGAAAACCCATCTAGTGAATGTGTAGGGAATTCTATATAAATGCGTGTGGCACATATGGCAAAAACAGTAATAATAATGAAAAAAGTACAGTTCTGAAACAATTCAAATGCGGTTTGGATTAAGATTGGGATTTCATGTGTTTTTTTTTTTTTGGTTTTTTTTTTTTTTTGCCGTCTTGTGTGAACAAGGCCTTATTCAGAAAGGCTCTGCTCAGAGACTCAGAGGTGGTCAAAGAGGAGTCTAGACAGAACGGTTGCACAACTGAATCCTCCCACTTAAAATGAATCTTTGGAGATGTACACTGAAGGCCTGCTAGGTTTGACCGCTCAAGCCCTGCAAAGCAGCACGGTAACAGGGTAATCCATCTCATGAACCAGCATCCCATAATCCCCCACAATACCAGTGTAAAAGCCCAATAGATCATATCTGAAGCCGGGCTTTCCAAACAAAAACATAGCTATATAATTTTTTTAAAATTAAATTGTTAGCCTTTCCTTTATTTCCCATTTTGCCATTTTAAACTGAATCATGGCTGTCAGTTTTTTACAGCCTTTCACAAACAACACATGCCCTATGGACACAAGGGTCTTAAATCTTGTTCTCTCGCTCTCTTAGAGTGTTTTTTTAATGTGTGGAAGGGAGAGAGGGATACGTGTTTTTTTTTACACCAATCTTTTGTGATGCATTTAGAAAAAAAATAAGACCCAAAGCAGTAGTAAATAATGACTGGCACTGTGGTCGGCTGATAGTTTTGGTTATCAGTGCAGGGAAATTAGCTTTTAAAATGCAGTTGGAAATCCATTTGGGTGATTGATGGCCGATGTGACTAATAAATTTGAGCCGCTTTCGAGGAGGGCCGACCCTCCACCATCCTTTATGCCTGTCATCATGAGCTGTGCGATTGGTAAAGTCGAGCGTGTCGGAAGCTAATTCCAGTGAGTGATTACCATTCAGATGAAATGGCTATCAGGATCCTCTCTTTAATGCGAGAATATAGTTTTTAATTCCTTTTTGAGATATTACACAATTAAGTAGTCTATTAGGCACAGCTTTTATTTTCCAATAAAGTCCCCTGGACAACAATACAATTGCAATGTGATATTGCTCTTTTATACAACTGCTGGTGCTGGTCAAATTTGATTGGTTGAGTGGTGTTCCATAAGTGTTCAAATAACATTAAAGAGACTTTTACTAAAGTTGTTGCTGGATAGATAGAATGTGTAATTTTGATGCATGAATACACTACTGATAATACGTGTTCTGTATCTGCATTCTAGAAATATACATTGAACACAATGCATTGAATAAAGAAGTGTCTTTTGGACATTGTTATTGTACAGCTGTATCAGTTTTTTGTCAAATCTGGGTTCTAGAAGTAAAAAGAAGATACAAAACGTTCCAATTAAGTTCTATTAATATTCAATACAATTAAAGGAGCAACATACATTTTAGGGGTTGTACTCTTAAATCTGAAAAAAAGAAAGAAAATGCAAGAAATATAGTGATTACAGGTGTACTGCATCCGCAAGAAATGATTTGAAATTGTAAATAAAGTGTAGCAGTGTTTATGAAGTCAAAACTGCTGGGTATAACAGCTAATAAAATAGATCACCTCCTGTGTACCGAGGCCTGTGTGATGAGACGCTGTTCAGAGAAGGTTGTTGTCCTAAATATGAAAAAGAATTCTTCAGTTAAATGCATGTTCCACAAGTGTTGTGGTTTGTAGACAACATTCGTTTCTGAATAGCTGCATGCTTTACAGAAAGAAAGAAAGAACGAAAGGGCATTTCTATACACATCCATTTGAGGTCTCAGCCATAAAACCGATTTAACAGCAGAATTTCTTATTATTCCTATTTCTAATTACTGAAAGACAAAGAGCTAATTAATCTCAAATATATAATCACGAAATGTACATAATTGTTATGTATTAAAAATATATTGTTAAGCTTTAAAATATATATATATATATATTTTAAATAAATAAAAAAAAAAAAAAACACCCAAAAAGAGATTACAGCATCACATTGTTATTATAGCGGGAACGCTGCAAAAGATTACTGTTGGCCTAAACCAGGGGTCACCAAGTTCAGTATAATAATATATAATATGCAGATTTTAGCAGGACACTGGCCCTCCAGGACTGAACTCGGTTACCCCCGGCCTAAACAATTAACTCTATTAGTAAAAAAAATCAGTGGCACCTAAATATTGACTTTAAAACCTGCTGAAAGCTCATCTTGGCGACCAGAGGTGGACAAAGTACACAAGGCCAGTACTTGAGTGAAAGTATAGATACTACTGGTCAAATATTACCCCATTACAAGTAAAAGTTGTCAATAAAAAATTTACTTAAGTGAAAGTATAAAAGTACTTGCTTTTAAAAGTATTATGAGAAAATTTACGTTAAATTCATAGTTTTATTATTGTTGCATTGTTTTTTCTTATACTTGCAATACCTAAAAGAATATATTTCTGATTTGCAACAAAAGATTATTGATCTTTATAAATAAGTGGCTTTAACATTCCTACCCACCATCACAAAACTGCATGGTTGTGTTCTTATGCTGAAGCAGTGTGTACACACATCAAAGTGTGTTCATTCATCCACATCAAGTGTAAAAAAATAAAACTAAACAAATAATCTAACCTGCTTACTCAACTACACAAGCATAGCTAGGCCTATATAACTGCCCACATTTACAGAAGAACAAAAATCACCCATGGTCTTTAAAGCTGCTGCATAGAAATGACTTTGTACTTTGAGGACCCCGGTAGATATGTAGTGGAGTAAAAAGCACAATACTTGTGTTGGCGACTTTTGGCATGCTCTTGAATTATTTTTGTGTAGAAACAATCAGTCTTTATCCAGTGGCAGTCGCTGTCCTTCTTCCCGGTTCCAGTAATCTCAGTGCGCAACTTCAAAACGTTGCTTGCTAACCTCTGTTACTTCTTCTACTGTTGTTTTCTTGCACATTATCAACACATTTGCTCATGGCTGCCCCCCCACTGGTGATTTAATGTCAATAGTTTTGTTGTGGCGACCTGAATATTCTTAGTAAAGCTTACTCATAGCAGCAAGTCATTTTACTCGTCAAAAATTATCCATAACTTAATGAATCCTATAAGTATGAAGTATAACAACTAAGTAAAGGTAACTAAGTATATATATATATAAGTAAGGTATAATATTGAATTTTACAGTGCAGTGAACAAAACACCTCTGCTGTGTTGCTCTCAAAAATCGGAAACAAGCGGTCAGTGAATGTATTTGACTTGTGCTGGAGTGTGCTTGAATCATGCACGTGACACAACTTATTATATGACACTTATTTCGCTGTCCTACGTCAGACGCTTTTAAAATATGCCATTCTGTAAATTCTTCTGCTGATTAGTTTAAAACTATTATTCTTGGATGAGCAAAAATAGAAAAAGAAACAGGTAATATTGTGTCTAAAAATGTAATTATAACTTTACACACATTCACCTCTCATACTCATGTCTTATTCTTTAAATATAACCTGCTGCTCTTAGAAGGACTGCTGTAATATATTTAATGGACTAAAATAAGTTGTAAAATAGTACAGTATACATTCATAATGCCCCTGTGGGAAGAAGACCTCTCTTTTGAGCTGGACCACCCTGGGTGAGGAAACTCACGTCATGGCAATTTTGGCACTGACTAAATCCGGCTCTATATGTTGACCGCAGGGTTTAACGTATCACTGGACCCTCATCCAATTTTGTGGAAACCACCAGCAAAGTAAAAGCATATGCTTTAGGGGAAAGAAGAAATGTAAACGGTGTCGTCAAGCACCCTTCGGTTTATCATTCATTGTAATACTGCGTGCTTGTCTAATTCCCCTTATTAAGAAGAAAACGAAAATGTTTGGGCTCTCATCGGAATTGCTGTACACATCCGAAATACCACTGTCAAACCCATTTAAAATCATCATATATGCTGTGGGAGGGGAAACTCAGAAATCTTCAAAGTGTATGCGCATGGATTTCTACGTTGCCGACTCGCAGTCAGCTTTGGATGTTATAATCTTAAATGCTAATCGCTTGGTTGTCTCTGTGGGATTTACATTTTTTTCACGCTGTAATCTCACATTTACAATGTCATTTATGTGACTTTGGCCTCTCCGCCTCTTGACATCTCTGTCTGGCTCTCGAGGTATAAGACTGACAACAGACAAGCCCCAGACACAACGTTTTGCTTTTCATAGCCTGGCGAGTGATGAACTTTTGGCATGCCGCTCATGTATGCAAACAGGCTTTGTTTCCTACACACACACACACATTCTTGATTGATGTTAAACTGAGAGTGAGCACTCGTGTTGCTGTCAGAGCTCGGCTTAGTCCCTTGAGCCTCCTGATTTCTTGACATTTGTAGATATAATATTCATGCAACAAGGAGCAGCTTTTGTGATGTGATCCTGCTGTAACACTTTAATCTGTTTAGACTGCCTCAATATTATGGCAGAGTGGAGAGCGGCCCATTCAATACAGTCCATAGCTTGAGGCAAACACCTCTGTAAATCTGAGGTTTTTTAATAGAACTTCTCTGTCTTATGTTCAAGTGAGAACGGTGGCTTCTATTGTTATATAGAAGTGGGTGAACTAGTATTAATGGTAGGCATTTTTTGTGCACAGGTTTTTGTATGGATTTCTTCAATTAAAATAAATAAATAAATGTGTTTATATATAAAATAATTTTTGTAGAGATAAAAATTCTGTTTGTTAAAAAACGTGTAATGTTAACATTCAAGTTGAGTTGCTATTTTGCTTTTTTTTATTCACACAAAATTATGTTTTTGAAATGATTTTCATAATGATTTTTGTATCATATATATATATATATATATATTATTTCTTTTATTTACATAAATGTAAAAAAATGTATAAGGTAAGTATTTTTTACATTTTAAATATTTTTTTTTCATTTATTTAAACTAATTGTCCCCTCCATTTCAGCTCTAAATGTCAACATGAAATGGAAATTCATTCATCTGTTTTCTAAATACATGTTATAGATCTTATCCATCAATGTTCTTCATGTTTATTTAATATTTATCCTTACAATTTTTAATCAAAATGTCATAATTTAATCTGGTGAAATGACTCTATTGCTACTTTCTTTATATTAATATTATATATTAATTTTATTTTCAATATGCATTTTCAAACTGGCATATTTTAGGTACGACATGTGAGAAACAATGGCATTTGTTGTCTTTTTAAATTATTTTTTAAAGCTAAACAGACAATTATGAACTGCCATTAGATAGAACAAAGCTGCACAATGCTAAAAAAAATATTTAAAAGCGTACATATTTAAAATAAATTAGAGCAAGACAGAATTGTAATTGTGTATGAATTAGCTCTTTTTCCCCTTGTGCAAATCAATTGATTTTTGTCCAAGATTCCAACAGATCCAACAGGAACATAGACTAATGACTCGTCTCATAGTTTTTGATATGGCTCAAAGAGGATGGTGTATTTCCCCATGAGTAACTGGTAATGAAGATAAACCACATATGGAATTTGTTGATTGTCCCATACCATGCTGTCATCTATCCCCCAATTACACCAATCATCACTCTCTAAATCCTCTTTGGAGTAAATTAGCTGCAGTATTATTCGGCGCTGGCCTGCTTTTCCTTTCTGTGCCTTTTCCTTTCCCTCTCTCTCTCTCACTTGGTTTTAAAGCCTTTGAAACATCTCCAGGCCCAAGCACGATCGAAACGAGCTGCACTTAGTAACCTGATGCTGGTCCCTGCCCTTAATGGTTTGCATTAGCTGCAAGCAATAAAATTAGCCCAGGTCCCTGCTAATGTTGGAATAATCATTTACAAAGATGGTTACCACATGCTGTAGCTGTTTCCCTCTCATTCCCTGCGCTCCCCTTTTTTCTCTGCCTCTCATTTTTTCTTTTATACGGCCTCTAATTCGCTGTTATTAATAATGAATAAAAACGCAATTTTCTGCAGCTTGCTCCAGGGCCCTGGGAATCATTTCAATGAATATTTCAGCACGTTATTTTAATCACAGCTGCACATATGCAGAGGGAGGGGGTCCCTTTTTTATTGGCCCGGGGTGTGGCTATGGTGAGACCCCAGCGTCATTAAAACCTCTCTCTGGCTGCATATTGGGTCCTACCTCTGATTTACAAGACTTGTTAAAAAACACAGTAAAAAGGAGGCAAGCTGCGCCATTTACACTTGTAATTTGATACAGTGTTTGTTAATGGGACTTGCTGTTATTTATTTGTGTGCTGGAGAACCGCGGCTGCTGTTTTGTGCCCAAGGGGTTCTCGCGCAAAAGGGGGTCTGGGTTTCTATAGCTCTAATAACCTTCATGAATTAGCTTTATAATTTTCCAGATATCATTTGATTCTCCCTCATGTATAAAACCTTTGGTTTGGGTGCCCTCCAGAATGCAATTCTCCGTAGCATTGTATGTAGAGTATTACACTGCTGCATAAATGTAAGTGCTTTCTTTGTGTGTGTCTGTGGAACCCGTTTCTCCCACATAAAAAAAATTAAAAAAACTTGCTTTGCTGAACCCTAATTATGCCATAAACAGTTGTGAGTAATGATTGTGAAATCATTATTTTAAGATAAACAGTCAGAATTGTGACACGTATCTTTATTTTGCCAAAAATGTCGAATTCACAGTCGAAACGATGCAAATAATTTTATGTAATGGCTTTTATTTTATAATTATTATTTGTGTTGAAATTTTGTTTTATAATATTGATTATAATATCATCCCAACTTTTTATCTCATATGAGATAGTATAGTATCTTAGTATAGTACAATTTCATAATTTCATTATTTAATCATTTCACCTTTTCATGTCAAAATTTCACCTATTCATGTTATGATTTGTACATTTATCTCATAATTAATGCATAGTGTCACAGGTTTGACTTTTATCTCATAATTCAGACTTTTGTAATTATTTCAACTTTTATTTCATGATTTAGACTTTTATCTCATAAAGTGTAGTGGACCAAACAAATTATGTTTTATCTCATAATTATGCCTTATTGTCTTGTAATTTTTTGTCATATCAAGACTATCATAATTCCAACATTTTAAGACCTAGTATGTCATAGGTTTTACCTTTTATCTCATATTTATTAAATCTTAAAAATCTTAAAAAGTTTGGCTTTTTGTCACAATTCCAACTTTTCATGTCAATTTGATCCACAATATTATTATGAGTTTTCAAATGATTTATAAAAGTTATTTATTTTTTTTTTATGTGTCTGTTGTAGTGCTTCACATTTGTGAAAGTATTTTAACGAAATGAGTAATAATGTATTAATGTGCAAAAGTATGATGTGCCTTGTAGTGCCTTGTTTCATCAGATAAACTGATATTCATTTTTTAACTTTAGCTTTCCAACATGTTTTTTTTTTCTGATTCCTAACAGGAGTTCCTGTCTTTTCCCCTTTTCCAGTCAGCTGCATGACTTCTGGCGTCTGGATTACTGGGAGGATGACCTCCGGAGGAGGCGGAGATTTGTCCGAAACCCTTTTGGCTCCACCCACTTGGACATCACGTGCAAATCGCTGGAGGACTACGGTCAGTAATTCTGCCAACAGCCAGTCAAAAATGTTGCTGGACTCTGTCAGTCTAGCTCATTATCCTTAAATTGCATTCATTTCATACAATGACATCATTGTTCACCAAATAGGATACACATATGCGAATTAGAATCAACTCTTGGACGCAACTAATATTCTCAGAGCTGAGAAACAGTTTGTTGTCAGCTTTATAGGTTGTATATTTATGAGCCTTGTCAATTGAACATGGCAAGAGGGCTTTATGGCAGGTTTTTATATCCTAACGGCACACATTGTTGAGAGGAAAATTGTGCTCTGTGCTCTTTTTTTTTTTACTGTTTCTGCCTTTTGCACTCAAACATTTTTCCTCATTGACCCGTTTGATCTTGCAGCATTGCCCACCACACGGCTGTCGATTTGGCTCTGTGTCTCGCAACAGAGGCTTTAAAAGAGAAATGGTTCAATACTATTAACCACTGCGGGCGCTTCTCCTTCAGGCATCAAATTGAAGATACGAGGGGGAGTGTATTAAGCGAACAAGGGCAAATCTATTGATTCTCAAGTACAATGGGGTGACTTCTTTCTTCTGCTACAAATAGTTACTGTAACTATTTCCATTACACATGAGGAAACGTACAAGGTGGCAAGCCAAATAAGACTATTTATTCAAAAAATCCACAATTTAACCCTTGGTATTAGCTCATACTTATGGATAGAGGCATTTGAGAGTGGTTTTTGACAGCAGGTTTTGCTGAATTGCTACTAATGGCCACTTGGGATGATAATAGATTGCTCTTTCAAACGTAATGAAAATGATTCACTTTGATTATGGACAATACTCTGTGGTCTAAACATCTTATATTAACCACTGAATTGATGAATTTTGGTATAGATACGTCTAGTGTTGAGGAAAAGTAAAGGATTATAATATTGAGTATAACTTAACTAATTGAGTAACTTAATATAACATTAAGTTACTTAGTTTCTTTTTATGGAAAGTAGTTGTCAAATGATTAGTCGCGATTAATCACATCCAAAATAAAATAGTTTTTTTTTTACCTAATATTTGTCTACATTGCCTGGTCCCAAGTAAAGGATGAGAAAGAAGGGGGGTTGTGCGTGGGGCTAGCAACCCCACCCTCTAAAAAAAAGCCATGCAACAGAAACTGCAACAACAAGTATATCCCAACAACTGCCTGGGCAGGACGACTCCTCTTCAGTTGGGCCCGTGACGCCTGCTGGTGAAAGCCTTCGGGAAGCCGGCTTGCCGATAAGTCTTCTTACGACCAAGGCCAACACCAGGATATACCAGGACCTGAAACATCAGAACCCTGTATGAAAGTTGCAAGTCAGCTCACGTGGCCAGCGAGATTAGAAGATAGTAAATCAAGGTTCTCTGATTATGTGAGACCAGATGGAATGAAAGCGGCCAGACCAGACTGTCTTCAAGTGAAACCACAATTTACTCCAGGCACAAAGACGCGGACCACGATAACACCCAAGGAGTCGCGCTACTGTTGGCACCAGAGGCTACGAAGGCGCTGATGGCATGGGAACCTGTCTTATCAAGTCTCATCATAGCCAGGTTCCACTCCAAGGGCAGGAAGATCACTATCATCCAATGCTATGCACCCAAGCAAGCAGAAGAAAAAGAAGATTTTTGTGACTTAAACGCCAAGGTGGGAAACAACAACACAGACAGAGAACTCATCATGGGCAAACACGGCATAGGTACCTGCAACGAGAACTGAGAGCTTTTCACAGACTTCTGTTTCTGCTGAGATCCTTCTGACTCTTCAGGAAGACCACACCACAACTTCAACATACAGTTTTAGAAAGACGGCAAGCAAGTAAAAGAGTTCAACTGTGAAGTAAGGAACAGGTTTGAGGCACTGGGGGATCTGGTCGAAGAGGCAATAGAGAATCACTGGACAGACGCTTGCACCAAAGTCCTGGGAAAGAAGGAGAGGGAGCAGAGAGAGTGGATGACAAAAGAGACTTGGGAGAAGATAGAGAAGAGGAAGAAGGTGAAGCAGAAAATCAATTGGGAGGAGAACCAAGGAGTGAAAAAGAGTGCCAGACGGGGCAAAAGACAATTTGTGCACAATATGACAGAAGAGGCAGAAACAGCAGCCAAGCAGAACAACATGAATAGAGTGTATGAGATCACCTGGACCTTGTCAGGAAATAGTTTCAACCCAAGTGAGCCAGTCAAGGACAAGAATGGGAAAACCATCACAAGTGACGAGGAACAAAGAAGAAGATGGGTGGAACATTTTAAAGTGATTGTGAATTAACTACCATAAACAGTTCCCGACATACCACCAGCAGAAGAGCCCCTCTGTATCAAGACTAATCCACCAACCAAGGAAGAGATCACCAAAGCCATCAAGTCCTTGAAAAATCTGCATCATGAGAAGAACCACAGAAGGCAGCAACAATGGTATCCAGTGGACTTTCACCAAATAGTTGGAGGAACTGGATTTTACAGACAATGTCAGCCTTCTGTCCCAAAAGCAGCAACATGCACAGTCCAAGCTTACCCGGTTCACTGAGGAGGCAGGAAAAACTGGCCTTAAGATCAACATCAAAAAAACAGGTGTTTTTAAAGAAGATCTTGAACACAGATCTGTGGAAGAGAACCAGCCAGAACACTGTCGGTCAAGACATCAAGAAGAGAAAATGGGGCTGGATAGGCCACACACTTGACAACATCACAAGGCAAGCATTGGACTGGAACCCAAAAGGAAAAAGGTGGGGAGACCCAAACAGACATGGAGAAGATCTGTTGAGAGCGAAGTGAAGGCCGCCGGAATGATGTGAAGAGAATGGCTCAGAACAGAGTCCGTTGGCGTGGTGATGTTTCGTCCCTATGCTCCACCAGGAGTCTAAAGGATTAAAGACAGAAAGAATATATGTCTATACTGTGTGTATTCATTATGTGTGTATATATATATATATATATATACACAAACGCATACATGTATATATTTAAAAACATTTTTATTTTTATATATTACATATAGTTTTATATAATATAATAATATATGTATATACATGTAAATATTTCATATATGTATTGATCTATACTGTGTGTGTGTGTGTGTGTGTGTATTTATATATACATAATAAATATACAACATTCACATACATATATGATGTGAATTTTCAATGCAATTAATTGTTTGAGAGCACTAATAGTAATGCATTACTTAAGTGGTGAGAATCAATGAGTCAAAAAATGAGAAAATAAAATTCATTGTGTTACTTATTTGAAAAAGTAACTAGTTTCTTGTATGTTTAAAAGTAAAGCTACTGTAGTAATTACTTGAAAAGTAATCTGATTACTTGTTTTACTTGTAATGCGTCTCCCTCAACACTGCTTATGTCCGTGCATTCTGTAACTTGTTATGCAGTAATATTGTGTCTATCTACATGTCTGGCCTTTTGTGCCCAACTGTTTTGAGGCCATGTCAGATGGCCTGTGTGTCAGAGCCAGAACACACACATGCACACTCGTACATACACATGCCAGCTGTTCCTTGACCTGCAGGTGGCCCCTGCTCATGTCACAACAGACTTTTTTCCCCCACTAATTCATTTTGCCACCATATCAAATCCACACTGTCTTTCAGACGTATTACCCAGTATGTCTCTTGCATTTCTTCAGAAGCTCACACCGCTGCGGTATTCCTCTGGCCTGGCTTCTTTTTCTGCCTGTCCTTGGTAAGTTGTCAGTGCGTCTCTGTGGACCCGCGGTCTAGTGTCTGGGGCCGTTGTGATTGAGGACTTGTTGAGGTCCCCAGGCTTCTCCCAGTCCTTAATGAGTGGAATAATGCATAAGATTGTCATGTGAAAGGGATTGGCTGTAGTCAGATGTTGCCTCCACAGTGCCATAGAGAGAGAGGGAGAGCAAAGAATGACTTCTCTAGATGGGTTTTATAGAACGGAGAGACTGTTTTCATAAACCAGCAGAATAGGGCTCAGCTCTTAAGCCAAATATAAGACTTTAATAAAAAAAAATACATTAAAAGGAAAAAAATAATTATGTATTTGTTTTTACTAAAAATAAAATAATTTAGTCCATTTTATTTAAAATCACTCTTATTTTTCACTGAAATGAAAGACTTAATATGTTACTCTGTACATATGTACATTGCATAAGGTATATAAATCATCCCTTTAAGAATCTGTAAAAGTCAGTAGCTCTGTGCTTTGCTGAACTGGCAGTAGTGGAGGTTTACAGCTGCTTTTGTGACTGGCGTTCGAGGTACATTGCTTTAGTGAAGGTGATTTGAATGAATTAACTGTTAAGGGTGCATATAAGTTTCCACTATTTTTGCCAGAAACCAAAGAGATTGAAAAATGACTGCTCTCAAATGTCAGAAGACTGCTGGTTGACAGCATTCACTGCATATGGAGCTTGTTTTTATTCACAATGACATATTTTCATAGAGCTTGTCTGCGTTAGAACATACGCAGCGTTTCAGCAATATTTCAAATTTCTTTTCGTGTGAAATGACATGGGTGGACATGAAATATGCTTCAGGTTCATTCGAAAAATGTTCTAACTGCTCTAGAAACAACATCATTATATTTGATTCATGGTAATTTAATGTATTTTCTGTGGATGTAATACAATCTTCAATCACTTAAAATAGAGGAACGGCCTAAATTTAATGGAACCTCAAATGGCTTACTATGTTGTATAAGCATTTGATAAACCATACTGCCCTGTGCCTTATTCCCAGGTACCTTTGCATATGTTTGTGGGAAACTTCACTTTGAAATAGCTCCGTTTAATCTATTAGCCATGCTGACAAAATAGTGAGCATGCTACATTCGGGACTTCAGCTTTGATACTGTACCTTCCCCCTTATTCACGAGTGGCTGAGTATATTGTTAGCTGATTGGAATTGGGCAAGCATGAAATGGAAGCCAGGTTAATATTGATCCCGCTCTTTAACTGCCTGTTCTGCCTCAGAGTGTCCTTGCAGTCTCATTTTCAGGTGAGCAGCTCTGCTCTGACCCAGTGAACCCCTATGGACAGAGATCTTTATAGCTTGTTACTAGAGAAAGAGTGAGAGAGCGAGAAGAAGGGGCAAGTAAGAGAAGATGGAAAATTCAATACAAGTTCAATAGAAGTAAATCGACAAACGTTGTTGATTAACCACAAAAATTAATGTCGTCCCTCTGTTTAAGAAAAGCAGAAATTTGAGTAGCTTACAATGCAAGCAATTGGGGCCAAGGCGTAAACGTTAAAATACTCTCTATTTACATTGTATAACCACAAGACGTAAACAGTATGCATGTTAAAGTGATTTTAGTGTGAAAATAAATAGCTTGCTAACCTGTGCAGTTTTTGTTGTCATGGCAATACCTAAAAAAAGTGTTTAAAAAAAAAAAAAAGACATTCATTTAAGTGCCTCACCAAAACATCCCCAAGGGTTCTTAAATTCCTTAAATTCAAATGTAAGGTACTTGCATATCCTAAATGGCATTATAGAAGTCATAATTCATATTTTATATTTTTCATATTGAACCCTAATGCCATCATTACACTCCAATAAATGTAAGTGCTGCAAATTCAGAGTCAAAATGCGACACTGTTGGGTATTTTACAGGATTTATGGTCTCAGCAAACTCCAATATCTAAAAGTCTGCACTGTAAAAAATGGCATGATTTTAATGGTAAAAAACTGAAAATCCTATGGTAAAACAAATGGTAACTGGTAAATTAGTGTAAAATTTACAGGGAAAAAACGTAAACTGACATTCCCAGAATTCCCCACATTTCATATTTTGTTTAAATGTTATGTTTTTTCTTTGAAATAAATGTTGTGTAATGTTGTTAAATGAATGTTTATTGCATATTTCAGTTTAATGAGTCTCACCCTTATAGTGTTTAGTGTTCGTGTGAATGACACATTCTATATATGTTCATATTTAAAAGTGTGCTTATGATGAGCTTTGATTCATCCTGTGACTTTCTCATCACCACCTTTCAGTACTTTAACAGGTTGCTATATTAATATTATTTCATTGAATGAAATGATGGTATTTAACTGTAAATTTAACTTAAAACCGTAAAACCTAAAATGTTTTACTGTATTTTTCACGGTCGAATTCTGGCAACTACAGCTGCCATTTTTTAACGTAATTTTTACACTCTCTTTTACAGTCTAACTTTATTTTGATATTCTTTTTGGTAATGTTGGTATTGCAGGATTTATCGTCTCAGAAAAGTTTCCTTTAATTGGCATGTGAAAGTCTAATCAAATTAGCCCAAATATTTAAACATGCAAGCTTTCTAATTCTAAATCTGCGGAGCTGTCTGCAAAATTCAGTGCATATAGATTCCATGTGGGCCTTGCAATCAGCCATATTGGGTCTGTATGTGTGATACCAAATGCTTCTCACATGAGTAAAACCATAACAAAAACTTTGCATGGTTCTCCGATTTCGCTTCACGATGTTGGGTTCCTTTTTCCAGAGCTGGCTGCAGAATTCCTGTCGTTTGATCGACGAGCGCAGCAAGACCACTTTGCCACATTGTTTGTGTGCAAATGCACTTATGGCACATGTGCAACATTTTGTTTGAGTTATTATATATCAGTCAACTGCAGAGACGTAGATCTACATGTTCCACAATCCCTTTTTCCGTCTTAGTACATTGTGTATTTTTACAAAAGGCATCTCATCTGTCAATCCCAGAATGGAAAGATACATCAGATGCAATTGCTGCTTAAATGAAATATTGTATCATTCTTTATGTATTTTTTTTTTTTCTCCTATAAATTTTTAGCTTTTTCATTTAAGGCTCCAAGTGTGCATGACTCAGTTTGGGCAATAAAAGTGCAAGGCAAATACTCTAGAGCTAAAACCATTAAAAAAGCATGAACTCTGAGCAACAATAACCAACTAAATGAAGGCCAGTTTGAAGCCTGAAAAATCCTGAACAGTAAAACTACCGAGCACTTAAATATTTCCACCTTGGGAGCTGGTCTCAAAAACTGTAAAATTCCTTTTGCCACAAGCTAAGCGCAGTTTTTCGTTTGATGTGACTTTTGAAAGAAAAGGCCAAGTAAAGAGATCAGTGTGTTGAAGAAGTCACATTGTGATGGAATGACAGAATTGAATTGCAAACCTTTTTTTCCTCCCTTTTTCGAAGCCTTCAAAACCCGAGTTGCTCATCAAGTAACAGTTTTACGCCGCTGAAGGAGCTATTTTGAGCCCACTTTAAATATTTGGTTTTCATCATATTGTGCTAGTCATTGGATATAAGTTTGGAGCTACATCTACTTCAGCACATTTTGATTTGTTTGTTATTCTGCACGTATGTCAGTCAGTCAATGGCAGCTCCCCGTCCCCCAGCTGTATGGATCATATCCAAGCTTTTAGCGAAGAACATCATTCAAGTTCCACCACGACTGGCAGACCAGCCATCACCTGGTCTTTCTCAACCCTGCTGCGTCATGCCAAATTTGTGCCCTGGGTAACATAAACCTCTGATGGCAGAGCGGGTAAGCCGTGCTGGACTTGAATAGCCTTACTGTTGGCCGTGATGGCTCACAGGAGTCCAGTGAGCGAGCTTCGGGGGTGCCGATAAACGAGGTGGTTGACAATACAAGTGAGGGGTTCTTTCGAGTCTGAGTTGTAGCGATCTCGAGTTCCCATCAAGCCTCATTCCAAAGACTGACAAATGATCGGCTGTGTTACTAGATATCTCATATATGTGGCCATGTAGGCTTTCTATCAAAGGCTTGCCATTTAAGAGAAAAAACAGGAAGCTTCTGTACCTGTGTCATTGCTCAAAATAGGAACATGCATCACTGTGTTCCAGAAGCTAGTGAGCTTTTGAAGGCAAGATTCATAGCGCTCCTGAAATGAAGGATGTTCCAAAAGGTAGGAACAAAATGATAGCGAAGTTCCTAACTTAACTTGTATTTTTTGACGTTAGAATCCATTACAGTGTGTTTGGTAGAAGAAAAAGTATCCAGTGTGGCAGATGATGCAGGATAAACGTAAATATGCAGCAGTTCATTCAATATAAATGTGACTATTTTATTCACTCAACATGTGCCGCATTTTTATCCTTGGTAGAATAACATAGAGAAAGGTTTAAAAGAATAGTTCACCCAAAAATGTAAATTTGCTGAACATTTACTCCCAGAGACAGTTTGTTTCTTCTTTGAAACTAATTTGGCATTGCATTCCCTGCTTTGCAGTGGATGGGTGCAGTCAGAATGAGAGTCTGAACAGCTGATAAAAACACAACAACATGATTCCATGTTTGTATGAAACTAATTCAGCATAAAGACATTTTCATAATCAATAATACGGATTGCTCTAATAATAAAAAAAATAATAATCTAATCTGAAACAGGAGAGGAATATGCACAGATCACAGTCCGAAACAAATGTGCCAAATGAAAGCATTATTAGATTGTGGATCTGTATTTTGGCCGTAAACAATGGTTTAACATTAAAATGAATAAATTATGTTTTTTTGTATAAAGGGACAGCTTTTGCATCACAAGATTTTATTTAATGGTCCATTATATTATTATCAGCTGCTTTATCTGACGGCACCCATTCACTTCAGAGGATCCCTTGGTGATCAAGTGATATAATGCAAAATTTTTCCAAAGTTGTCTAATAAAACAAACAAAATTTTTAAGGTAAGTACACTTTACAAAAATTTAAATTCTGTGCCCATATACATATACAAAAACCTGAATGTATGCCAATTAATTGTAAACACAAATTGGCACAGATGGATGACCATAATGGCAAAGACCACACGTTGATTAATGTTATTCTTTGATATGATGTATTTGTTTAATTAACATTCAACCTTTTTCCCACTAGAATGGTCATTTTTAGTTGTATAAAATTGATTCACTGTTAACATGGAATGATATGTTAGCATCAATTATGTTTTTAGCTATTGCTAGGAGCTACCAGAACTAAAAAAACATCTATAAGTCAGCAACAAATACAGCAACTGACGATTTGCAGTGACCAGGTCCGCTGGGACTTTGTGTATGCACAGGTTTGTTTTCCTACTTGTGGCCTTCTTGTGTAAAACATCCTGAAGCTAAATACTTTTTTTAAACTCGCTTTTCCCCCCTCAAACTCTCCCCATTTGCTCAGGATCATTTTCTTGTCAAAATCCGCCTGGTTTATTTTGTCTGCATTGCACTGAGGTCCTAAGCTTTATCTTGCCAGTCAAGACTGGAGCTCAGCTCCATCAGCTCTCCCTGCTTTAATGCAGGCGTAATGACGGTTTACAGAATTACGGTCTTAAGTTTCCCTCCGTCTGCTTTGATCCATGACCGCTCGCTGGCTCTGTGCCTCTAAATGTTACACGCTCCCTATTTCCGAAAAGCGGTCCCACTTCTTCCTTGGCTCTGATGAAAGCTCCTGAGATATGAGACAGAGCAGGAAGCCCACTATGTTATTTAGTTGTTTTTTTTTTCTCTCTCTCCTTCTCTTTTTCCTTCATCGTCTGTGTAGTGGTGTTGACAACATTCGAATGTGACCGCTCTGAGACAAGGTACATGAACCCCACGGGAGTGTAGGGAACATTTTAAATGCTGCACTGAAAAGAAACACGTCAAAAGAGTGTCAGACACTTTCTATTTCTGATAAGCGTTTCTTTTTTTTTTTTTTTCCTCCACAGAATCTCTCTGTTCTGGTGTCTCAGGCAAATCTGACCTTATGCAAGACGAATCCAGTGTGCAGTGACGTGTGTCAAGCCTGACTGCCATTTTTCTCTCTTTTATTTAGTAATTAAAGCTGATGAAGGATCTTTTTTGTTCGATAACAAAACAAAAAGTGTCTACAGACTCTTTTGCATCTTTTTTCTTTTTCCCTCTGATAAGGCTGCGTGATGCGCTTTGATGAAATCAGCAGTCGCTTAATTGCATTGTCGGTTCAATCTCGTTCCTGTCCGGATTTAGAGAGAGAATTGCATTATGCCTAATGAACTTCGAAATTTATACAGGTCTGCACAAGCTTTATCATGCGTCTCTTTAAGGGAGAGTTAAACTGTGTAAACATTATAGTTCCCTGTGCTTCCAGTCAGGGTTTTGAAATAAAAAGTGTTACATTACTCATTCCTGTAATCCCAGAAATGTAAGTGTTAAAGTATGTTCAGATAAATGACATTAAAGGAATAGCTCACACAAAATGAACACTGCTGTCATAATTAACTCACCCATAAGTAGTTCCAAACCTTTATGAATTTATTTGTTCCTGCGAACACAAAGGAAGATATTTTGAAGAGCGTTTGTAACCAGGCTGTTTTGGGTCACCATTGACTTTCTTAGTATTTTTTTTTTGCTACTATGGCAAAGCAGCCTGGTAACAAACTTTCTTTAAAATATCCTGTATTATGACGCACCTAACGATTTTGGGAGAACTGTTCCTTTAACTGTAATGATAATGATAAGCATAAAGTTCTAAAAATATGTCTAAATGTAAAGGTACAGCACATTCTATAACCCATAAAATTACTCTCAGAACCTTTTTTTCCCATGAAATCCTAGATGACATAGTACTTATTGTTTATAACTGACATCTATCTGACATAATGACATCATTGTTCACTTGGCAGAGCTGATTGGTTTCTTTTTGTATCAGAAGCCAATGAGCTTGCTGCTTTACATTCAAAGACTTGGCTCTTGCTGTAGCAGTTGCAGCATGCTTCAGAAACCTTCCAGCTTCCCCAGCTACACCTGTAAAAGTTATATATGAAATATTATAACAGATATGTTATTTCAAATATACTGTATGCATATAGTAGCAAGATTTGGTACTTGCTCTCCTACATAAGTGTAGTATATATTGTATTAATGTTTTTTTTGTTTTTGTAAGTTCCTACGATTCTCTGTGACCATAATATATTTATATGTTGTGGCTTATTGATTTATTTTCTTTGGACTCAAATCCTTCTAAAATTAATTTGAATATACACAAAAACCTGGCCAAGAAATCACACCATCAAATAATAATAATAATAATAATAATACCACATATTTAATATATAATATGATATGCACCATATTATTTTTAATGTATGTGTTTTTTTTTTGTCTTTTATTCCTTAATGTGCTTCAATACAAATAATGTCCATTTTCATCACTCTTGTCTCTCTGCAGTCCCTGAGGAAGATGATGCTCTGAGAGGGAGGAAGGGCTTCCGGGGCCAGGTGGTGGTCAGCCAGAGCCCTGAGACAGAGCTGACACTGGAAGGAGACGATGACGCTGTTAGTCTGCTGCAGGAGAAAGAGGTGGATAACTTGGCAGGTGAGTCAACCTATACACAGTGCAATCTGTATGCTGACGGTTCTCCATTCAGCATGCATAGCAAGTCATACACATCAGTTCAATGACGTGACACTTTCCTTCAGTCCTCAGGTTTAAAGGTTCTACTGTATGTGAGTTTGGAATTAAACATTTTTAGACATAATTTGTTTTGTTATTGAAATTAAAAAGTTATACCTGTAAGTTTACCTGCACTGAGATGTTCTACCATAAGCACTTCATCTGAAATGTCTGCGTAATTCCACATTCGGTAGCATTTATTTATTGATACAAAGCTTAAGCATGACATTTTGTCAGAATGACAGAATTTGACATGGACCAGATATATAAATATATCTTACCTTTCAATCTAGAGGCAGACCAGTGTAGTTAGTGTGGTTACTTTGCGTTAGGGCGGTGTCTTGGTTTTTCTGGCAGTGTGTAGGGTTAAGTATTGCTCTGGACAGTGTTACTTTTTTTCCTTCGAAATGTTTATTTATTTTATTAAGTCTATAGTGATACAAAATTTTAAAGATGTATTTCTCTCCTTTTTTTTCTCACAGCAGGTCCCCGGGTTTTTATTTCCAGAGGCAGGTTTGGCTATTTAAAGAGATTAACCCTTTCAAAACCACTAATATTACATTAAATCAAATTAATTAAATATGATTGTTATAGAATTAAAGCAAACATGATTCTAACTAACAATCAAGGGGCAATCAACATCAGTATCAATGACTTTGTTATTTATAGTTACATACTTTTTCCAAAAAAATTTCTGCAGATGAGAGTCTGATCATTTTTAATTTGCCAAAAAAAACTAATTACTATTTTATTTTATTTTATTTTATTTTATTTTATTTTATTTTATTTTATTTTATTTTATTTTATTTTATTTTATTTTATTATTTTTTTTTTTATTCAAGTAGTTATTGGTGTTTTTTCTTTTTGCCTTTCCGTTATCCTCAGCTACTATAATAACAGAATTACTACTGACTGCTTGTCTCTCTGTGTTAGCAGTGCTTTGTTAACGTGTTCCAATTTCATCAGCTCTATATTGGAAGATGTTATATATGATATATGTATTGTGAATGTGTAGCAGACATGTTATTAATAATACCCTGAATAATCAATGCCCTCACTCGCTCTGCAGACCTTCATTAGTCAGTGAAGGTTAAAAATGATGGTGAGAAATGTATGCGTCTGTAGAAAATCCAATGCCCTAATTTATCTATATATTTTCTTTACTCTCTGAAGTGAGTGGTGTATGTATGCATACCTGATCGTGTTATTAAAGCTCCCAGCACACAACCTATTTAAACTCATTCACAATTTATAAGCAGTCTTTCATGCCATTCTGTAGGAATTCCTTCATCTAAATCACGATTGCCTCGATTATCTCTAATATGTTCCCACCAATGTTAGCCAACTCGCAAGGCAGGAATGCAGACTGGTGTGTTCCTGCTGTTCTTTTTATACCATCTATGTTGAAAGTAATTTTACTGGAATGCAATGAATCATAAATCCTGGCACAGTGTGTAAATTCCTAAATGCACTGATTTTGTATCCATCACTTAAAATGAAATGCTGCAATGCTTTATTGAATCCTGATTATTCTAAAGGCAACTAGCTTAATAATCAGTGTAAAACTTTTAATACATACCACTGTTGGTCCATGCAGTATTTGTGGATTAAAAGGCCCAAATTAGTTTATTTCAGTATGTATTCACGACCCATGGCATGTATTAATGATTCTGTTTTATTTTTCCCTGCTCAGCATTTAGTTTCAGAAATGTGTTCATTGGGTGTATGTTTTATTACTCTGTTATCTAAGTTGTGTATCATCACCACAAGGGGAGCTGTGCCATATGTGTCAGCATGCTCTATTTTGACAGCAGGCCTACACGCTAATGCTAGTGCTAATGAGCGTAAACAACAGGCCAATCAACAACAGTTTTCTCACAGCCAATGGGAGGGGGCTCTGTTCGTCTTCAACCAATCAGAGTACAGGATCTGTCATTTACACCCACAGCTAAACCAGAGCCACAGAGAACACAGACAGAATAGCAGCGATAAAAGAGATCTTTCTCTCAAATACTTTTTCTCTTTCATACCAAAAATTACATTTTAATTCAATGTGTGTGCTTGCATATTAGCATTGTTACCTTACCACCACATTAACATTTCACCACAGTATGCATATCTCCTTTATACTAAACTATTCGTCTGTTTCATATTTGTACTACCAAAAAAAAGGGTCTTATTTTTATATTCGTATTAGGCCACCTGAAGAGGCACATACAGAGAGAAAACATCATGTATTTTCCCAGCATGCCTTTGTCTCGCCACACTCCAGTGACATCACAGTCGATAGCGCGAGGCAGTCTTTTTTATCAGCTGACGTCAGGACAGAGCGCAGCTCAGATTTGCTGAGTACAACTGCACCTGTTTCATCCCAACATGATAATCTAATAATCCTCACTAGTGCTCCGAAATCAACACTACAGCACTAGAACATTGCAAACTCCAATTAATCAAATAGACTTAACGGGGAAAATGCTGAAAAACAGTTATTATAATCATTATTACGAATAGCATTTAGAATAGCATATTATTTTGGGGAATATTGTATAAAATAGCCTATAGTAGGCCTAACATTTATAAGAAACAAAGCTAAATGAACGTCGTTCATATGGACTGAGAAACGCTCCTGCAGCGGCAGATGAGATTACATGTTAAATGTGAAACCTGATCGCTCTGATTATGTAATATGAACGTATTTTTGTTTGATCCCAATTTTTAAAGGTCTCTTGAGGCTTTAGCGCTAATCCTCTCTGCTCATTGGATTAATGCTGCATTGTCTGGATTCACAAGTGTCCCTCTAGGCCACGTTACAATTGCCTCTTTCTTTATTAAACGTGTTATGAGAGGGGCATGATTCGGATTAAAGCGTTCACTTTTCACAGGTGAAGCCACATGGCCTTGTCGAATTATTTGCGAGCGCACACAGTTTTTATTCGTTTAACATAAATTCAAATAAGTAAGATTTTATTATTATTATTTTTAAATAGCGTGGGCCTATTTCTTTCTAGTCGTCTGTTGACAACACAGGCCTATCTGGATTTGGCGTCAATAAAGAGAATAAGTTAATTAGCTTGTGGTTTTATTCATCGGCTGCTTACGTTTCATTCAAAGTCTACTTAAAATAGATTTATTTGTTTATTTGTTCGTATGCGTGTGTGTTTATTTAAAATTTTCGGTAAGCATAGCTTTTCGTTTATTTTCAGTCTAGCAGACCATGTCTTCAATTTATAGTGCTGCAGAAATTGTTTAAAATAATATCTAAATATAGGCTACCTAACTGAAAAATAATCACGTTTGCAGCCTAATATTATTTAGTGGAAAGTGCAATGGCGGATGTTATAGGCTGGTACAAAGGGAGGCAGAGCGGCTTTGGTTTCTACGAGCGGTCGGGGAGAGCAGTGAAGGAGTGCTCTGGGAATTGAAACCCAAATCCACTTGTAATCTTGCAACAGTATCGGGCATAATTGGCCGAGGAGAGCAGATTAAGATTGATGAGACGTTAAAGTGGCTCTTTTGAGTTTAGGGGGATCGATAAATATCCCAATTTCAAGAGCCTCTCCTCACATCCAGGACGGACCCGTGGGGTGAACTAATAAAAGACAGAGGACTGGTCAAAGAGAAAAATTTAGAGAGGAAGAGAGAGAGCGGGCGCGCACTTGGGATTAGATCCTAGTCATCTGACCGGAGGTCAAAACGTCCGTAAATGTTTTAATAATGTTTGTAAGGTCAATTTTACAGGTTTCATATCATCAAAAGGAAATTTCAACGACTGATTTGATTAGGAAGCGCATAAATGCGAATCACTCACATATGATTTGTTTTTTAGAAAAATAATGAAGGAAAGTGACTGTGAAATTATTGCCGTTAGGCCTCATATATGCTTACCTTATTAAAATAATCGAAGGAATTTTTTTACTTGATATAATTTCATACAGCCAGTGCTTCATTTTGTTGGACTGATCGCATAATATAGGCCTAGCTGAAATTATTCGATTTATCAGTTTATCATATTTTCCTCATTTCACTTTCATGTGCAAAACTCTATTTATATAAAACGCCATTAATTAGATAAGAACAACATATTACTAAAACATTTTACTAAATTAGATGATTTTGATGTAGCTTAAATCGAAATTATTTAACGTAAGATTTAGGCATGTTCACGCCATCCCATCACCCTCGTGTCCAAGTCTACAAAACTGTAACTGAAAAATGCACACTTGAAAATGTTACAAACACATGCTAAAGAAATGTCACAAATTGTGTGTATGTGTATAAATGCATCAGCTACTAACTTGCATTACTCATCGACTGCGTTGTTGCGTTGCGTTATTTTCTCTTCTGTAAAAAAATACAAATAAAAAACTATTTCCTTGTTATAGGCCCTGTTGTTCTGAGCACCCCGGCACAGCTTGTTGCCCCGGTCACTGTAGCTCGTGGGACACTCTCTATCACTACCACGGAAATCTATTTTGAAGTGGACGAAGATGACCCAGCCTTCAGATTCATTGATGCCAAAGTAGGTTGCATTTGTGTAATGCATTTGCAAATGTGTAAACGTGAAAATACCAAGCAGAAATGCACTCCTAATAACGTGGAATAAAATGAAATGTCATGAAGTGTTTAACAAACTTACAGCTTTATTAAAAACATCTATTATTTAATGCGTTAAAATTGCCTTTTTTTCTAAATAGAGGCCCATGAAAGGCCAAGCGCAAAACTATTCTTGATTTTGTTTTAAAAAGGCTAAGAATAAATGTATTTTTTACTAAAATATCAGTTACGAAGATGATTTACAAATATAGCATATTAATCAAAACGTGCGCGTTCAAAATTTATGATCGCTTAAATCGGCAGTCCTCGCTTTTATCCTGAATTGGAATTACCTTGAGTGAAGGAAATATAGTCTAAAAGTTGTAAGGTAAAATGACATTATTGTAACATTTATAAATGAAGGGGTGCATTTCTGATATAAAGAACTGTCATGAGAGATTTTTGTATCGTAAAGCCACACATTTCTGCAATGCATATCAGTTCATCTTAGTCCTTAATTCAACAGCCACTGTTCACATGAAGAAATGTTCCCTCTTATTTTCTGTTTTGGTGTTTCCCCCGCTTTTTTATTTTGGATAAACCAGGCTACATCGTGTCATTTTTATACCGAAGATCCAGATGCTTAAAGATCCCCCAAATATCGTGTCTAATCTTACACTGTAGTATTTATGCATCATGATTCATTATTTGGACACAAATATTAATTTGTTTTTATTAACTCTTTAAATAAACTCAGAGACAAATATAAAAAAAATCAAATCACAAAATGTTATATTCCAGTGTATTTCAAGTGCATTATTTTCAGGTATATTTTTTTCATATATATATTTTCAATTTCAGCCTTTTATCATGTAAGCAAGGTACAAACAAAACGGTCGAATATACTTTAAATAGGAATTCAAGTATGCGTATGGAATGTTTAGGAACGTAACAAATAGTACCATCAAAATGTAAACTTTAGAATTTTGCCATTGACAATAGATTAAATCGCGGATGCAGGTCTAAGTGTTTTTTTTTTTCCTCTTCTTCTTTCTCTCTTCAGAAATAATCCAGGCGAATGTTAAAACAGGTGAAATTATACTTCTATTTACGTGTCACAGAACAACATTCACAACTGCAGACCACCGGATTCACAATCTACAAATGTGTCTATTTACAGTATAAAATGTACAAGTTGGATTCTGTCACGTAGCTTTGTTTAGGTAAAACGTGTTGTTGGGCAGGGCTCGTAAAAAGAAAAGAAAGAAACAGTAATACTGACAGGTAACCATTCATTTTGATTGTTGATACAATTTGCTCCCTCACGTTAATGTCACGTGAAGTATTTTTAAGCGGAGCTCTCTAAAATATTTTACAACAAAAACAGCGTGGGTTGGTTTCAACAGTGACCATTTTGTGGAAGAGTTCCTGATTAGCATCGTCTAGGCCTCAGAACTTTGATCAGGCAGACTTCCTATTCACAAACATGCCGTTTATTTTTTTACCTCAGAGTTTCTCCAGGCTTTTAGGGTTGGTTAGAATTTCTCTCGCCAGTCGCCAAGTCTGTTTGGCAGCGTTTTCAAGGGCCGAATGTGGCTTTCCTTGGAAAAGGTCTAGGTTTGGCAGGAAATAATGAGGACATCTCCTGCACTGCAAGCAAGAAATGAGCTGCAATAAAATCCCGTTGAGTCGGTCCCCGAGGCAGTTCTCGTCCCAGTCTGACTCGCGCGGGTGTTTTTCGCACTCGTAAGACACAAGGGTTTTCATGTGGTAGTTGTTGAGAGGCTGGCCGGGAAGTTCAAGGTGACGGTCGCGCAGAGTTTTGAGCAGGGACAGGCATTTCTTCCTGCACCCTCCCAGGAGCAGTCGGTTCTCCGCTTCGGCGAACTGCAACACCCAGGCATCGCTCTCCGCCGAGCTCTGCTTCCCGTTCAACGAGTAACACTCCTTCGACAAGAGATTGAAACCCTCGGCTTTGACTTCTGCCACCCGGTTCGGACCAGGCCACGGGATGTGCGGCAGCGGCCAGTGGGCAGCACTGCGCGGCCATATGCCGGTGCACTTGAACGCGGGGGTGATCTGAACCACGTATCTGTCTCTGATGCGCAATTTCACCTCGCTGGTGTCCGCGACCATTTTAACCACGTCCCTGTAGCTGCACTTATCCACTGCCTGCGCCACGAGCGTCTGGAACCTGGAGCGGATCTTGCGCGCGGACAGGTATCCAGAAGCCGTGATGAACTCGACCCAGAGGGACATGCTTCTCTTCCGCCCGTCGCTTAGCTTGAGCACGGCGCAGCCCGGCAGAGAGCCGTCGTCCACGAAGTTGAAGACCCCCATCTGGTTCAGATACAGGACCACCTCGAATTCTGTAGGGGAGATGACCTCGAGCCCTTCGAAGCGGTTATCCATTTCGTTTAAGGAGCTGATAAAGCGGGGCTCCTGGACCTCCACCTCCTTCAGGACATCCGAGACCACCTTGCACACCTCCCGGATGGTCTTGGAGATGGCCGCCTTCCGAGACTGGCATTTCTCGTTGTAGTATTTATTGAGATGATACACCAGCTTGGCCTGGGCGGCAATCATATTTGGACAGAGATCCGGGTTGTACACCGGAGTCTCGCAGTAACCCGAGGGATCCAACGCGGCTGTTTGTACAGGAGCCAATTTTAGAGAAGAAAGTGGACTATTTAGAGGAAAAAAGGGGAATTCTGAAATAAAAAAAAAGCTTTTTATTTGTGCGTGGAGCACATGCACAAAGTCGGGCAGTTAAATCATCAGCTTCTGTTTTCAGTTGCGACCCCAAAAAAAGTCAAACCCCTTGCAAGCCAGCAATTAAAAGTCCATACGCACGGATCAGTAGTTCAGCAAACCTCTAGTATCTACTCGCGGTGTCTTTTCTCTGTTTGCAACAAGGGTTAGAAAGTGCAGTGTGCTCTTAAGTGTGTGTCCTAGCTGTGTTGGTGTGTTTAAGACTCCGAACTCACTCCTGTGAAATTATAAAGGGAGGGTTTGAGAGCAGCTCGACCAATCACGGCTCGACTCGTCACTGCCTTCAGTTTATTGACGGCAAATTAATCCTCCGCTTTTATACACAACCAAATCTTCTTGTGGAAACACACCTACACTTTGGAGGGAGAAGATACAGGTTTATTCGCGATATATGCGGGCTTTCCCTGCTGTTCTTATTAGATACAGACCACGCTTTTTCTTTTTAACAGAAAAAATAGATGAGAATAGAATACTTCTAATTTGGTATACACTTTCAAGGGTTTCGTTTTGATGGTCGCTCTGGATTTGTAGGCTATTGCGATTTGTATTTTTTATTTACTCTGTAGTTTTGACTTGCAAAATGTTTTTCGTTGACCTGTTAATTAGATTTTTATTTTGGTATTGTAGTAGGCTATTGTTTCAAGCGATGATATTTTCAATGTTTAAATGTCTACGTTTGGGATCTTGCTACATTGCGTTATTTTATCATAATATTGTTATTTAAAATTCGCTTTTAATATTAGCCTATACTGATAGAGATATCGTTTTCATTATTTTGCGTTGTAAATATGGTAGCCTAATTGATATAATGGGAGACTAAACATGACACGTCTCAATACCGAACATCTTTTCTTTCATTTGAAGTATCTAGCCTAATAATCCGTGTTAATTATTTTCTTACTGGAAGGCGAATGAAGCTTTAGGTTCATATACTTTAGTCGTGTCGTCGTCTTACTAGCTATGTACAGCATATTAAAAAGGTCATGATGATTTTCTGTGAAGTTCATTGTTAAATGAAGTTGAAGGCCTTTATAGTTTAAACTTGTTTTTCCCAACAGTTTGCCGCGTTTTGTGTCTAATTGGTTATTTTCATTTTTAATTATTTGAAAAACAGTTGTTTAAAGTTTTATAGTGGCATAAAATATACATTTCAAAATAGTGTAGAACGTGCAGGCTAAAAGGAGAAGCGTTTTTTAAATCTGTTTAATTCGTCTTTCTAGAATGCTTTTAATTTAAGCATTTGTTTGTTCGATAGAAAGACAAATATTAAGCTATAAATCCTAACTTCTATTGTTGTTTTAAGATAACTGCTAGAATAAATATGTTCTGTTCTTGTTCAGTGTCTAAATCAGCGGTCACAGTTCGTTTTAATAGCCTGCAACTTTCTGCGTTCTGTCAAAATCTCTTGTTTTATAAGGTGCCTGTATTTACTTATTTTAACCTTTATTTCATATTGTTTGTTTCGTCAAATTAAACTTAAAAAAATGGCACTGTAAACGTCAGGAAATATTTGAACGATTTGAGATAAAACTTCCTCAGAGTCAGATCACGACGTCGGGAAAAATCTTGTGCATCATTGCGCGAAATGCTCGTACACTTTTCTCGCGATATTATATATAAATCAAACAACAAAATAACAAGACCTCGTGTTTCGTGCCCTTTCTAAATCCTCACCATCACGGCGCTTGTCGCACACAGAGGGAAGTTTAAATAAATATAGACTATGATATATTATTATGCGCATGTTGCAAGCACAGAGCAGATTGTTATAGGTCACTGTACTGAGGCATCACAGTCTGTTGGCTCCAGCTCTCACTGTAGTCTCTGCTTGGCTCCTTCTGCTTGGATGATTTTGCCAACCATAATTAATAGAGCTCTGCCGTTTGCAGGCAAAGATCACACTTAACAGTTTGCCTTCGCTTCTGTCATTAAAGCAAGGTGAATGATGTTTGGGCCTTTGGCAGGGATAATATGTAACACTATATTTGAAGCAAACATTTCGTAAATTATTATTTTAAAGCATGTATTCAATTATCATGTATGTTTAATTGATCAGCTGTAGATTAATTTCATTCTGGACTGCTGCGCATGCATTAGGTGACAAAACTTGAGAGATTTTTATTTTTTTTGGTGTGTGTGTGTGTGTGTGTGGGGGGGGGGGTGATCTGACAAAAGAAAGGGAGGAAAATACTTTTATACTGACAATTTCTTACATTCAGATTATTATTATATATTTTTTTTTGTTTTTGCTACCTGTTTAACCCTGCTTCCACCTCAACCACCTCTCTCTCTCTCTCTCTCTCTCTCTCTCACACACACACACACACATTACATGGCAGGTACCCAACCATATCAGATCAGACGGTCTTCCTCCCTTCTCTGGTTCATGCTCTGATGCTTTCAGCTTTTGTATGTCTGAATCAGTTGCTTATCTATTGTTTGCCAGTGTGTTACAGTAAAAACAAAACCAGTGCACTGTTATAGTACCTGGCATATAATTTAATCTCGGATTAGCTCCTGTTAATATTTTAACACTCTCACACACTACAATAGAAACTGGTCAATTGCAAATGAAATGTGTACTTTACGAAACGGAACCCAAGTCGGTGTTTATCAATATTTCTATTGCTGCGTTTTATGACATTGTTATACATAATTGTCCAGGATCAGATCCAGGAAATATTTATAATCAAAACATTAAGGAAAGCTATTCAGTATTGGAAACTTTAATGCTGCATCTTAAAACATTTGAATACAAAACTTTAAGTTTTAAGTGTAAAAATTAAGTGTGACCTGGAGGCACTTCAAATCCCCCTTGACCTCGAACCTTTTCTCCTCTCACGCACTCTGCGTCTGCACAACATTGCGATCTGTGTGTCTTCGTGACATAACACGCTATTCACAGGCTTTGCTGTGATATATGAGGATGTGACAACAGTACGGCTGCTATTTCTGACCCAGCGAATAGGATGCCTGATTGTGTAAATCAATACAATGACTCCGGCTTCCACCCTTTTTTGGACGAGCATATGACCCAGGAAACGTTTAGCTTGTTGAAGGCCTCTTTGTTCTGGAGTTTCCTCGCCAATGATCTCTTCATTTTTCTCTCTCCCTCCCGTCTCGTTCTGAAGAGCGATTCTCCTGTCAAAATGGTCAGGCGTGCTGATAAAGGCCCTTGTCAAACACATGTACCATGTTTAACTGTCACACAGAAGTGTTGTTTTTTTTAACAAATTGATGATTAAATCATCTTTCATCTTTTTTTAATTTAGCAGTTTATTATATAATAAGGATT
>JAUYWG010000050.1:13984030-13999720 GCA_034779775.1 Enteromius afrohamiltoni | reverse complement strand
ATATTTATTGTATAAAAGACATAAATTGTCAATTAACAGTTTCAATACTGAATAGTTCATATTATTCATAATAATAAAGTAGTATTGTCAAACAACTAATTGCGATTAATCACATCCATAATATATGCATGTGTATATTTATTATGTTTATATAAACACATGCACATATATAGTTCTTTAAAAAAGTTTTTTATATTTATTTATTTATAACATAAATTATATGAATATAAAATAGACTTTAGTGCTGACTTGTTTTTGCAGAAATGTATTTATGTATTTATTGAGCAATGTGTGTGCGTCTATATATATATATATATACACACACACACACACAAATTGGTATTTGGGGTTTATGGGGGCTCTCCAGGCGTAATGGTTTTTATACTGTACAAACTGTATGTGCTATTGCCCTACACCTAACCCTACCCCTTACAGGAAACATTTTCAGATTTTAAAAATACTATTTAGAATACCATTTTTCAAACCTTTACAGGAACATTGGCAGTGTCCCCATGAACCACAAATACCAACACACACATACACACACACACAAACATGGGCCGTATACAATATGTGTTCTGACTTCTGCACTTCACTGTGCTGAAATTCAAATGATTTTATTATTGTGTCAATTTAGCTGTTGGCGGGGCTGAGCGCGCACAAAAACAGGCGGAGGTGTTGACACCATCTGACGAACGCGGATTAGCCGTTTACAGAAACTGTAATATGATAGGTCAAGGCATGGAGGCGCTTCCTGTACGACTCCGGCTTGGTGTAATGAATGACTGACAGGAGAAGGAGAAGCTGCCAGTCGCCGGCAGAGGTGCAGGCTTGATGGCTGCCGCAGAGCTCCGTGGATCCCTTGATCACGGTGGGCCGCTCCCCTTTCATCCGCGCCCACAACTCTGCCAGGAAAAGCTGCTTTTCCTCCCCCCCACCTCTTTTTCAGTTTTTTATTCCCCCTAATTTACACATTTAAGGCATTTTTATTTGCTTATTTGCAATTCTCTTTTTATTAAATTTTTTTTGAGGGGGTAGAGAAACTTTGCTCCTGCTTTCTCTCCGCCTCCCCTCCCTCCCTCTCACTTTCTCTGACTAGGAGTCTTTCTCTTTCTTCTCTGTTTGCCTTTGGGCGATGAACTAATTTCAGGCTCTGTAATTGCAGCGTGTTGTACACCTGCCTGCTATTAATTCTCCCCCGTCATTCACTCTCTCCTTCTTAATGAGATATTATTGTAATTATTGTTATTATGGTGTTTGGCGTAATTAACGTGATTGATGTTGGTGCTAGGGGAGGGTTTATTTTGGCATTTGAATAGATGAGGGGATACTCTTCGATTACACAAGATGTGACCAATGTGCGCTGGTTCATTCCTCCAGTCGTGCATAATGGATCCAGTAAAGTTGAAGGTTATTGTTTTAGAAATAGCACATCCTCTTAAACTATTATTCACAAGTACAGTATGTATATCAAACTGCAAGTTCTGGTTTGAACAGCGCACCGCATGTTGCTGTTTTAAGACTAGACTGGTAAAAAGCCAAACAATGGCCAGTGTGGACTTTGTTTCGATTCGTTACTCAGACCCTGTGAAATGCAAATGTGGCCATCTTTTGAACGGAGGGCTGAGGCTTTTGCCCGGTCTCATTTTAGTCAATCTGGTGTGTTTGAGGGTGACAAAAACCTCTCAGTCCATTTGATCCCAATCCAATTGTTTTGGTATTTTGTGGCTGATGGGAATACAAAAGGAGAAAAGGCAGAAGGCCTGGAATCATTGCTTCCAAGCACTGGCAATCCAATTAGAGGTTTGATAAGGGTCATATTAAGAGGTCTTCATGCTAGAGGTTTTTGCAGGCTGTGTGTGTATACGTATACAAGAAATAAAGAATTCATTTGCTAAAATATAATTTTTAACAATTCTCAAAAATCATGTTTTTTCATTGCGCATTTTAATTAATCTCAATACATTTTCAATTTTGTTAAAAATTACAAAAAAAAAAAAAAAAAATAACACAATAAAACACAAAAAGATGGTAGCATAATGATAAAATATATATATATATATATATAAATTAACTTTTCATATGAACATATACTGTTTTTTAAGGGATATTATTTCATTTTATTTAATACTATTTAATTTCCAGTCACGTATATAGTAAAGCATGGCACTAGCAATGCTAAGGCCATGGTTTGATTCCCAGAGAACGCAGTGAACTGTTAAAAAATGTAAATGTGTACCTTGAATACTACTAATAATACCGCTGTCCCCATAATTTTCATTCTGCTTGCACTATAGCTATGTTGTTTTCTGTGTGTGTATGTATGAAATGGCTAAAGTCAAAGCAATATTTCTGGATAGATGTTAGATACCTGCTGTTTTAATAGGGAGATTCCCCTTGAGGTCTCATTATAGTCCATAGTCTAGGGCAAAAGAACAACCCCATCCCTCAATTATATCCCCCATAGCAGATGTCCTTGCTTCATATTTATATAACTTTTAGTTGAAACCCTAGTCTGCATTCCATAAGTCCTGAAGTTTAGATATCCAAGACCTTAGGACTTAATGAACAACATATTTCAGGTTGCCTGGAGTTGCAGGGACCCTGTTCTTGACATTGCATGTGAGCGAATAGCAGGGGCTTTTGTTTGTTCTCTTCCCAAGCCATGGATCTTTGAGTGGGTGACAGCCATTTAACGCCACACGACCTGCGTCTCAAGAGCCACCGTCAGGGCCCTCTCCAATCCTGTTAAGTACAATTACCATTCATGCTCTTTCCATGCTGCTTTGAACCGCTCCAGCCTTGTGTCCCCTGCAGAGTTTGGATGTGGACAAGAAACACAAATTTTGCTATAAATTTAGGAGTTTAAAATCCTTAAAAGTTGTCTTAAAACCTATTTGATACAATTAAGAAGCAGCTGATGGTTTCCAGAGATGATAGAAGTAATGAACTGTCAAGCGGGTAATAAATAAACACACAAACCAGAACTTTCATGTCAATTTTTAAGCTCTTCAGAGGCTTTTCATTTGGTCAGTTCAACGTTGTGAGTTCTGTGGCAGTAATTTTTTAGCTTTGAAATATTCCTGTCATCATGTTTCCTCCCCAATAACTCCAGTCTTTCGCCTCTTAGAGTCTATTGAACGCCCCAGTGCATTCAATCGCGTTCAAAGAGAGAGCTGAAGAAAGGACGGTGCATAATGCTTAATAGGTGCTTTAGTAATTCTGAAGTTTTCATAGCTTAATCTGTTCTGAAAAGCTCGGCAGAGAGTAAAAGGCCCCGCAAATGGCCCTCAGAGTTAATTTGATGTGACTTCTGTACAAAAAGGCCGGCGGAACGCTAGAAGTCCATTCTGCCACGTTACCTTTTCTTCCATCCTCCTTGGACCCTTGGAAACCGCTGCCTAAATGTTTCATAAGACGGCCTGTGTAAGCCACTCAAGTATTCTTTTCCTACAATGCCTACTTTAAGACTATTATTACACTGCACTTGAGCCAGAGGAGAGGATACAAATAGCAAAGCTTCGGTCTCTCTTTGTTGCAAGTCTGGGATTGATTTAGCACAATTGGGAGAGTCGTTGTGTTTTAAACACACTCATTGTACGCCTCATTTCTCCCCTTTTGCCTTTGTTAAAGTCTCGGCTTCCATTTCTGTTGATAGCAGAGGCCCAGACACAGTGAGTGCTTACTTTGGCGATTGCATATGAATAGATAGCTGGCCCCATGAGAAAACATTACTTGGAGACTTTGATGGCCAGTGAGAATTTCACTAAATTGTATTGAAAATGTGGAGTTAGCAAAAATATTGATTGTTCTCAAGAAGGTTTCCGTAAATGCATTCTCCCTTCTGGTATTGGTCAGGGTAACTTAACAGTCCCGTCCCCAAACTCAGGCCATTGGTTAAGCCAATGCTGTTCCATCAAGCTGCTTGTGTTTCTTAAACAAACAAAGCAAAGTTTTCATGTTAAGGAGTAGTTTCGACTCTGCATATTAAGGTAATGTCAGTTCTTACTTCGCCAAAGTTTTTCGCCACATTTTTTTGCATTCATTAGTTAATTGAATGCTTCCATGATTCTCATAAATGCGTCAATGTTTTGAACAAGTGTGTTGAGCGAATAATTCAATGACTCACTTACAAGGCAGTTGTCTAGTTCCTAAAAGAATCTGTTTGGAATGATTCAGCTGAATTAATTATTACTAAAAACAGTAACTTTGTAAACGGCAGAAAGAATTTAACTAAGCCAACTTTGCAAAATAAATACACACTCCACATTCAAGTAGTATTGATTTCGAGATATGTTTTACATGCATGCCTAGCAAGCGATTAGTTTTGGAACAGTCCCAGAATTTCCCAAGCGGAAACGACCGGAAAATAAAGATTTTATCCTACTGACTACACCTCACCCGTGTGACTCTCCACCATTAATCAAGATCTCATTTCAGCACAAAAGCTCAATCAATGAGGAAATGCCTGTGATCCAGCTTTGGGGAACATTTACTCTTATGAGTAATAAATCACTTTATGAACTTGCTGCCTTTTGTATACTCGCATTACAAGCATTTCCCTTTTCAAATCAGGGATAGAAAAAAAAGAAACGTTAATCTCCACATTCTCCTCTGCATGGCCTTATGGGGGTGAGACAGCATGATTTAGGCTTCCAGTTGAGATACACATTCGCTGATGAACCAAGACAAAGAAGTGAAGCCACTTTTATTTTTATTTTCTGCCCAAGAAAAATCTCTCTTCCTGTGAGCTTTGCGTGTGTTGGAGCTAGCATGTCTAGGTCACTCACCCTGGAGAAAACAGCTTGCCTTAATATGCTGTAATCCAGTGTAATTAGTCAAATAGCCACACGCCCAGCAGATTGTCACAGGCTGTCAGCTTTGGCAGGCTTGCAAGATGGTCCGCTGTCCCGCTGGCCAGCAGGGATACCACCGAGAGCACATACACGTATGTAACACCCACATGCTCCAGCTTAGCAATCAACCACGGGTCATCAGGGGAGATCATTTTTGTCTGACTGTGACATAATGATCTACTTATTTCATCATGTACACCTAAAAACAAAATGCACGTAACTGAGTCCAATCATTAATTACTCGAAAAAGATGGTGTAAACTGCATTTACGAAATTGCAGTTAATTGCGAGATTTAACTACGAAACTTGGTTTTACCATCAAATGAATTTAGTTCCCCCTTCATCGTGTTCCTTTCAAGACTTCATCCACCTCCATCTCTTCCTCATGGCGGGGAGTGATATGCAAAGTACGTGTGCGCATGAAATAAACACAGTCAAAATAATTATATCAACACCAGTCTTCTCCTCCCACTCCAGAAATCCTCTAGGAAGCGTTTGACATAAGTTGACGAGGGTTGTCCAACAGCCCCGTCAACGCCGCCCGGAAAACGTCTCCATGCGGCTCTGGATTAGTGAGGGTAAAAAGATTTAAACTATATAATTACAAGGGGATCAAGTGCAAATTATCTACCATGCTCAACAGCCAGATTACCCTCTACTGTTTCCATTTTACTTGCCCCTGAGGATGAAAGCAACTCCCCTCCCACTCAGCGCAGAGACTTTCTAGCATACACTTTCTAGTCCCAGCAGATTTTTATTTTTTTTCTCTAAGGTCTTATTGTGCCTCAATATTTTTTTGTATGTGTGTTTCTCTAGTAGAAATTATTATTTTATTTTATTATTTTAGAGGGAGACAGGTGATATGGCTGATAATCTTCAAAGCGTGTTTATTAACACTTGGGAGGAAACCATCATGGTTTCTTTGTGAGAAATCTAATGGGATGAGCGAGATTCTTGAAGGAAAAAAATAATAGATAGTGTGTGCTTCACAACAGCCAAATTCGGCCGAAAGACTTATTAATATTAATATAAAATATGTTCATACATTGCCTTAAAATATAAGAATGTTAAAAATATAAAAATGTATTTTGTTTATTCAATGTGACCATTAAGCAACATCAACTGTAAACATGTGAATGTGTTGTGTGTTACAGTATTGAAATATTAACTTCACTGTAAAAAACACAAATGTAATATTTACAGTAAAAAATGGCAGTTGTGGTTGGCGGAATGTGAAAAAACGTGAAAAATATGGTAACAATATTTTTTGTTTTGCGATTTTACGTTAATTCTAATAATAGACCATAATAACTGATATAATGTTAATATACCACCTATTAAAGCAGTGAAATCTACTTTGTACCTTTGAAATACAGGTAGTGATGAGAAAGTCACATGATGAACCAAAGCCCATCACAATCAACTTGTAAATAGTAACATATATAGAAGGTGCTCAGTGTCATTCACAAAAACACTAAACAACATCATGGTGACACTCATTAAATTGAAATGTGCAATAAACATTAATTTAACAATATTACATGTAACATGCAACCCTAATAAACATAACTGATAAGAAAAATGAAGAAGAAACATAGTTATTTCAAACAAAAACATCAAATTCAAACTAAATGTAAAATTGAATGCAGGAAATTCTGGTAATATCAGTTTACAGTGTTTCTCTGTACATTTTGTCCAGGAATTTACCATCAACCACTTAACAGGTTTTTACCGTAGCACTTTCACAGTTTTTTACCGTTAAAATCACTGCCATTTTTTACTGTGTTCCTGTAATAGTAACTTGCATAATCAATTTTTTATTTAAATTAATTTCATACATGGTGTAATTGCAAGAAAAGGCTTAATTATAAACATGACATTTATGAATATAGTTAAAGCTAAATGCTATGATGCAAAGTAGAAATTTTCAAGAAATGTAAAAAAGAAAAATTGAGGACAATCAATTAATGATGAATTGTGTGAATATGTAATCCTTGAAAAAGTACAGTAATCTGTAATTTTTTTTTTTTTTAAATACCCAGGTTACATAATCCAGATTACATGTTTACAGATTACAATTACTACTCAACTCTATCTACACTACACTACATCAATATTTGCGTGTTGAACGTTTGATTTCAAAACCATTGCCCTTAGTAGAGAATTTGTCCTCCGTTAGCAGCAATAACAGCTCTGGAAAGGTTTTCCACTGTATGTTACAAAAACATTACTGCAGGGATTTGCTCCCTTTGACAAGCATAAGTGAGGTCAGCTGCTAAAAACCCATCCAAAAGGTGTTCAGAGGGATTCAGGTCTGGTCTTCGTTCAGGTTAGGCTTACACTAAATCATCTGTGTGCGGACCTCGCTTTGTGACAAGCGCATTTCGAAGTAGAAAAGGTATGTCCAGTTCTACAGAAAAACGTAAGCTTCTAGCATAACCTGTTTTTTTGGTAGGAATCTCCATTTAATTTTTTGGTTGAGTAGTTTGTCTCTTTCAGTTCCACCTTCCTGTTTTTGGATGTGGAAAGCGTAGTGCTTTGTTTGCGATTTCTCTGTCAGGCTGAAGAGAGGCTATTCATCAGGCCAGCGCGATTCCAGTCATCTTAAGCATGATGAGTCTCTTAAGAAGGGCCATTAGTGTGGGCTCAGCAAATGGACCCCAAAGAAAATTACAGTCCGTCTTTTTAAAAAGCCCTTAACACAAGCCCTCTCAAGCTGTTTATCTAGATTAGTGTTAGCTGCATGTGTACATATGTGCCTGCAGGGACATTTATAGGCTTCATTGTTTCCTTTTGCAGCCATTTTGATGAGCTTCACATTTACCTGCTAAACCATTATTTAATGAAAATCAAAATGGCTCGACCGCATCAAGTTTTCACCATCGCCAGCATATCTGTTTTCATGGCACGCACAACCTCAAGAGCACCCCTGAAATACAGCTAATAATCTGAAGGAATTTTAAATTTTGCTTATTTTCACTCTTTAAAGCACATGTCACAAATAGAAGAGATCAGATGGGAAATACAGCCTTTGATGTATGTGTGTGTTTTCCCTTCAGAGTGTTTTTTATCTTTTAAAAGAACCTACAGAAACTTCTGGTAAACAGTTTGAGATGTAGATAGATTAATTTTGTAATCACGCCTTAGGTTTATAGTTCATTAATGTGGTTTTTCCCACCTTTATTATTTTTTTTTAAATAAATCAATTGTACATTAAATTATTTTCACCTTTGTTTCAGTTGCCCGACTTTAAAGTGTGTTCAGAAATTTTTAAGCGAAATGCCAAATTATACCAAGGCATTATTTATAGTTTAAATTGCAAATATTAGTGCAATTTAAAATGTCCACTTGCTATTTGAATATATTTTAAAATGCAATTTATTTCTATGATGGCAGTGCTGAATCCAGTTTCATTATAACATGATCCTTCAGAAATCCTTCTAAAATGCTGATTTGATGCCCCCAAAAAAATGGATTATTAAATGTATGTGTGAGTATTTATATATTCATAAATATACACAGAACACACATAAATTATGCAAACATAAATTAACACAAATATTTCATGCATCGTTCGTATAAAGCAGGAACACAGCTTTGGTATATTTGATTACGAACACATGTTAACCAGAAACACCAAAATTAGTTTCTGTGTGATGTAAATGGAGGTTGAAAGGGCAGCAGCAGCTTTGAGGAAGAACTATTTAAGTATGAAGTTGGCAGCGACAAGGCTAGGTGAGGGCACACACACACACATTCATACACACAGTGGACAGGATGGAGTACACCTTGTCATCCTGTGCTATTTTTCGTGAAGCCAGTAGCCAACAGCAGCCGGCGGTAAACAGTCCAGACCCCCACCTGTTCAGAAACAGACCCTTTGGTAAAGACTGTCACATACTGTGCTGGTCTTTCCTCTCTACAGTGCCACAGCATGTCTGCTTTCAAACTTAGCTGCCCCTTACAGCAGACACACTGTACCTTGCTTGCAGTAAAGACCGTTTATAAGCTACAAAAGTCGCTGAGCCTTTTCGCAATGTGTCTGTTACTGCCGGTGAGTGGCAGTGATTGTTTTAAAGGTCCTTTTTAAATGTTAAACCCATCCACAAATAAAAATGACCATCAGTTCACCCATGACATTTCACAGTATCTTTGCACCAAAAACTTAGTTCTGATCACAGTGTATTTATAGTTTTAGATTGAGATTGAGATTTGAGAGCTGGTCAAGATATGTCAAATGGCTTCAGAAAACATAAATATATCACATGATAAAAGTTCACAGTACATTTACATGAGGTTTGAAAGTTTGATGATGATAGTAGGAAGAATTTAAATATTTATTAACGCATATTTATTAACAATATAGAGACTCTTAATATAAAATACTTACTTGCTTATTTATGAATTTTTCTATTTATTCATAAGTTAATTTTAGATTCTTGATATTTAAAATGTTATATACCTCATTTTAAATTTAAGTGTTTTATTAATCTTAGTAATAAAAATTTTATAATTGTTTATTATGTAAAAACAACAACAATAATAAAATGTATTATTAATTATAATATTTTATAAATATACATGTATTAATGTATACAAATAATATTAATACTAAAAATTATAATATGTATTATTTTTGTTGTTGTTGTTGAGCCTATAATAATTTATTTTCAATATAAGTATGAGACATACTCATACTACAATACTTATTATGAATATTATTTAATAAATATTTTGTTTTGTTTTTGTAACATGTATTATATGTAACAACAACAACAATAATTATTATTATTGTAACAGAACATTGGTAACAACACTTTTTGGTAATGAAAGTACAAATGTGTAACAGGACTAACAGCACCTTTTGGTAAATAAAGTGTTACACTTTATATTAAATAGACAATTTCTATGGATTAGCATGTAATTACTCCGACTCCACCCACTTTACATATCCCTAAACCTACCCAACTACACCCCCTGATCACCTCCTGTTCCAGTTACTCTTATACATACTGCTGCATGTAATTCCTGTTACATGACTACTTAGTGAACTGAAAAAAGTGTTGTTACCAATGTCCTGTTACACATTTGTACCGAAACACACCATTCTGAGGGGTGTTACATGTGTGTAGGTACAGAAATATTACAGCTGTAGATACTATGTAGCAATGTGGTTACATACTACATACACATCTAGTTACTATGTAAGTACACAGGTATTAGGGACACTTAATATAAAGTTGGACCTTTATTTTCAATGCAAGTGTATCTCATACTAAAATACTTACTTGCTCTTTTATTTATTTATTTATTAAGAAGTTCATTTTAGATTTTTGATGTTTTAAAATGTTATGTACTTTCATTTTGATTTAAGCGTTTTATTATTTTAAACATTTTAGAAACATTTATTAACATGTAAAAACAACAACAATAATAATTATTGTTACTAATCATTTTTACATTTAGGTTACAACAACATTTAGGTCAATAAACAGTGACAGAATTATCATTTCGGGTGCACTGTTCCTTTAAATGTTTCTACATGCAGGTAAAATGACTATTAGACTGCAGGTTTGAACCTTTTTATCTCATATATACATTTTCTCTCACACACCATAGGGAGTAGTCACCATTCTTGAGATGAGACAAGTGCTCTCACTTTCTGGACACATTTCCCCCTCTCTCATTCCACACACACACACACACACACACACACACACACGCGCGCTCACGCACGTTCAGTCCCAGCAGTGGAAGCCTATTAGACAAATCTGCAGAGAGCCCAGCAGAGGTGCTATGATGGCAGGTTGTCAGTGCGACAGACGACCGGCTTTATAAACATATCAGTCATGCTGGCTGTTCTATCCCCGGCCAGACTCAGCACACATTTGACACGGAGAGGGATTGCACTCATCTCTCGAGGGGCTGTGTGAAAAATTGTGTCCGGTTTAAAAATGACAGATCTTTTTGATGTATTCAACCCTTGTCATAGCGCTCCATTCGGCGGGCAGTTCGAGGCGTCCTTTGAAGAATAGGGATGGTGAAAAAGATTTGGCTTGGATGTCATGCTCAATAATAGCTGATAATGTCAACTAAACGAGACCGGTCATCGATAGGGGTCCAGTGCTTACATTCAGAATCCAAACTGCATTGACAACATAACAATTGCATCATTCCGAAATCGCACTGATGCAATAGATATGTTAAAATGCATCTGTTAGGAAGCTTTTCCAACCCTAACAGCTGCATATACAGCAGACACAAGCATCCGAACGTGGGCTAGGTAGCTGTGTGTGCGCTGACAGGCCGGGAGCAGTGAGGTAAAAGCCTGGAGCCCTGTTTCTGCTCGGCTTCTGCTGGTGTGATTAGACTGGGGCAGAAGCCTCCAGCTGGCAGGCCTGTCTGGGACCTGGGGCCGCTCGTCCCTGACACTCGTCACCATTGTGACACCTCTGACAGGCAGCGGACAGCCCAGCCAGACAGGTTCATTAAGCCCCATTTTTTACAGCTGGGCCTCCGTCCTTCTCTCTCTCTCTTTCTCTCTCCATTTCTCCGCGATGAGAACAAAAAGACGGGGGAGAATAACGACTGCACTTTGTCAAAGACCTCTGTGTCTACAGGGGCACTGGCTTGTTGATGTTTGATGTGCCAGCTCTGTTGTTATGACAAATTTTTTTCTGATGTGACCTATTTTGAGACGCTTTTTCTCCTGCAGTATCTTTTGTAGCTGGCTAACCCTTTGGCCTGCGCTTTGTCACAGAAAGAGACAGGCGAGGTCATGAGTATATGTATATATATTTTAATATAAGTGCACTGAAACAAAAATAGGTCTTGTATTATTTTGTTTTGTTTTTTTTAACAATTTTATTGGTTATAAGTAGTAGTAATCATAGTGTAGAGTAATCATTATTATGTCATTAATTCATGTTATTAATTACTTACTAATAACAACACAACAAAACTGTTGTTGTATAAATGCATATCTGGTTTCAGCATATTACATTTTTGTTGTTGTAATTATTGGTATTATTAAAATATTTTTGTATTTTTTTATCAATTATTATTGATAATTATTTGTTTTTATTCATATTTATATTACCCATTACCATCATCATCATCACATTTATTTATTTTTTTATTATTAAAACATTTAGAATTTTTGTGTAATTAATAATAATACTTTCATTATTATATATGGTTGTTTTTCTTTGGTGGTGGTTTGTATGGAGAGAGGGTATCTATGGTGGTGGATGGTGAGCATTTTGATATAATCCATTTTTAATTAAGCCCCAGAGACCCGGAATTGACAGGAGGCTCTTCAGTGTCAGCGTTGAATGTTATTCCAGAGAGAAATGAAGCAAGGCCAGTCTGCTTGGTGGAAGCTTTCTGTATCCCTATCCGCTTTAGGTGCTAACCTTTCCCCATTTCCATTCACAGTGACTTTAAACAATGTCCCGAACCTTTCCTCACCTCTGCACCTACCCAGAATGGGCTCTTATCTATATGCCACAAGGCATTCTTTCCTGGGCTTGAAGTGTGTAAGTCAGTCAGTGTGTGTGCATGTGTCCGTTAAAAGCAGTGGTAGGTGGGGAAGGAGTTTGGCTCATTCTCACTTGTCAAGATGAAGCTCTTGATCCAGCATCAGAGGTCCCTTGGGGTCTCCGTGGAGAAACTCACTAATGATCCCCCTCTTGCCCTGGCCCTGTGTTAGTATTGATTATTTACGCCCGCCTTATGCCCGTAGGGACTGTGTTCCAAAAGCACAGTGAGAGCATCGGCCCCACAAGAGAAAGATGTGTCAAAAAAATGGAGGAAAGGTGGAAAGACGGCCCTTTGCATCATCAACAGAAAGCAGCACCTTTTTAGAGATACCTCCATTTTGAGCTAATCAAAGCCTGGCCTGCCGTCACTCAATGGATACCAGCCAGCATTTTTGACGGAAATGGAATGTTTCACAGTGCTTCGTCAAAGTGGCTTCATGGCACGATGATTGGAGTGACAATCAAACTGCAACTACGGAATGTGTTTCCCCAGCAACGATCATAACACGTGTGACAACGAATTGAAAAACAGGCTGGAAAATCTGTTGGATTGCCGTTCGGTTAACTTATCTCTTTCCTTTCGCTTGTGCGTAGGTGCTGGTCTACTCCGAGGGGCTTCACGGCAAATGGATGTTCAGCGAGATCCGAGCGGTGTTCACCAGACGCTTCCTGCTTCAGAACACAGCGCTGGAGATCTTCATGGCCAACAGAAGTAAAACTGCCTTGTGTTTACCACTTCATGAATACAAAAACAATGGCCACAAGTATCTGGTTGGTTAATAGCAAAGAAGTTCTGCAGGGTAGACCTTATTTGTTTCTTATTTAACCCCAAAAGATGCATATTCATACCTTAAAGCTGCCTATTAATACAAAAATGTAAAATAGATTTTATGATGAGGTACAGTTTCTTAAGTCTAGATTAAAGTCTAATTAAAAAGATTGGAGTCAAACAACTTTTGGTATTACTTTAGTATAGGGATAATTTCTCACTATTAACTAGGTGCTTATTAACCTGTCGATTATTAACATACCGGGTATAGCAGTTCTAAAGCAAATCATTTGCATTCCCATTTACATCCCTAATCCTACCCTATACCTAAACTTTACAACTACCCTATAAACTATTAATAAGCATCAAATTAGAGTTTATTGAGGCAAAATTTATAGTTAACTGTTTATTAGTAGTGAGAACTTGACCTTAAAGTAAAATGTGACATATTATTTTAAGGAAATAATTTGTTTTATCCCATAGATTCATTAAATTGATTAAAAAATTGCACTAAAGACTTTTAGAATTTTAAAAAGATTACTTTCAAATACATTCTGGCCTTTAGAAATGTCTGTAAAATATAGCACATTTTCCTTATTCATTTTAAGCATAAAAACTATTTCCAACATTAATAACGGGGGAAAAAAAGAAAGAAAGAAAATAAGCATATTAGAATTATTTCTGAAGGATCATGTGACAATGAAGAATGAAATTATGATGCTGAAAATTCTGCTTTGCATCACAGAAATAAATTACATTTTAAAATATAGTAAAAATAGAACAAATCATAATAATACTTCTTAATATTTACTGTATTTTAACTGGTTATATGCAGGTTTTGATTACCATTAAAGGCTTCTTTCAACAAAAATAATAACTGTCTATTTTAGTAAATGCAAAAATTAATTCAAAATATTATTTCAAATATTGTTCATTATGGATAACTTCCCCCATCTGAAGTATATTTAAGTCAAAGAAGAGTCTGAGTGTGATATCAAAATTCAGCGAAAAAGCAGTTTACCCCAGAGTCAGTGCTGGCAGATATTTATAGTTCTTTATTCTGCAACATACACTCTAACAGGTTCCAAAATGGTATTTTTGCAGTGATGCCAATGAAAAACCAGCTTTCAGTAAACAACCCCTAAAACAACTATTTTGAAGAACCTTTTAAAAATCTAAAGAACCTTTTTTGACTATAAAGCACATTTTCTGCATTTAAAAGGTTTCATGGATGTTCAGGGTTCTTCACAGAACCACTGATACCAATAAAGAACCAATAAAGACTGTAGTATCTTCCCATTAGCCTTGGTAGACTGTCACTTATTGAGATTCTTTTCTTTATATAATAATATATGTTATTCCATAAGAATGAGAATAGTGTGAGACTGAACAATCGTTAAGCAGCTTTTGTTTACCTGTTCTGAAGTCTTTGTACTGTTTGTGGAAATGTTTACTCATATGTGGATATACTGTACTGTAGGCCCATGTTTAACATGTGACGTCATTACCTCCCTCAGCGTCCGTCATGTTTAACTTCCCCGATCAGCCCACGGTGAAGAAGGTGGTCTACAGTCTTCCTTGCGTCGGCGTCGGCACAAGTTACGGTCTTCCACAGGCCAGGCAAGTCTGTTTCTTGTTCCCTGGAACACCTGCACATGGTTGCCATTCAAAATATTGTTCAAAACAATGTTTACTTTGTCTTTATTTTGTTTAAAACTTTAACATGATGACCACATCAAATGTCAGAAACGATTGATCCTGAATGTACTCCTTTGCTCTGCAACTGTTTGGAATACTTTGAGGTAGAGGTAGTTACTTGTGGCATGGGTGTTTTTGCATGTTTGTCCCTGACTGAACCTACCAAATGATCCCATACTCTGTTTGAAAACCTTCAACTGAAGAAACATGTAGAGATAGTAAAGTACTAACTAAAAATTTAGCAAACCAATGAGATCTACCTATCTATCTATTCATCCATCTATTCATCCATCATCTGTCTGTCGGGATGGATGAATGGACATACAGTCAATAAATAGATTAAAGCATATTAAAACTTGCCTTGCAAAAATTTGAGTAAAATGAGAGTAAAAACTAGCATTAGCAAATATGTGAGAAATATATTTTTGTCTGTTGTTTTCCGTAATTTTCAGTCTATTCAAAGATGTAAAGTTTAATATTAATATATATAATAAATATTAGAATTATAGCTGTACTGTTTTGTGTGTGTGTGTGTGTGTGTATATATATATACATACAGTGGTTACGGAAAGTATTCAGACCCCCTTAAATTTGTTATATTGCAGTCATTTGCTGAAATCATTAAATCATTTTTTTCCCTCGTTAATGTACACACAGCACCCCGTATTGACAGAAAAACACAGAATTGTTGACATTTTTGCATCTTTATTAAAAAAGAAAAACTGAAATATCACATGGTCCTAAGTATACAGACCCTTTGCTCAGTATTTAGTAGAAGCACCCTTTTGATCGAATACAGCCATGAGTCTTTTTGGGAAAGATGCAA
>JAUYWG010000050.1:13920878-13934029 GCA_034779775.1 Enteromius afrohamiltoni | reverse complement strand
GAGATGCAACACAGCACGCTCGACCTGGGGGATTGACACGTACCCCCTGGCTGCACATAGAATAGAATAGAATAGAACAATTGAAAATAAATGGATTGCAATATAGAACAGAACAGAACAGAACAGGACTAGACTAGACTAGACTAGACTAGACTAGACTAGACTAGACTAGACTAGAATAGAATAGAATAGAATAGAATAGAATAGAATAGAATAGAATAGAATAGAATAGAATAGAAAATGGTTTGGCCGTTAGTGGTTTTAGAGTCCGCTTGAAGGCAGAAAATGAAATCATTCAGTACAGGGTGAGCTAAAATGGTTCAGCAATGTAATTATCCATTATCCATAATCTTATCCATCCATCTAATCATCCACTGACGTAAAATTTGTGAAAAGTTCCAGCTAAGCAGATGATTAGACTACATCAACGCCAAACAGAGGTATTACAGTGACTGAATACTGCAACATTCCATTAAATGAATCTGTTAATTACCACAGGAGCTCATTAGAAATGGAGAGATTGAGAATGCATGACAGGTGTCAGATAAATTAGTTCCCTAATTTGGGACATTACTACTCCAACACATCTTCTGAGACTCAAAGAGATATGAAGATAATTAAGGCTACAAACACTCCATACTCATCCATGATTAAACATTTCGAATTCGAATTCTGTGACTGCATTGAATCAAATAACAAGTACCCAGTTTAGATTTCATGAGTCACTCCTGCATGCATGAGTGTCAGCTTACTAAACCCAACCTACAGTTTACAGCTACAGGAATGCTTTTATGAACATGACTGGATTAAACATCAGTCTGCTGTAAAGACCCTTACCTGAGCTGCTTGAACCAGGGGACTTGCTCCTTCTTGACGGTCCACCACTGCGGGGAGAACAACGGCCCTGCATGGAAGAAATACGGCCATAGGACTGCGACTTCACCACCCTGCATTCTGAGAAAGCAGCACAAGACAAACAAATCTGAATTCAGTTTGCTTTTACTTCAGAGGCCTCAGCAAATCTTTCTCCCAGCCAACTCTACAATATAAGCCTCCTGTGTCTGTAAAACACACCGAAGAACTCATATGTGTGAGCGACCTGATGTCACTGCCGATCAATCTACCGCAACCTCAGTCTGACCCAAACATGTCAGCCTGACATACTGGAGGTCTGATCAGAACAGATCTGACAGGCTGGTTTGCTCTCGGATGACATGCAAACAGTATGTATGTCTATCAATATGATTTTAAAATAGCTTATAGTCTGGTGCATGATTCTGCATAGGAAACGTCAACAGCAATTAGTTTAGTTTAATAAAAGTGGATAGTAATCGACTAAATTAAATAATGGTAGTGCTAAATAATCATTTTACCTTAATATGATATTTTGTTTACAAAAACAGCATTTTAAAATAGAAAACACTTTTGCTGTTAATGTCAGTAAAGCTTTAAAATAGACGCACATGAAAAAGACAGCTGGAAACAAATGCTACAACTAATTAATAAAAAAAACACCAGGGGAAGAAGTTTATTATCACAATTACCTTTCAAATAATGCAATATTAGACAAGATGTGTATTCGTCAGAACAGCTTATCTAAATCCAAAATTCAAATTATGAATTACTACAACAGGATGTGAAGGACTAACTTTTAATTGTTATTGCAAACTAATAGGGATGTAACGGTATTGTAAATACCGTCGTACCACAATATAAAAATTTTTCGATACCACAGTCGCATGACTCAATTAAACGTCTTAATTAATTAAAGAAATAATTATAAAAGATTATAATTAAGGATTTGAATCTAGATTAACGTGTATTTCAGTCACTTTTTCATATTCATTCCGTTTTTCTGACAACAGAAAGCATTAAATATATCAGTGAAAACTGTTATATTGAGAATTAGTGTAGCATTGAATAACATTATGTGACCACAGAGAAGCAAGATAATATGACACATTGACGTAATGAATATGCAAATGGACATATGATGTCATCTAGCAATCTAAAGTGGGTTTTAAATAATTTAAAGGTTTACTAATTTTTTGTTATTAAAATTGAAGTCCCTGTTTCAAAGTTTACAGATAGATGGCAAATGTGTGTGCCATTGATATGTTCAGTGTTCATGTAAACTATTATAATATAATATAATATAATATAATATAAAAAACACTTCTGGCACTTTTTTTGAGTCTCTTAATTAGTTTTGTTTTTTATGTAAATGATTCAATAAATACCGTACCGTGCCATTCATACCGAGGTATTACCGTACCGAGAAATTTTGATACAGTTTCATCCCTACAAACTAATATAATTTGATTTAAACTGAATTTAAACTTAAAAAAAAAAATGTATTGATGTGGCACAGCTGTTGTTGGTTCTAACAGTCACATTTTAAAAAGGGATGGATACATTATTCGTTAACTTACCACTCTCATCCAAAAGGAAGTCATCCTGGTAGCGGAACTTCTCTGGGCCACAGGCAATAAATATATCATCTTCGCCAAAGAAGTCCTGAAGGCATGTCACCTACAGAAACAGTAGAAACAGACTTATTCACCTAAACATCGGTACAATCGAAATCACATTTCTGTTCAAAAATTAGAAGGTGGTTTAATTTTAAATGTTTTCAAAGTCTCTTAAAATAACTAAGGCTACATTTATTACAAAAATAGTATAAATGCAGGAATTAGGAGTTGAATGATGACCGGTGCCGATATTGCGCATATTTTATGGTAATCATAGAAAGCTTTTGTACCACTATAAATGTCTTAAATTATGATCAATTTAATGTGTGGTTGTTGTATCAACGTCCTAATACAAATAAATTAAGTTTCACCAATTTCCAATATATTTAACGAAAATATCATGCAGCAGATGCATTTCAAATATAAATACAAACTTTATAGCCTAATATCTTTACAATTCAGGCTATAAAGTTTGTATTTATATTTGAAATGCATCTGCTGCAGGATATTTTTGTTTAACATCCTCATTTTAAAGGTCAGTGATCAGTGATTCATACAGCTGCATGAATGAGAAGGCAGTTTAGCGTCTCACCTTAATGTATCATTTACACATATCAATGGGAACATGTTGCTGTGGCAACAGTGACGTCATCACCAAGATCAGAGTAAGATGATTCAGTCAGGTGGCGAAAAATGACCTAATCCTCTCATGCTGAGTGCAAAAAGAGTGAATGATCCAATATTCAGCGATATTACAGCAGTATAAATGGTATCACTGATGAGAGCAGCAAAAGTCGGGTAATAAGTCTGCTTCTGTATGTGTGACCTTTCACGTGCAATACAGGGCTAGTTAATATTTTAAAGGCTATACATCTGTTTTTATTTTTTGTGGAATAAAACTAGAGAAATATAACGCAGAGGTAAAAATTATACTTCAAATTAAACCCAAATTAATTCTTAGTCAATAAAATATCATTCCACGTTAAATGAAAGGCTATTTTGACAATAGAGGATAGATAAATATAGAGGACAAATCTAAAGAAATTTAACAATTCATTATGTATAAATGGTTAATAGTTAAGCCAGAGACAGTCGTCATGATAAGCTAAATATTTGCTTGTTTTTAAATTATTTACTGCTCCACTAGAGCATTAGAATACTGTATATGTGTATATTTGAATGGTCATCAAGTTGAGAAAATAAAGTTTTAGAACCAGATGTGTAGAACAGTCCACTGCGGAATACTGACTGTCTGTGCAGTAAAGCATTAAAAGCAAGGAAATAAAATCTGCACATATTTTTTTAAACAGTGGTAATATTCATATTCAAGCTGAGATTCTGATAACAAGTATTTTTGTCATGTTGTGCACGAAATGTCATCTTGTGCCACAGCACCCCCTATAGGAAAGCATGCAAACTTACAAGAATTAAAATATACAGAGATAGAAATAATACGTACTAACGTATCAAAATAAAAATATATTTAGTTTAATGCTTTTTGCAAGCAACAAACCGACTGTGTGGGGAGATGCACATGTTTACAGACATGATTATTTTACTACCTTTATAAACATTGCGTTTGCTTTCCTTAAATCATGTATACGTTTTTACGTATATCTTCTTCCATTGGTTGAAAATCACATGGTGCAGAAAACAAAATATTACATTTAAACAGGCCATTTTCATTCAAGTTATCATTTCTCACCATCATCTCCACAAGAGGGCGCAAGCACTTCATTTTTAAAGACTACAGATCTAGTATGAAGCTGCAGACCTGGAGACCCAAATGCACTCTCAGACATGCACGCTTAGATGCTCAGAGATACACCTGTTGTTTTTTAAGACAGCGCCACCTGCTGTTTGGAAGATTATCTAACCTGATTAGTTCATATCACGGTCGCCGTGATTTTGCCAAATAGGACATGACCCGGGATCAACGTTACTGTCCAAAAATATGAACTTATGCCAATCCTTACCCTTAAACCTACCCCTACCCAAAATGTATGCCTAAAATCAGTGGGAAATGAAATGCTACAAAACAAATGTTCACCCAAACAGCAGGTGGCACTGTCTTAAATGACAACAGGTCTGGAGGTGCATCTCTGAGCATGCATGTCTGAGAGTGCATTTGGGTCTCCGGGTCTGCAGCTTTATAATATTGGATCTAACTCTTAAAACTAATTCTTCTTCCTCCTCTGCTCAAGATTTTTCAGCATCTCTGATGCTTTTGAAACCTATTAAGTGACTTACCATATATCAGAGTTCTTTTCAACTGAGACACTATGGTAAAATCTTAAATCCTGATGACAACACTCACATTTAGTTAAAAATAAAAATGAAGAACAGTCTAGTTTACTAGTAACATTCACACCATCTACGTCGTTCACCTAATACATCCAAACAAACAAATGTTAAAATCACAAGATCAGAAAAACTTAAGATGGTCTGGAAAGCTAGTCATTTTGCTTTGATTGCACAGTCTAAATCTCCTGGCTTTAAGTTAGAATCTTGGCAGGAACAGTTTGTACCAGACAGGAGCCGAAAACAACCTCAAATCTGATGAATTATGTTTTTAATCCACATCCTCCTTCTGAAGTAGTGACTAAAACTGGCTCTACGTGTAAAGAAAATCGGACTGAAGTGAAACGTTGCCAGGATACGATGTACTCCATTCCTTCCTAAACCTCTTAAAATGTAGCAAAGCATTTTTCTAACCTCTAATATGTTGTTAATGTTCTAAATGTTAGCAGATAGCAGCAAGCAGCTAGTCCACATACAGTATCTGATTAGCAATCAGTTATCCATTACTGTTAGCATCATCTATAAAAATATATCATAAATAAATCAGAACGATACAGAGATATGACCTTCTCTGAGGTTTCATAATTCTGATTAACAGCTGCACGCTAAAGTTAATGAGCACCTCCTGCAGGTTTATGTCCTGTTTGTCAGGAAGCTTTTTACTGGGCTTTTCTCTCAATGCATTACTAGGATGCGGTTCATCTGCGAAGCCATTACTGACACTTATCTACAGACCCGTAATGCAGAAATGCACATTACACAAAGCCTTTATGGGTTTGGGATATGAACTTTGACTAAATGAAGCTGTTTCTTTTCACAAAACCATGAAGCAGAGTGTGTAATTCGACAAACCCACCTTGTAAGCAATCATGCAAAGGTCACAATATCCAGATCAGACGCCTTCTTATTTTTCATATTCCATAAGGCTATTTGTCTCCTGCATAAATATGGGTCGTATGAACTGATGCACATTAATAATGCACTATCAATGATTTCAAGGAAAAGGAAGTAATAATGTAGACTATATATATATATTATTTAGTAAAGTAATCCTTTACATTATACATTTTAGGTAATATAAATTACTTTTTGATCATTTAAAAAAATATGTTCCATTCTTTTTAATGAACAGCATGAGAAAGATCTGCAGATGGGCGAAAAAAAAGGAAGAATAAATTGTAAATATGTCGGATTATGTAATCCAGATTACATATAATCGGTTACTACCCAGCATTGCAAATATTATGTATGTGTAATTCTGTGTAATTCTTATGTGTGTGTGTGTTACATCTCAAAACATGAATAATGGTACTCATAGCGCAAACTAGTCCTTGATGTATTGGATAATTTATAGTCTTTCGCACTTTTGCTGTCCCAAGTTTTCATTACACTGAGACATACGCTATCACAGTTTTAGATCACCTGTGTGGGGGTTGTCTCCCATTTCACCAAGAAGGATTTATCTCAGGAAATATATTAGCATATATTCTAGAAATAGCCTGTCTGGGTTCTGAGGTTGAGTGGGGGTGGCACAGCGGCGGATCTGTCGTTGGAAGCGGAAGGGAAATCCAGGCCAGGTTGACAAAGTGCATAGACTAGATGCCGAGGGGAAAATGGGATTAGGTGAAATTCAATATAACATTATTATGTTATCATAAGGAAACTGCATTTCTTTTTGTTTTGGTTTAAAGTATGTGCACATTAATCTGGTTACTTTTATTGAATACGGTTTAAACTGTCATCACTGCTGAATTGAAGGATGCTAGCAGCACAGCCTTAAACAAACTTACACAAAATAAAAATGCTGTCATTTTCTACTCCCACTCACGTAATTCCAAACCCATGGAATTGGAATTTGGTGATGCTACGGTGACAAATTATTGATTTTTTGAAGTTTTTTTTTTTTAACAAATTTTTGTTTCATTTCCACACAAAATGCATCGAATTGTGCTTTGTTTGTAAACGAATATGGGTGAAATGAAGTTAACAAATAAAGTTCATCTACTCTTTCCTAATGTTAGGTGTGTTCACACGGGGCGTCAGAGTCAATGCTTGACGGAAGGCGTGGCTGAAGTTTGGCATTGACGCCATGGTCATAGTCAGCCAATTAAATTAGACAGGAACTCAACAACAAAAACTCGGATACAGCTTCATCTTCCTTCAACATGGACGCCAATTTGGTTGCTTTAGTGATAGCTGGTGTGGTGTGGACACCTGGCTGATATTTCTTCTCAGACAGGTGAAACACACCAAATTTAAAAACTGAATGCATAGCTGATATAAAAAATTGGATTACAAGTAACTTCTTACTGTTAAATTCTGACAAAACAGAGGTGTTGCTCGCGGCAGAACGCCAGTGAAGCGCCACTGACGGATCCACAATCCACAACCTTTTTGCCAACGCTGGACGTCACCCATTCAAAGTCAACCGGAAGCGGTGACGCTGACGCCCCGTATGAACACTCCGTAAGGAAGGCAATGCAATGACTTGGTTTCTGTGTAGACCTGAATTTGCCTCTCTCATTATTTACAATAAACCACATGTGCGAATCAGTGGGCGGGGCTAAACAGGCAGCGATGTAGAAGCAGGTGTTGATCATCTTCTTTGGAGGCGGTGTTTAGTGACACATATTACATCATAATGTGGCACATTCCACAATCTTTAGTTTTGGCAGATCGGCTACAATTTATGCTGGTTTTAGACTAACATTTAGTTAGGATGATAGGATATAGGATGTTTTTTATACCACATATATGTCAAAATATCAAGGGAAGCTTGATTTCTCAGTTCATGACCCCTTTAAGATTTCACCTTCATCTACAATACTTAATGTGCTACTGTAATTCAACCCGCCACCCGCTGAGACTTAGAGATTGAGCAATTACAGTATAAACAAAGCCAGATTCTTCCTCAGCAGACATCTGTGCATTGTCATCTGCCACAAACCAAAGTACCAAAGTACTTTGGTACTCCAGACAATTTGCCTAGCATAGAACTGAACCAGATCTACATATTCAGTAGTGCAGAAAAGGCAAGCCAAACACGGTAAGATGGTGCGGCTGGGAGAGTATTGATTTCCTCTCAGCATGGACTCGGTGACACAGCAGCAGCAGCGCAGGCTGCCACATGTCCCAGCAATAACCCACAGAGCATCGATCTGGACAGACTCCCGCTGTTAATACTCAGAAGCTTTCATCGGGCAAAAGCAGCCAGGCCTGTGCTCACCGATGCCATTCAGGACCTCTTAAACACAGGTTAGAAACACATGTGGAGGTGAATCTTTAAGACAAAGACTGGTAAAGCAATAAATTCTTTACTGTTAAATACAGATAATTGTGTTTAAGAAGGGCACAATTGCATTGACAAGAACATAAGCAAATGGTGTCTAATGTGTGATATCTACACCATCTAAATACTTCCTGTGTTGGGTAAAAGCATCCTGGAGAATTCTATGAGGTGGAGATGTGCCAATAAAGTTAACCTTGAACTGCTTTACAATCAGTCACAAGCCTCCTGGTTTTCATCCAAAATGTCTTAAATTGTGCTCCGAAGATGAAAAAAGCTTTAATGGGTTTGGAACAACACGGAGGTAAGTGATTAATTAAATTTTTTTGTTATTTTGGGGTGGGGTAACCCTTAATGTGTTTTTTTTTTCTCAACATTTTAGTCTTAGTTAACAACAATAACCCTGACCTATAGACTACAGAGGGATGAATTGCTCTTTGTAAGTGTTATCTACACACTTATTTTTTAACGATTCAGTAATCACTGAAAATTGCATTTTTCAAAGGGCGTGGAATAAGTGCTTTCAATGAAAAGTACAGTAAAAACAAAACTGATTCCTAATGTCAACTCATGGATTTATGTCAGCTATATGTCTGTATGATTTTTGAAATGGTAGCACTGTTTGGTCAGAAAGGACTCTTCATGTTTCGCAGTGATTGCAAGAGGTGACCTTTCATGAGGAAATTAAACTGCCTATTGAGGTGCATTGCATGAGTCCAGCAGTGGCAGATAATGAGTAATGACTCGCTTCATAAATGCAAGTCAGCCTGTTTAAGTGTTACTCACACACCACGTGTCACTGCATGGGTTTACACCGGAGCCAGTGTCAGATTTGATTGCACTGTATATTGACAAACCAGGTCTGTGTTCTGACAGCATTCAAACCAACGGGTCAGTGTTAGGTTGGACAGGTTCAGCAGCAGCCATTGTAGGTAGACATTGATTTTTAAATTTCATTATATTATTAGTTCTTGAATTTCAGAGATTTTGGATCTGAGATAATGAATTATGAGGTTGCTTCAGAAGAAGCAAATTAAACACCTGATTTAAAAACAATAAGTCAAACACATTTGGTCCTACCATTTTAAAGATTTGGAATCAGAATGGGAAATAATCATAATCCATAAAAATAATCATAAACATGGAAACATGGAATCCAGTCATAGAAATGTCATTTTTACAAACTACAAAATGACATTTAAAAACATTAAATCAACTGATACTGTTTATGCTTTATTTTTTACCATCATTTTAAAATATATATAAAGTATTTGTAAATTATATATATATATATATATATATATATATATATATATATGTTTTTTCAGTACATCCCGTGGGTAAATGCCCTTCCAGAATCAAAGACGCTTAAGCTGAAACTGACACAAGCAGAAAGAAGATCACAGAAGAAACATTCCTCCCAGCCGCTGCTCAGCCCTTATGAGCATGACCGCCTGTGGAAATCACACCAGTGTGAAAGCTAATGTGTGAATGACAAAGCTCTCTTAGCCTTTAAGCTAATATTTATGGCACAGACCACAGGAGACACGTACCACCCATGGGAATAAGAGGGAAAATGCCTGGCTGTCTCACATGATAAGAATAAGCCAGTAACACCAGCACAAAAGATGTCAGAGAATAGTGGATTATGGTTATAAAGTAAAGATCACTTCTCTTTGCACATATAAAAGAAAGGTAAGTTTCTTCATTGCTGGCAGATTAGTAGTAAAGTACATCTGCTTTATAAGTGTGTTTAGTCATAACCACAAAATTAAACCTCGGCAAGGTGTATGATTAGGACCCAGACAACAAGCTGTGATTAATGACCATCTGACTCAAGATTATCATGCTGCTTGCCAGGCAAATAAATACTTAGACATGACTAATATAACATAATATCATATAATGAAAGTTTTAATTAGCATTGCTATGGACAGCCGTAAGTAGGAAATATCAGACTGATGAACTGACAAATCAGAATCAAGTATTCCAGAAAGCCATATAATGAAGAGTTCTCAGTGATCTTAGTTTTTATATTAAAATAGATTATGTCAGTATGAAGCATTAAATGTTTGTCAGGAACACTTAACCTAAACGCAGGGAGTGGTGTTACTCATCAGCAAGCGTTCCTGAAAAATGCTGATCAATAGATAAACAAACCTAATACATTTCAAAGCCTGCATCAGCTGCTCTGAGAGAACTTCCTTTTTGAAGAAGGCTAGATTAGGGCCAGGAAGCAATTTCATATATCATTTATAAGAGCAAATTTGAAGGCAAAATGTCCATCTTGTTAAAAGATTTCACAGTATTAACTGTTTCCAGATGGTCCGATCTTCTAAATTTCCGCTGTGAGAAATATCTATAGGCACTTTTCAAAGTGCTGACTCACTATAAATGGAATTTAATGAATAATGTAGAATTAAAACTAGCATGTTGACTTCCAAAGCCATTTTTGTCCATTCAGCCACCACGATTATATATTTGAGTCATCTTTATTTGAAAGCCTCCCTCTGCAAATATTACATTTATTGGGATTAGTTTGCTAAATTAACCAGAATATAATGTGATAAATTGCACACCAATCAACTGACAGCCCTAATTACAAGCTTTTCATAAACTTACATTTTGACTGCTAACCAGTGACTGAATTCATATCAAACCTAATAAAGCAGTTTTGGAAAATGTAGGATCACAATGCATCGATCCAGAAATCAATTTTCTCTCTGCACATCATCACCAGCTCCAGCAATGCTTTGAGGGGTGCAGTAAATGTTTCTCTAACGGAAAATAATGGTGCCTCTCGTGAGAGGCCTGTTTGATTGCAATCCTGAGCATCTATCATCCCAAAGCCCGGCCTGTAACATCACCACTACTGCACCCCTCCTGCAGCAGAGGCTGTTCCTAAGCAACCATCCCCAGCAACCGGATTACCATGGAAACCGAAAAGAGGGAAATCAAGGAGAGGGGAGAGGCCCTTCGCATAATTGGGAGGTGAGAAATTGGGGGATATTCCAAGCTAGAAATATCTGTTTGCACAGCGTTCAATCTCAAATTGTGACTTCTGTTTGTTTTAGTAGACTATTTTTAATGGCCTGTTTAAATAATATACTGTATATCATTTGCAGTACATTCTATGCAAAAAGCTAAATCCTAATATATAAATAATAAAACAACATGCACTGAACCGTTAAGATAGATAGATAAACCACAGCACAGCACTTGTGTCTCTGTTTCTCATCTGCGGTGAGTGTAAGCAGAGGAAAATATAACACCACTGAAGGCCAGCGAGTTTAAGGCCCTCTGGTGACAGCTTGTCATTTCATCAGTCTGTTCCTGTGGAGACACAGAAAGGTCACCATCATCAAGTCTCCAGCCATAAGGCTGCCTCCCTCCTTCACCACAGTATTTACATTTACCTCTTCAATCTCTTCTGCTCTTATTCAAGCAACACAAACACAAACCATCTAGGGAAATTAATATCTCAGCAAGATAATAGCAACACTTGATGAGCGAAGAGCTAAATACCGAAATCACAACAATAAAGGGGATCTTGGATGCAAAAGGTGTTTGCGAGTATAGGTTACGTCTCTTGTGTGGACTCAACCACCCTACAATGATAAAAATCCATTCCTTTTTGAATCCACAAAAAGCCTAAAGAGTGTCCATTCTCAAAACATTTCGATTTTCTGAGCAGTATGATGTCAGACTTCTCAGGCCCCACCCACAGCTGCTGACAGACTGTCTTGTATTAGTATATTTCTGCCCTCATGTGCCCTTACGTTGACTGAAATGTTCTGAAAACTCGAATGAAAATAAATGGAAGCTAAATAGAAATACGAAATATGTAAGAAAATGAATACAGTATATAAATATATAGCTCATCAAGCAAATCTTAACGCTATAATAGTGTAACACTGAACCAACTATTCTTCATGCATGCATACCAAATATCAAAATTCTATTTTACAAATAGAAGTGTATTACAGAATTAAATAAATGTTTTGTTGCTACATTCTAAAGCTGGGAGCACCTTGTGTACTTTATGTCTGTTTGAAAGTACATTTTTTAAGTAGTCCCAGCGTTTAACTTGCAGCTCATTTTTGGCTCTTTACCGCCAACTTCTTCTAACACAAACAAGTACAGCTCTATCAACTCTAAATATGGTTTGGAGTAAATAAGCAGGGCACTGAAGAGGGAGAGAGCAAGGAACAAACCGACCTCTTTGAGATGATGACGCATGAGCGACCTCACCTTTAGAAAACCAGGGCATTCAAAAGCATCTAGTTTGACTAACTAAGGTAACAGTTTGCTTTGCTTTATTTAAAACTGAAGTGTGTAATTTCTGCACCACAAGCATCTCTGATCCATGGACTTCTGACAAATAAAGACTGCTATATAGTGAGTCCAGTGATCTATTCAAATAGTATTATCTACCAAACAATAGTATCATTATCACTGCATCAAACGACACAAAAGTTCATTGATCTACTTAAAAGAGACAGCCACTGTACCTACCATTTTACCATCCACCGTATAAAGCCTCTTGACCACTCCAGAGTCCAGTTTGATGGCATCTGTGATATCCGTGAGAACCTGCTCGAACGAGTGGGCCGTCTTCTTGTTGAGAAGGATGCGCACAGCTTTCCGAGGCTTTACCCCGCTGCGGATTATGGTCACCAGTTTGGGTCGGATGAAATCCTTGCTATCCTTGATTTCCATAGATTCAGCCTTGGTGCTGGCCAGAGAAGTGGGCGCCCGTGCCGATGCCGTGGTCCTGACTGACCAGTTAGGGTTGACGTTCTTAGTGTATTCCAGATTCTTGAAAGGCTCAATTGATCCACACACATAACTCTCCCCTGTGATACAAAATAATAGGAGAAATATTATGATAAAACATTTTAATAAAACAATTTAAGGTTCACAATTTCACTGTGAATTGCACAGCTCCCATTTTCAGTTGATAAATACAGTAGTCAACATTTAAAGTGGATCAAAACTTTTCATCAAAGTTGTCCAAAAACAAGAATGTATTTTGGTTTTAGGTTTTAGGACAACTTTGATCAAAAGGTTTTGATCCACTTTAAATGTTGACT
>JAUYWG010000050.1:13909138-13920839 GCA_034779775.1 Enteromius afrohamiltoni | reverse complement strand
AATGTTGACTACTGTATATATATATATATATATATATATATATATATATATATAGTATATACCTTATATTGGGGTGAACTATTCATTTAAAGAGGCTTCCCACAGCTAATATGCTGATAATGCTTATTATAAAACCCATAAATTTGCCCACATGTGATTTTAAGACAGTCAATGGACATAAACGCTCCTTATAATAGTCCATAATGATGGAGAGGTCACACAGTCAAGGTTAAGTGGCTGAGACTGAAATCACCTCCATCTCACTCATTTACATTCGTTCTAGCCCTGGCAGCACAAAAAATTAATGAATAAAAGAATGAATGAATGAATGAATGAATAGGTGTCCTACCGTACATTAAAAAGGCACCACTGAAATGCCACTGCTCTCCAATCGGAGTCATTTAACACATAATTCAAGGACAAATTTAGATTTAATGGTTTTAGTTCTCGCGTTTGATTTATTGGTCAGTGCTGAGAAGAAGGGAGTGGTATAGAGATGCAGAAGCTGTTAAATATTAATGAGCACTACTGGTTTAAATCACAGGGCTGTCTGATATCCGCTCACAGACAATACAAGCTTGATCCTTGTTCAGTACTACAAACCACATGCAACATGAGCAATGACTTTCCACATAGTTGATTCTATGATTGGTATACACACTTAAGAGATATTATGTGCTTATTTTGGGAAAATGTACTCACACTCAGGCCAATAAAGATGTCAAAAAAATGTAAAAAAAAAAATAATAATAATAAATTAGCATCACCTGCTCACCAATGGATGCTTTGCAGTGAATGGGTGCCGTCAAAATGAGAATTCAAACAGCTGAGAAAAGCAGCACAATAATCCACATATGACTAGTAGTCATCAACATGACTACAGTCCATCAGTTAACATCTTGTAGAGACACCACTCTGTGGTGGTATTAAAAAAATACACAAAACAATTTCCTCAACTTGTCTCATTTAAATCAGGAGTGAATTGTGCATATATCAGGCTTTCTACAGTTTTATTCAGTGGATTTTAATGTGAGAGGGAAGGGACTTTCACTGAAGAAAGCAATATGAATTATAGAGTATTTTGGCCAGAAGCAATGGTTTAAAAGTGAAAACGTCTTAATGATAAATTTGTTTGTGACTCTCACTCTGACGGTACCCATTCACTTCACAGGATCCATTACCAAAAAAGTGATGTGATGCTATATTCTCTAAATCCGTTCCAAAAAGAGAGAGGGAGAGAAAAAAAACATCTACATTTTTCATATACCAAGGGTGAGTACATTTTCAGGCAACAGAATTTTTTTTGATAAACTATTGCTTTAATGGGGTTTGTTTTAAATAATTTTAATAAAATAAAGGTTCATTCCAAAATAATTAATTACATTTTTACTCATATCACATTTGGGGTCTCTGGGACAGTACACAGACTGTAATACAAGGAATCTTTATGACTTTTAATATCATCAGAAAGTTTCATTTTAAGAAACTTTTGACTACACTAATCTTCCAAAACCAGCAAGCATGGTGTCCTCATGTGGAGAACAGGTACAGCCAAACGTAGACACGTGTGATCTAACGCAAAGTTGATCATGTATCAAAAGATATTTGTGTTCCTAAACACCCAGGCTCACCTTCCACCAGCTGATCCATGCTGGTAATCCTCGACCCGTCAATGGCATAAACGGTCCGGACGCCCTGAGGCAGATTTACATTATCAGACAGGGAGCGGGTGAGGTCTGCGAGCAGAGCTTCTAAAGACCTGAACCTGTCGTTGGAAATAGCGTACACAATCCCCTTAAAGTACCGGTCTCCATTGCGGTAGAACCGGACCCTCTTGGCTTTCTTCTCGGAGCTCAGAGCCTGTAGAGTCCGGGTTCGGTACAGGCTGCAGTGGGCGCTGTGCGTGGGGCTCGGCAGGCCGTTCGCACGTGAACCCCCACGGCTGTATCTTTGTGCTTTGTCCCGTTCGTCGAAATGCTCCAGCTCCATGTCAACACCCGGGGCCGTAGTATCTCTGAGGGACAAAAATGTGAGAAAATGTGAATAGATGAGTTATGTAAAAATTAAAACTGCAATTATAAGTAGCCAATCACCCCGACTTTTAGCCTATACAAAACGCATTCGTGCACTTGTTAATAAATATTGCACATATATGTAATTAAATAAGCAGCTGGAAATATTTCCGTGCGCTGACAAGAAATAATAGAATTTAAAAATATGTTTTAGAAAATGCTATAGCCTATTTATGTTTTAAATGTAAAAATTATTGTGTTATTGTTTTACACATTATTTTAATAATTCATATATAATGTTGAAGTTATTTAATCAAGCACAAAGAAGAAGTCGTGATTACGCGTTTCATCTATTAAAAAGCTCTATCGAAGGCTAAATTGTGCGGTGCATCTTGCATCAAAAGAGCATATTCATCTTACTTGTGCGCGTGTATCCGATGAGCACAGTCGATATGAAAGCACACATCTAATGGCTTGTCATCTCTTCCAGAGGATGCTAGTGATGGTTTTAAGAGCAGGAGGAGAGAATCATGTGCTCTGCTGTGCTGGATGGGGCGGATGGGCTGCAGCCGGTGTCTGTCTGCCCCTTTCGCACTTTACGTTACACCATCCCTCGTTTCAATGCAGGCTGGCAGCCTTTGTCGTATTCCTGAGGAGAAAACCCCCCTCAATGAATGGATACGAGCGAGGGCTGCGTCTCAAACGCTAGGGTGCTGCCTACCTAGACACCTAGACTGTCTAAAATGCATGCAGGTCCACGCGGATGGGGAGGACACTGTCCAGCCAATTCCACGGTACGAGATCTATTCAAAATGACTTATGCATAAATAAAAATAATCAGCTATGAAAGCATATGAACTGAACTTTGATGCGTTTCCTCGTGTTATAGTGTCACGCCCACTATTGTCTGCTTAAATCAAGGTAGGCTACATCCTTTATTGCACCAGTGAGAACCGACACATTACAGTAGGCTACTGTAGATCCAATTAGGCCTATGTTTTGGCATACGTTGTTTGCTTATTTTTATTTTACGTTAATTAGCAAGTTATGATTTAAAAATTTACTTAGAAAACTCTTACCAAAATGCTAATAGAATTCAAGGTTTTGTATGGTTTTCTAATACAAAACACATTTCTGGATATAAGTGTACTACTAAGGACATAGGTTAGGTGTTTTACTATTTTATAAATATTTATTATTTTATAATATTGCTATATACATATAAAGCAATTAAAATATTAAATTATTATTTTAGGCTGTAAATTATATTATACATCTTAAATATTTACTGTTACAAATAGGCCTATAAAAACTTACTCAGTATATTTCTATCAGCTCAATTTTTGCATACTTTTCTTTACAATAGTTCGCCTCAAACAAGCACTGCTTGATTCTAGTTTTCCTCCTTTAATTGTTATTTAGAAAAAATAAAATAAAATACAGATTTGAGATGTTTAAATCACATTTAAAATATCGATCTGTACGAGTTTAGGTCAAAACCTACACATCACTTCTTTACTGCTTATTTAAATATGGGTAAAAAAAAAAAAAAAAACTGCACTAACACATAGGCCTGCATTTAGTACCAGCCATAATACAGTAGTTTCTTAATTTTCTTTCAGTGAGTTTAATACAAAGTACGACACTAGATGGCAGCATACACAAACTTCAATACGTAGGAAAAAAGTAGACTATTATTCAAGACCATTATTCAGCTCGTATTATGCAATAAATTAAAGTATAATGCTGCTAATCCATGGCACTTTGAACAACCTCTTTTTACCACATCTTTAGTGCCTTGGCAAGGTTTAATCCAACAAACGATGTGTAAAATACATTACATAAAATACACACGAAACAATATGTTTTTAATGTTTTATTTTTCATATAAGTCATATAACCATAGGCTATTACATTATCTGTCACTGAGCAAACCTACCGACTTGTGGTTAAACTTAATGCTTACTTATGCCGTCCATACATTCAAATGAGACATATATTGCATCAAAACAGACACAAAGAATGAACGTTAACAGTAACATGTTAAAGAAAGTTCAACATGGCCAGTAGTCAAATCATAGAGGATAGAGGATAGTTTTACGTGTCAATATATACAGTGGGAGGACTTCAAATATATGGCATTTTACAGTCAATTGAGTTCATATTAAATATAAGCTTTATTCACTTGAAATATTCTTATATTATAACATTAATATTACAAAACACATATTTTAAACTTTAAATTCTTCCATTTCAAACATTTCCCAACAGAAGTAATTTTTCTGCCTTCTAAATAAACAGATTTGATTTAATATCTGACCTCCGTATCATATTTAAACTACAAGTGCAATTCTATTTTTATTTCACTTATACACAAGAAAACCTAGAACCCGTCGTCTGCAAGAAATGTCATTGTCTATTCCTAGCAGGGGTTAAAGTGCTTTTTAAAACATTAATAAAAAGTAGCAGTAGCAAACAGGTCTGTATATAAAACAGCTATCATAAAGCACTCTTCAAATATATTTATATTAAAGCTTTTGTAAATACAAGAAGATATTTGTTAAGGCTCTATGGGAAAGTCTACCTTTGGCTTGTACTTTGTTTTAATGGTCCATTCAAAAGACACAAACCATGCAAAACTATTGAACACCTAATATGAGTAAAATCATTGGTGATATGTTTATTTGAGTTAAATTGCTGGTGACGTGTAAGGCAAGATCAGAAATACTGTCAGTTAGCTTGTTAATGGAAATAGTAAACATGACAGCACGATTAACTGTAGGAAAGTCTTTGGAATTTAGTTTCAGTCACAAAAACAAATAACAGCATTCACTGAAAAGCCGGACAAGAATCCACCCGCTTCTTCAGTCATTTGGTCTGCTCTTAAAAATGGAAATGAGAGGTCTGAATCTAAACCCTACTTTTGGTCTTTATGTTTCTCAACTTGACTGCTCGGCTCTTGGACTTTATAGTCTGCAAGGATGGCATGGGCTGTCTCCTTGCCAGTCTTCTTGACCATTGCCTTGATCCCCAGGTTGTCGATATTGAACGCAGTGACGCCCACATTGATGGCCGAGTTGACAGCATGATCTGTGGCTTGACCCGCTTCGGCCCCGTACCTTGATTATAAATAACCCAGATTGAGTAAAAGAGGGGACGGGGTGATGAAAGAGGCAATTCAATAAGCTTTAGGTGATGGAAGATATTCAAAGCAGAGCAAAGCGGTTACGCATACATGCATGGATTCAGTCATTTCTCTTGATTGATTTCAACTACAAAATTAGTCCTAAAGATCCCATAAAATAACATTTATATTGGATTGAAATACCTCATATTTTTAGTCAGAAAGGATAGGAAGGTGCAAATTGTTAGGAATAAAAAAAAAACAAAAACATTATTATGCTATTATCAGTTATTTCCCCCTTTTAATATTGGACAATTTTCAAAAGAATATAAGCTTTAAATCTTGAACCTTCATTATAATTAACTGTTCCGACGTACAGTATAAAGATAATTTGCACTTTCATTCAAAAGCATGAGGTCAGTAACAAAAGCTGCATTTATTTGATTTGATTTAAAACGTTTTTTTCAATTTAAAATAACTGTTTCTATTCAAATACATTTTAATATTCAATTTATTCCTGTGAAGCAAAGCTGAATTTTGACTTCAGTGTCACACAATACTTGAAAAACAGTTATAATATGCTAATGAGAACGTTTGTTTTATAATTAATTTAAATATTTTTTCAAACGTTGTGCCAATTTTATTTTTTTTTATTGAAACCATGATGCTTTTATTTGTAACAGAAATCTTTATAAATGTCTTTACTGTCACTTTGATCAGTTTAATGCATCCTTTCTGAATAACACTGACCCCAAACGTTTAAAACAGAAGCATTGCATTGATGATGATTATATTTGCCATCTGATAGAACCCGATAAAACCTTCCGTTGATGCAACGGTATAATTAAAGTCAGGCTTAAAAAGTTCAAAAGTTAAGAAAAATAAAGCAATAAAGACAATGAGATGAGTTATTTTTGGCTGTTAGGAACACATATTCATTCCATTTCTGAGCTGTGGAGCTGTATCCAGCAACACAGGATGCTAACGGAGGTGATTTAATCTTTATGTCCTATAAATCATTAGCATTGCGTGCAAGTGCTGCCTGATTCAGACTCGTACATAAGCTTTAGCCATGCTCGTGACCGTTAATTAAGGCCTTTTTAAAGGGTGCAGGGAAAATGTTTCTACTTGTTTTCATTTGGGGTGTCTGAAACGTTCTCCAGACCCCTAAATCTGCAAACAAATAGACGGGAAAGAAACTAGCGTGAGTGCAGTTCATTTTTCTGATCCAAGTTACTGGTGAGAATCTGCAAATGCAGTTAAAACACTTTTACAATCAACTTTAAAGCAGGTGGAATGAGACCCTTGTGGAGTTACTTACTTATGTTTTACCGTGGTGACCGTTTCTGTAGCAACACTCTTTGCAATGTTCTTTGCTGCAGCCTCCAGCCCAGTCCACATTGTTGCAAATCCTGACAAGAGTAGAGTATTATTTCATATTATATTCAAAAGTCACAGTGAAGACAATTATAATTGTGCTAAATAGTTCTTTTGAACTTTCTATTCATTTTTTTTCAAATGTATCATTTATAATTTTTGAGCATCAAATCAGCATATTAGAATTATTTCTGAAGGATTATGTAACTTGAAGATTGGAGTAACATCTACTTATACGTTTAGACAATAATATGATTGCTTTTTTGCTCATAAATTTTGTATGTGTAAAAACTTAAATTTAAACTTAAACTTTCAATAACACATAAAAGGTAATAATGTAATTGTAGTCAATATGACTAAAACAGGCAAGAAAGGCCTGTTTACTTCACCTTGAACTCCACTCGCTGCAACCACCATGGCACCATCAATGTTGGAGCGTCCATCTTTGTCTTTCTTCAGAGACTCTGGGATAAGCTTCCCTCCGTGTTTCTTCACATGGGGTGCCAATTCTCTGCCAACATGTCCAGCAACTGTGCACAGTCCATCCACTGAAACCATACAGAACACGTTTTTTTGGCTCAAATCATACACAGTAAATGAAGTGCGTCCCATCTTTGATTAATATTATCCACAAAATTAGGAATTTACGCTTCCTTACCAAGGAACTGGCTGACCTTCACTGCTCCTCCTGTGGCCTGTTTGGCCACATGGAGGCTTTTGGTTACCGTGGGACTGACTTGGGCTGGTTTGTCTTCTGGAGTGATGTGCTCTCGTAGTTTGGATGCACCTTTATGTATGGCTTTCCCTGTGTACTCGGCACCCTTCACCAAACCCCAGCTCAGCCACGAAGCCCCTGTCGATAAATTTCATACAGTAAGGAGAGTGTCACAGCTTCACTGTTTTGGAAACCAGGTTCTAGTACAAATGCTGGATGGGTAACCAACTGTTATAAAGGCTTAAAGGGGTAGTCCACGATAACATTACCACATGAGGGCAAGTAATTAATGACAGAATATTTTTTTTTGGGTGCACTATCCCTTTAAGACATCCTAAAGTACTGTTTACTTAAAACGTTGAGGTAAGTAAGTTGTTATTTTTTAAATAAATGAATACTTTCAGCAAGTATGCATTAAACTGATCAAAAATGACAGTAAATAGGCCTTTATTAATATTACAATAGAGTTTTATGCTGCTCTCTTTCAGTCTTTAAAAATGTATGGTTTCTAGCATAATTATTAAGCTGTTTTCAACACTTTTAAATAACCAATATATAGTAGGAAAAGTTGTTTTTTTAAATAATTGCATATAATTAATAATACAATTTTATTATTTAAATAATAAAATGCATATATCTGATTTCACAAGACACTTTCAACAGGAGTAATGGAAGGTGAAAATTCAGTTTTGCCATCACAAGAATGAACTACATTTTAAAATATAATAAAATACAAAACCGTTATTTTACATTTTGATTATACTTCAAAATGACACTGTTTTACTGCATTTTTGGCAACATAACATAACAGTCTTCTTTCATTAACATAAAAATCTTACCCATCCCATATGTTTGAACGGTAATATGAATATGTTTCACACCTTTCTTTACATCTAAGCCTCATTGAAGGGAATCGGATCCCTCTTCTTACCAGTCAGGATACCTTGAGCCACCTTCTCGCTCCATTCAGGAAGCACCTTCTCCTCCTCAGCGGCAGGGGGTGCTGCTTCAGGTACAGGAGGCCCCATCGGCACCTTCTGACCCAGGTTAATGGTATCGGTAGCGCCATCTGATGCCTTGGGGACACAGGATAGTGGGCAACAGTTAAAACAGAGCATGATAAAAGAATGCAGAAGCAGGCTCAGGCGATTACTAAAAGCAAATGGTGACTTGTATAATGACTATATGGAAATTAGCCAGTATTGTTTATGACAAGGAGGGAACGCTTCCAGATTGTTCCCCATTTGCTAAAAAATCCTTTGTTGTCTCTAAACACTTGAGCCAGTGAGTCAGCATGGTCTGCTACAACAACCAGTTATTTCCACAACAATAGGGGTGTTTGTCATCAGCCCCCTCCTTTACAGCGAACTGTGGCACTTGGTTCCAAACTCAGCAGCAGCTGCTCTGTGAAATGATTTCTAAAAGCATGAACAATGTTTTTCTGACTCACATGACCACTAGACTATGATTAAAACTTATTATAATGCAAAAAAATAGCATTGCGGGTGCACTACTGTTACACTTGGCTGGGATCTCTTTCACCACTAGCCTGATGCGAGAAGGAAAACAACAGTGTTCTTGGTTTGCTAAGAGCATTACAGCTAATTAATTCTTCTCCTGTATGCTTTCAATCCATGGAAGCACAGGGGAGTGTGCCAGCTCTAAAGCACAGGCCAAGTCAGCTCGCGCTCGCGGGTTCATTTGTGAAACGCTTATGAATATCAGCATTAGAGGCAGTGCAAGCAGATGAAAGCATAGAAGTATTGTAAGGACCACATGAACTGTCAAGTGCATTCAATTTTTTTTAAACGCGTATGGAATTGACATAATTATGTCACAATGGAATTATTATAATTTTTCTTAATGTTGGCTGGAAAAACCTGAGTTGTAATATTACAAGATTTACAAACACAAAATAGGACTAAATAAACACAAAATTAATTATTAATATTAATTATAATTATTATTATTGTTGTTATTAGTACTATAGTAGAGAGAAGTGTTTAATTTTATTATTATTTTAATAAAGTATTTCATAATTAAATATATATATAGATATATATTTCTGACGAGCTATTTTTACTTTTTTTAATATATATAGTTTTATTTATAGATTTCAAATGTGAAACCATACATATTGAATAAACAAGAGTACAAACATATTTTTCTTTACCATTTTGATTACTGAAAGAGTGCTACTGACCATTAATGTGCTTGGCGCTTTACTTATTTATTTATTTTTTTAATAAGGGCACATTTTAAGGGTACATGTTTAAAACATTTAGCACTCTAATGTCACTTGGAAAGTTCCCACTGGTTTCAAGGACATTAGAGTTTCTCAGGCATAAAAAAGTTAAAGCTTTCTAGAATCAACCTGTTGTGTTGGTTTGTTACCCAAATGCACTTGTTATTCAGTGACATTACAATGCATTAATACCTTAAATAAATCCTTTAAACTCTCAAATACACCTGAAATCTGTAAAGAAAAGGGGTTAATGAAGCAGGCATATGCAGTGATATGTTTCCAATGCATATGAACAGCATGCAAAACTCAAATTTCAATCAGTGAACATGATGCAAGTAAATAAAGATTTTACCACAGTGTTAAATTCTTGATTTTAGTCTGCTGTGATAAGGGGAAAAAAAAAAAGAAAAACTCAAAACACCAAATAGGGGCAGCAAGTCAGATACTGGATTTGCTTTGAAGCTGCAGTCTGTAGAGATTGAGTCAATGACAAACATTTGAGTTAAGACAAGGTTGAGCCACCACACCTGCTCTGAAGCCACAGCTGACCCCTGTGTTTCTGAGGTGGGACCTGAGGGGACACAGGGACAGCTCACCTGAACACGCAGGTCAGTCAGCTGAGAAAGAACGCTCTGGAAGAGTTCACGTTCCTTCTGGGGAAGCTCAGAAGAGAGGACCACCCCTACATACGAGCCCGGGGTGGGAGCCATCATATCAGGGAACATGTAGACCCCCGTGTTGCAGAGCAGGACTGGGGAGTCAGAGGCCATCAAGGGGTAAAGCCAGTCACAAACCTGAAATTAGAAATATCAATTTTAATGGGGTTTCCTCAAGGCATCTATTGGCTGATATGAAAGCCTTTTAGGGCTACAAGCCACCAAAATCTGCAGGGAATAAAAAGAGGCAGGATGTTGATTCAGGAACATGTTCTACTGATTGGGACTTACCTGTAATGCTTATTACCGGATATTGATCTGTTTAAACAAACAGTCCCACCTCAACCGTAGGAGTAGATTAAAGAGATTAAATAAATTGTGTGAAACTCCATTATACAAAATATACAGATTTCAAATATATCAATTTAAATTAATAGAATTATTCACTTAAAATGTGATTTTAAAGACCTTACTTTACATATTAAAAAAGTTATAATAGTAATAACTGAATAATTCAGTAAATTCTTTATCAAAAATATACAAATAACATTTCTGATTTTGATAAATTCCTAATAGATAATATATATTCCTATAAATGAAATGTACAAATTCTCAATAAACAATTTTTTTCCCAGCCCAAATATCTAGAAATACTTAAATCAAGAAAGATTTGAGACAACCAAAAAAATTGTCAAAATTAAGTGAGTCTGCCAATAGGATAAGCAAAATAATCTTGTTTTTCGTTTGAAATAAGATTATTTTTTGCTTGTTCACTTAATTTTGACTTCAGTTTTCGATTACGTTTGCCAAGCTATCATGTATTTTGAAATAATCTTGGCTGTGCTCCTCTAAGAGAGGTTTCTTATTGAGGGAAGCGAAGATGAACATGCGTCTTGCGAGGCATAGTTACACACACAAAAAAAAAAATCACTCATTTACCTCATTAATTTATTCTTCTATGTTTATTGTGTTTGAACGTGGGAATGTTTTGGCTATAAGGCTGTAAAACATGCAGATGATGAAGTTTCAAACGCGGAGGGCAGCTGGTGCGAGTGCGATGTGAGAATGTCAGCAAACATAGCCTAAAAAACAGCTCACATGCAGTCAATTAGTGATTGAAATATGTTCTTCTTCATGTATTGTGTCCAGGCGCTGGTGTGTTTTCATTTAAAGGCTTTGAAACACGAAATAAAGAAGTTTAATGAGGACGCGTTCTCCGGCGCGAAGCAGATATCAGTGAAACATGAAAAAAGCTCATATGCGCTCAAATTAATGTCCTTATAATTCTATTCTGTAAATTCTTTGGAGTGTTTCGCAACTTTTCATTTTCCACCCGGTCTTAGTACACAATATATCTACAGAAAAGTTTTAAATAGAAAAAATTAGGGCTTGGCGATATCTATCGAACGATATATTATGCGCATCTCGACAGTAAAGACAGTTCTTTGATTAGCGGTAAATCTCCGTCAGCTGTCTTTAAAAGAAACGCCAGTTTATGAACAGAGCCGTAGATCACTGAGAAGCTGCGTCATTGAATCACCCGCGAAACTCAACGCGTAGCTTCTCAGTGAT
>JAUYWG010000050.1:13891181-13907069 GCA_034779775.1 Enteromius afrohamiltoni | reverse complement strand
ACACACACACACACTAAATAACACAGATTTTGATTTCTCACCTGTAGGAAGGCAGGTGGCCTGTTTGGAATCCTTTCTGATCGCTCACTGGTGAACTTTACGATACGCAGGTACCCTGGATAAGAGGGAGCACTGACTTGCCCCTCTGGTGTAACAAAGAAGATTTGCACCCCTTGTGGAAGGAAAAAGAGTTCCTCTCCATCCTCCCCCAGACACTGAGAAGAAGGTGCAGAATTAGACGTATTACTGTAGAACTCATCGCCAACCAGAGAGAGTTCGCCCGAGTCAGTGCCAAAGGAAATGGTCAGGTGTCCGTCAGCAGCTTGAGGGGTGTATGCAGGAGGCTGGTCGCTTAACATATTGGGCTGCACTGAGGGAGACACAGGAACTGGCCCACCTGAATCCCCTGCAACCCCGCTGTTGGAAGAAAGCATCTGTGGTGGAGTCGGCCTCTTCGGCTTGACCTTTGGGACTTCAGGGTATAGTTTCTGAGGAGCTGCACTGCCATCCAAGACTTCGCTGGGGTCTGGGCCGGTTTCCAGAATGGCTAAGCGAGTGGTAATGTTGTTGAGAGTCTCCTGCATCTTGCGTTGCATCTGTCTAGCCGATTCCCAGGAAGAACCCACACACTCCATACCCTGTGAGGGAACACTAAGAGCCCTGAGGAGGTGCTGCCGCCCTTGTCGGTACAGTTTTAGAGCCTCTGCACTGTGGCCTGCTTCATCCTCTGTGAGAGCTTTATTGATGCATGTGAATGCCTTTTCGTACCCATCTTTGATCACCTGCAGCCTGGCGCTATCAAAGGCCTCCTGCTTTGCTTGCTCCATAACTGAAAGAACAAGTCAGGAATGTTGTCAACTCAATGTGCTTTAATGCTATAAATGCCTCTATGTCACATGACTTCTTCATATCTGTTATATCAGAAGATTTGAAAATTTTACTTCTACAATTTAACTTTTTTTTGTAAGTGGAAAGTAAAGGAAATAAAATGAAATACAAAGTTAAAGTATTTTGTTTAGGCTACGTTTTACCAAAAATGAATGCTTTCAAAAGATTGATCGCAATTAACCGCATCCAAAATGTTGATACATGATGGCCCGGTTTCACAAACAGGGCTCAGCTTAAGCCAGGACTAGGCATGAGTTTAATTAAGTTGTTTTAGCAACTTTTACAAAAATGCCTAATAAGAAAATATTACAGGAGTGCATCTTAACACAGAACAATGACACTGACATGTTTTAAGATATGTCAGAGAAAGATATTTTCATCTGAGACAGCTCAAACATGCAATTTAGTCTGAGACTAGCTTAAGCCTTGTCTGTGAAACTGGGGGGATATATGGGTGAGTGTTCTGTATATTCTTTGAATAAATGACATACAAGTTTAATTACATAATAACATTTTAGCTTACCATAAATCGTTAGTACACTCAGCAGCCCATATTTCCAAGACAACAGAATAACTCATGAAATTTCAAAGAAAAATGTACTTAAGTTCTACTTAAAAAAGAAGTTTAAAGAAATTCACCCGATTGCATTTAATCCAACGCTTAAGTGTGTTGTGTAAAATCACATTAAGTACTCTTCTATTAATGAAACATTAATTTAAATACAATTGCATCGAATAGAGTACCACTGTATTACCATCTGGTGTAATTACAGTACCGTAGTACCAACATACTATAATGTTTGTCTTCAATTATTATGCGTATTCTGAGAAATTAAGCACAATCACTTTTTTTCTGCCATATCTGTCCGGCCTATTAGCATTGCACCAGCTTATACTGACGTACTGAGCATGAGGGTGTCGTCACATATGAGGACTTGCAAAGTAAACACCTGCTTAACATTGCGAAGTGACATTCAAACTAGAAGAAGAGACCTAGCTGGTAACGTAACTAGTGAAACTTGAAACACAAGAGCCCTATTAAGTATTAAAACAACAATTTAACATAATGAAAGTGTTACTGGCTAACACTCTTTCACAAAGCCCACATATCATCCTCTCATTGATTACCTCTGCTGTATTCAAAGCAGTTAACAAAATATTTCGAGTTGGAAACTCACCAGGAGATGTAATAAATAAAATGAAATGTGGAGTTCAATGCCTTATTCCGGGTTTGTTGATTGAACAGCTACAGCTCCCTGACAGCTGAGCTGCTGCTGAACTCGTGCGTGTCTGTTACGTGATCCAATAAAGACGTTTTTAGAGCGTAGATTGCAGCTCGTCCACCACATAGGCGCTTCCGCGTTTAGTCACGTGTTGATTTTTGAGGTTTCTGATTGGTTAGAGGTGTTTAGTGAACAGATTTAGTCTAGTTCCCTTTTTTCCCATCAACATTGAACGTTAAAACATGCGCAAGTCAACATGTTCAGAGTAAACGTTAACAGGTTGAAGCTAACCAGTGATTAATCGCAATGTAAACCAGGCATATCTTTATAAATCAACCTCTAAATTAGCATGTGACGCTTTAACTCTCACTTTTATCGACCATAAATTTCGGCACATGAAGCTATTGAAATAAGGTTTTAATTCATACAGTGAGAAATTTTCTGCAGCCTTCGAAATGCCTGTAAATTTCAGAACATGTTTTCTCTCCTTTGTTGTTAATCGAATCGATAGGCCTGAGCAAAAGCTGGTTCTCTTTGTGGGTAAATGTTTTCTCATCTAATTAAGAACAGTAACGCCGGCTATGAGAAGTATTATTTGCTTTGGCACTCATGCATTTGTGTTTTATTTAATCAATTAACACCAGGCAGTTTTAGGTATGAAGATAATTCTTTGCACACTGTTGATAGACTTTGTGTTCATGATTGATTTCAGGCACCTTACGAGGAAGAAAATTAAATTGACTTTTAAATTGACCAGACTTTTTAAATCTTTTTTTTTTTTCGAATAGGAAACATACTCAGGATGAATTTAGGTGTACACAGAAATAAAAAAAGTAACTGAAAAGCCAATAATTATTTTTATGACATAGCCGATATATGTCTGAGATATTCTATTCTTTTTCTAAATAAATATAGGTAGATTGAAAAACAAATAGGCATTTTTTTTTAAATTGTAATTGTTATTAGGCTATTTAATCTAGTGATTTTAATGATTATTTTTAAGTAAGCATTAGATAACGGCCAAGATCACCATCAAAATAAATAAATATGAGCTTGCACAATTAAATGCCCTACTTACGCTGCCACAATATTACTATATATTGTTAGTTTCAACAGAGGGCGCTGACGCTGTACATTTAACAAAAGCGGTGTTTGAGGCCGTTCAGTCCATGTTTAGTTATGTGTTGGTACCAGTACACTGGAAAACACCTGGAGCAGGAGGTATGTAAAATTCAATGTGAAAAAGCTCTGTGTTTTCCCAAAAATAGAGAGAAGGGAAAGTATAGAGCACTTGAGATTTTGAGACAGTCGGACAGCCTCATGAATCTCTCAAGGTGCATAATACTGCATCTGCTTCATGCATTACTTCACATTTGAAAGGCCTTGTGTTTAACATTAGTAACGCTTTCCTCCAACCAGCTGAACAGCAAAATATAGAGTATTTCCCACAGACAAAACATCTTAGCTTACATGATAACAAGCCAGACAATCACATTTGTTTGCGCACAGGGCACTCACACAAGGGATTATTAATTACAATACACATCCATACGTGTAGGGTGAGATCAAAAAACGTGCATTAAAATAGCTTCAAAGTATATGACATCACTGTTAGCATGACATCACAGCGCTGTCAAACTAAACCGAAGCATATGGATGCACTATTTCTCAGTGCATGTATAATACATAAAACAGGAATTCACATAAACCCCCTGAGGAAAGAGAAAGTTATTGCGCTATAAATCTTTGTATACTGTCACAATAGTGCCCTTAAAGTTCAGCAGCATAAAGGATCCAAGTTTAGGGACTATAAACAAGCACGATTTGAAAGATGTGTGTTAAAATCATATTATATGAATTAAGCTGTGCATTAATACGAATTTTAGAATGATCAACCGTTGTGAACCTATTATACAGTATGTTCACTGGCACGTCACATTATGTTGTTTGGATGATATCATTAGCTAACAGGAGTTGTGGTGTTTTACATCGAGCTCTCTGTGGACTCTGGAGGTCTGTTTGACCCCTGAAGTCCTATTTACAAAACGCCGCTGGAGGTTTTATTGGATATTTACACACAGTGGTTTGCATGTGATCTGGACCGAATGCAGACCATATGGACCATATACTAACCGTAAATTCTGGCACTAGTCTCAGCAACACTGCATTAACTCCAACCAATATTTATTGTAGTTGGATAGAACTATGTTATGTATAGTGTAATCTTAATTTGTATATTGGAGTATGCATGTATTATGTATATGTATCAATACTGTATATGTTTATTTCTTTAATATTTTGAGTGAAAAGTTTACCTTCAGTCCAGGGACTGCAGATGTAAAATAACGTTTTGACTAATTCTGGCACATTATACAGTTATGTATTATTGATGTGAAATCCTGGTATATATAAATAAATGTTTGTTAAATAAAATGAAATTATGGGAAGATCTTAGTTGATGTATTGTGATTAGTTTAGGATCTTTTTTTATGTAGGTGTTATTATTAAGCTATGTTTGAGTGAGCCAAACTGATAAAAAAGTAAAATATGGAATATGATAAGACTTTAACTGCATTTATTTTCGTATATGGTGGATGTTTCTCACCTAAAGGGAGCTTTAGATACAACAGTGGAGTTGCTGCAGGACCCCGGAGCCCCATTAGGAATGTTGTGTAAGGGAGAACTAATTCTTGTAAAGATATCTCTGGGAGTGATTAATTGCTGTGTTGGATATGTCGTCTCTCTTCCTCGTCCAAGAAACTGACAAGACACTGACATTCAGCAGAGAGGTAAAACAAGGCCACTACGTCTTCAGAAATATGTTTCTTTATTGAAACCATGGCAGGTAGAAATTTAGGGTAAACTTGTAAAAGGGTATCAGAAACTGGAAAATGTCTGAGATGTATTAGATCTAAATTCCACAGCCCTGTTTTTCATTAAAATGAATAAAAATAGAACTTATAAGATTTGTTTAAAGACTTAAGCTTACTAACTACACTGCCCTACGAAGCAAAAAGGCAATAACTACGCTGGGTGCAGAACTGAGAAAAATTACTTTAAAGTTATCCTGTCATCAAGCTTTTTGCAGTTACTGTACAAACGACTACCATTTTTCTACAAAACGACACACATTTGAGATAAGATATTTTGTCACTTAAAAAAGGATGCCTTGAATGTCATGAAACTGATAATAACTTATTTTTGACCAAAAATGCAGTTACTGCCTTTCTGCTTTGTAGGGCAGTACAGTAGATCATGAATTAACCAAACATTATCGCAATTTTAGGAACAGCCTGCAGACTTCTCATTCAACCTTAGGGGGCGCTATTGAAAAGCAGCCACTCTATTTGTAAATATCAAAACCCATTGCAGTATCTAATACTATATTTATTGTGAACCATCTTGAACCAATGCCTTATGAATCATGCATTTTTTCCTATGATGTACGAACTGATGTGATATGGCTTAAGATCTTAATATCAAACAGTATGTGCTAATAATGAATAGCCTATTTGTGTCTACATGGAGGTTTTTTTTTTTTTCGGGACAAGAGAAGAACTGAATGTTCTATTTCATGTATTTTTCCCCCCAGAAATGTACTTCTGGATGGAAAATGTTTAATAAATGTGAATGACTCACTTAAAGTAAACAGGGGAGCGCATTTATCACATTTGTAAAGACAATATAGCAAAAATAACAGTGTCTAACACCTTCAGTGGTTGCATTGCATACCTGGAGCATGCAGTGGCAAGGTTTTCTGGCCTACAAGATGAGTAGCAGTAATATGCTGAGATAATGATGTTTAATTTGATGGTGCAATCTAAAACATAGCCCTCTAAACCCGCCTGTCACTTTACCAAAATTATAATAACCTTAATTTGCAAATTATATACAATTTGCTATTAGGGATGGATTTTGACCTAACTTTTTATATTAAACAACTGTAAATTGGGAATAGATTGCTTAGCCTAGATGCACCCTAGAGCAATAAAATAATAATAATAAAAAAAAAAACAGCATGCTGGGTCTTTGGAGCTGACCCTCTTTTTTTGTTGCTTCTCTCCGAGTCCTCTTACTAAAGACATGTGTAGTTGTCTTATGGCTCCCTGCATGTTTTGACTGGAAATATGAGAGGGTGTGTACAATGAGATATTCATTTGATTTATTTAAGTGGTCTTTATGATTGCCACTGGGTTTGACAGGGACAAAAAAAGACAATAAAATAAAGTTTTATTAGTTCATGCAGAAAAAAAAGAGAAAGAGAAATGAGTGTCCAATGTTCACACATCAGAACATGTATGTTAACCACATGGCCACAGCTTTAATAATTATAGAATTATATTATTATTATAAATGTTTCAGAAGATAAATAGCAAGAGCCAGTGTTAGGGTTATGTACTAAATTATTTTAAATGGTTAGTTAACCCCAAAAAAGTAAATCCTGTCTTTAATTACTCATCCTCACGTCGTTCTAAATCTTTGTTGATCTTTTGAACAAAATAAAGACTTAAACACTGATGTCACATGGTATAGTGGACCAAGGTGCATACAGACATGCAACAACATAATTTAACAGCACAACAAAAAAGAAAAATTAACAAGACAACAATTTTAAGCTGACCTAAAAAACAATCTATTTCTATACAAAAGAGCCAATAATAGACAACAGATGACAAAGTGCACGTGCAAGTGTGTAAACAAGCGTAAACAAGAGCTACGGAGTGTGCAAATACTGCAAATATTGTAAAGAGCAGTTCAGGTAGTAACAGTTATGAGGAGATTGTAGAGCAGTGTGATATATGTGTGTTTATCAGTATAGTCCTGATGTTATTTTAGTTTGTCTGACTGATTTGTGTGTGTGTGTGTGTGTGTGTGTGTGTAGACTACTTTAACAATGTCTTACCTTCTGGGCCTTGAACGTTTTAGTTGTTTTGCTGTCTACAGTATGCATGTTCAGAAAGCTCTTGGAATTCATCAAAATACATCTAAATTTGTGCTCCGAAGATCTTTTTTTGGAAGGTTTGGAATGACATGAGGGTGATTAATTAATGACAGGATTTTAAATTGATCTCTTTAAGTTCATTTAATATTATAAAAATCTCTAACCAAATAGCAGAACTATAGAGTCCTTTAATTATTTCCAACTGTTTCTATTCCTTTCAGATCTGTTCAAATATAAATGATCTGTTGTGAGACAAGTTTTTTCTGGATGGCCATCCTAAACTGTAGCACATGGAATATTGCCTCCACAGACCTGTCTTTGCAATTTACATAATACCTCTCTAGAGGCAGTGGTTATCTGTATGCATTCAGATTCCAGAGAAAGCCGAAGATATTTGTCTGTTGTGGAGCCATTACATGGATCATGATTTGTGTAGTAGACATAGAGACAGCTGATCATGACTTCTGTGGTAGACAAAGAAAATGGGATCGCAGTATTAAAGCTGAGTTTGATTGAAGCTAAAGGTCTAAGTTAATAAGGAGCGACTCCATTAGCCACAGAGACTGTTGCCATTATACCGCACATCAGGCCAGCAGATGCTACCAAAGCACCACCAAAGCCCTGACTAATTCTACCCAGACATACCTCACAGCCTCACACACATACACACACCTCACTAGATCTCGTTTATTAAATGAAAGCTGACTCATTGCTAAGCCAGCTAACCAAACACATTTTGGAAAGGTTTTTTGTCTTCCATTGGTTTGTTGTTTTAAGTAAAAGACAGAAAGTCAAATCCTGTGCTGAATAATTTGATCGGGTTATATGTACTGTACAAATATGGAAGTTTAAATGTAGCCCCACTGACTCACTGGCTCACTTGACATTTTTTAAATATTCACTGATGAGGTCAAATGTTCAGCCCTAGCTCTTTTGAAAATATAAAGGTGGTTTCTTTACATTCTCTTCATCTCGAACTTTAAACAAAAGTTAAGTGACTGCTGATGATCTGTCCATCATCTGTTCAATCTCAGTCAACTGACTGCAAACTTACTGTAAGAAGACAAATGAACAATCTGTTGTCATTTACTCTCCCTCGAGCCATTCCAAACAGTAACAAATTTTAACTTTCTGGGAAGTATAAAAGGAGAAATTCTGAAAAATACTTTACATTTTTGTCTGTTTGTCACACGAAGCTACTGTCAAAGCTACGTTTTCCTGTCATTTGACAGGCCCAGTCCCCCACAAACCCCCAAATATAGTCATGCAAGTTTGGAATGTCATGAAAGAAAGTAAAATATGACATAATGCTAATTTGTGGGGAACTAATAACTGCTCCTTTAAATGCTCACAGATGAGTACATTCAGAACATTGCCATGGTCATTTCTGTCTTTTTTTTCAATCGCCTGTGTTGTGAAGAATGATTTCTCCTGCGAGGTTAATTTCTCCACTACGTCAATATTCACAAATTGGAGAAGGGAATTTACTGACATTTTAGACCTGCAAGAAAAATGTCTCATTATAAAATCAGTATGAAGGTAGCACATATGGCTTGAGTTTATATATGCAGTGTGTCTATATACTGTATATATATATATATATATATATATATACACAGACAAAATATTTATAAATCCACACATTTATCTAGAATTTCTGTGTAATAAATGCATTCAGTAAATTTACTGGGCAAGTTGCTATTATGTGCTTTCCAGCTTTTATATGAAAAAAGGATGATAAAATTAGCTTTTTTTGTAAACTCAAGGTGTTAAGTTTACTCTAATGTGATCTTAAGTTTCTAAACTCTTAATCTTGGGATTTGTTCCTTGACTGAAAATATTGAATGGGTAATGCAATCTTTTGCCACAGAGGCTGCCGGGCCAATGTAAGCTTGTTTTAAAAACCTGTGCCAAAGTTTTCTTCAACAAATCAGCATACAGTATAACAGGGTGCTGGCATACAGGCCATGCAATTGAAATAACAGTGTCTAGTACAGACCATAATTCCCTCTCAAAAATAAACCTTCTTTTTTGACATTGATGTTTCTATGAAAACCATTTAACATCCATGGAACCTTTCCATTCCACATACAATTCTTGACGGTGGAAAAAGGTTCTTTTGAATTTTTTAATTATTGCACATATTGGTATTGGTGGTTTATGGGGACTCTCCATAGTTGTGATGGTTTTTATATGATACAAACAGTATTTTACCATTTTGCCATACACAACCTTAAACCTAAACCTGCACTTTATACAAAAACAAAACAAAAAAAAAACATTATGTTTTTTAAGTTGAGTTTTAAATTACTTTGTCATACCCATATCATTAAATTATCATTTAATATTTACCTCTAAAACCACCCAAAGCAGTGCACATATTGCACTGTTCTCGAAAATGTTGTTTGGAGAAGTAATTTTTTTATGGAATCGATGTAATGATAATAACACTAATAAAAAAAAAAACATTTAGAATTTGTATTTCCTTGAGAGTTGTTTACCTTTGAAATAAAGATATTTGATTGGCTGATGGGTGTAAATCACTACATCATAGACCCATTGAGTCCAACTGTAAGCTTATGATGTTCTGCCCAGGGCATTAGCGTTTATGGATAAGTATATATAAATGGCTCTTTCTAGAATTTACACTGTGCTGCCAAACAGAGGCGACTATTCAGATTTGAAGAACCAGTTCATAGTTTTTTGTTAAATTTAGGCTTACAATCACTTTATGGTGTCATTCATCTATTATCTAACAATAAAAATGGTTATTATTATGTATATCGTGCAGTGGCAAGCAAATGGCAACTATTTATTAAGCTGTTGTATAATCAGGCTTACACCACTGCTGTTGGTCTGAGATCAGCACAGCTGCTATCATATCATGCTCCTGTGTGATATTTCTTAAATACTGTACATTTATGGTCTTTTTTAGTGTTCTCAGAAGGAAGATGACAGAAAACTTGAGGGAGATAAGGAATGGGATCAGTATGACCCAAGCAAACCAGTTTCCTTGTACACACAACAACTCACATGTGACTGTGACCCAAGCTCATGCTCTACTCATTAAATCCACTGAGAATTTAAATTTTACATAGTTTGGCTACATAATAATAATTTTTTTTATATTTATGTACTTTTACTACTGAACAGTCACTGCATATTTTATTAAAAATAGGAAAGCTAAGTGATTTCTGTTACGATTTGCAACAGAAACGCAGGTGGTTAAACATATAACTTTTCTTTATTTACTGAGATGACTGGAAATCACATAACAAGTACAGGAACAACCAAATATGGGCAATGGCAGACATGTGGGGAAAAACAAAGACAGAACACACAGAGATTGTGACATCACGCCCCCCTTCCAGAAGGTGCGTCCTCGCGCCATAACACACAACAACAACAACAAAGGAGGGAGGGCACCCTGGAGGCAGGAAGGAGCAGCATACCGTACTCCCTCCAGGGCGGATCAGGAGTCACAGGATCAGGCGGATCAGATGTCTCTGGAGGCCATGGCGGTTCAGGAGCCACAGGAAGCCAGGTCCAAGCCCCTATCCCACCCACCCCTAACACGGCCATGGCTATCAACAGCTCTCCTGGCCGTGACTCTGGGAAACGGCACTCCTGGTCGTGACTGCAGAACAGAATTCGGGGGGAACTGGAACAGCTCTCCTGGCCGTAACTCTGTAACGGGACTCTGGAATGGCTCTCCTGGCCAGTTATTGTCCCGGTTTCCCATAGGGACTATCAACGGGATTGTGGACAAAACTGTTTTGGGCCCAGTCTTCTGTTACGGTTCATCCAGCAAGCAATAGAAACACAGGAGGTTAAACAAAGAACTCTTCTTTATTTACTGAGATCACAAACGACATATGTGGAAATCACATAACAAGTGCAGGAACAACCAAATAAGGGCAAAGGCGAACACGTGGAAAAACTAAGAGAGAACACACAGAGATCATGACAATCTCATTTTGGTTGTTGTGCTTCGAACAAGTTTCATACTTTCACAAACAGTCATATCATATCATTTTGAAACTTATGGAGTGCTTTAGAAAAGACATCTGTTTTGTCAGTTATGTTCCCTTTTCCCAACGGAAAATGAATGAGGTTTATCATCCAGTCGGTTTTAGTATGTTTTACTATAAGCTTTCCTTCAGCCTTTGATTATTAGAACAATTAATTTATTCAAGATCTGTGTATATGTACTACATTAAAGAAATGCTTGTTTTGTTCTCCAAGCAGTTGCTGTTGACTTGGATCGGAGGAGGGACAAAGACTTGGAAGAGCAGTGTGTTTTTGCAAGCAGCTGGCCTTCAAGCGCATGACACATATGCTGTAGTGGAAAGCTGGCCTCAAGAAACACAGGGATCCCCATCTACGTGGCTCAACTGTGCTCACAACACCTAACCACAACCAGCGACGGGGAGGAGTTCAAAACAAGGTGTTTAAGACACTAACATTGGCAAATGACTGGTAAAAGGTTGTTTGAAAAGATGTCATGCTAATCCTAACGAATCGTTCCAACATCTTTCAAGCAGCTATGATTACAACCACAATTGGATTGTAAAATAAAAACAACAAATCTGCACTTAAAAGAGTATTTGAGTAACTTGATTGAATAATGGTCTTGTGAGTATTCAGCTTGATACAATTTGTCTGTGCATGACTTTGGATGTGAATTTAGTCTCTGCCTGCCCAAATTTTTATGCCAAAATCTATTCAGCCCATATAGCCACCTCTTGAATGTTTATCATTTGTCTGACTTCTCACAAAATCCTTGGATGATGCTGAATTGTTTTATTCAAAAGAGCTAAGCTTTTTCAGGTTCAGCACTTTAACATATACTGTAGAGACACTATCGCATTAAAATAACACAGGACCTCAATAAAGCGCATATTTTTTTTAACAAAAGTTTACATAACAATCTCCACATGTTGTTCTGAATGTATTTTGACACTTTAATGCTTGTAATCATTATTTAAAGAGTATAGAGTGAATTGATTTATTCTTGTGAAATCTCCTAAATGTGACTATATAAAAATGTTTTGTCAAATAAAATAAAATAATTATTTTAACCCTGGCTTTTAACTACAGGCTTTTAGGCTTAATTGAATTGAATTGAATTGAATTGAATTGAATTGAATTGAATTAAATTAAATTAAATTAAATTAAATTAAATTAAATTAAATTAAATTAAATTAAATTAAATTTAATTAAATTTAATTAAATTTAATTTTAATTAAATTTAATTTTAATAAAAATTAAATTAAATTGCTTAACTTATAATATATTAAGGTTCACTAAATAAATGAAATAAAATCAATGTACTTTTCCTCCTGGACTTTTTGCTTAACTAATATTCATTTTAAAATTAAAATAGGTGTATTTTACATTAATAAAAATAAAAATAAATTAAATTAAAATATTATAAAAAAAGTATTTTATCTCTGGACTATAGACTTAACTTACAATATGTTAGGGTTTACTGAACTAAAATAAAATCCCTTGTGTATTTTATCTCTTGACTGTTATGCTAACTCACTTACTGTAGTTTAGTTTATTTTTTATTGCTAAAACATCATAAACAAATTTTGGCCTTACTGTATGTGCAAGCACAAAAATTATGTCCCTGCACAGCTGGGTCTCAGACAATGTTTGTGAACACTGCCTCAAATACGATGCTTACAAAAACTTTTTTACTGATCTCTGGATTTAGTGTTGTCATGTCAGAATCATCCAGTTAATAAATGTGACCACTGTCTCTGTGGATGTCAAAACACTGCCATCATTCAGTGTGAATAAATGAGGTATCATGTGAGATCAGCATTAAGAGTGTGTGTGGTGATACTCGTCAGCATCTGGCTAATGTCCTGAAGAACAGCAGAGTCCTAAGAATTAATTCATCTCCTTGACATGCGGAAAAGACATTAGAATTTGGCGTAGGAAGCCCTTTCCCAGTAGCTGACCTTCAGGGGATCCTTCCACTTTCTTTTCCTAACATATGCACACAACCTTGAAAAATGAGGAGGACAAGAGATTAGCAGAGAGGGCCAAGTGTCTGTGACATCTGCTCTATCTCTCTGACAGGCTCCATCCTTCAACCTAAGTAATGAATCTCATGAAAAATGGGAAATCCAGCACAGCTGGATGGGATGGCACATGTAAACATTTGACTGGCAACTTTATCTCATTAAAGAAATGTATTTATTGAACATAAGTTAAGTTGACATGATAAAAATTGCCCTCATTGCATCAGTTTTAATGTGTTTTTTTTTTTTCAGCGTTATATATATAGATATTCTGGGAAATATAGCAAATACTAAATAATAAATACCTTTATGTGAAACTAGTGCTTATAACACGTAAACACAGCCATGTATGACAATATACCGAAATATACTATAGCAGTGAAGGCAAAATTAGATGCATGATGATGTATAAGTGAATATTTTGTCACATATTGGTTTCTATACTGCACAAAAATGGGCAATTCCTTATGTATTATTCAATTTATTGTATGAGAATACTGCAATATATGACACTTTCAATATATATTAAATAAATGAATAATTTAATTCATTGATTGTTAGGCTAATGTATGTTTGAGGAATTTTTGCACAAGTGTATTTATGAAAATCTAAACATCATTTGTAACAGTGCAGGCTGCTGGACAATAACAGGAGTTGTAAGTACATCAGGTGATGCAGTAGTCTGAGTATGTCGACTTAATGAATTAAATACTCTTATTTCTGCAGATTTGTGTTTTAAGTGATCTATTAAGAACCTAAAAGTGGTTTAGTCTGACATTTTATCTGGATATTTGGGGTGATTTGTGTGGAAATTGTCCTGATTTAGGACTTGAGTTTTTAAGACCCTTTTTCTTTAAACTTTATCTCTAAAAAAATAAAAATCACTGAGTAATTCATACTATAAAACCATCTTTGGGCCAGGAAGATATTGTAAATGTGATCTATATCTGGCTCCAATTTGGTGGAAATATGACCTTCATATGACCCTTAGTTTTCTTTTTTTTAAGACATACTGCATCAATTAAAGGCACAACTTTCCTTTCAGTGCAGAATAAACTTGTGGTTTAGTGACAGAGGTTAACCCAGCAAAATTATTTATTTTGCACCTTTAAAACAAATTGTGACATTAATATTTAATTTGGGAGATATCTACAGTATCAATGACTTGGCAAGCTTTGAATAATTATTAACAGATTAGCACACTGTATAATATTATTAAATATTTTTGAGCCTCTACGAATGTGCTGATTTACCAACCAGCATTAATTTATGACCAGTCAAACAAACAAACAAATAAATTATGAAATGTATAATAAATAAGCTACATTTAATGAGGACTATGCTAATTAATACCTGATTTTGATGGAATGAAGCCAGTGACTGATTATGCAGACTAAAATCAATCATAGTACTTATTTACTTATGTAATCCAATGGCAAATATCCATCAGGAACTGATCAAAATGATTTCTTCCAAGAATGTATCACTATAATACATAATATGTTTTGATGTAGTTGCCCAAATACCATCTGGAGGCTTTGTGGTCTCCCAACGGCAAAGGACACAGAGGAGCCTATTTATATTTCCTTCCCTTTCGGTTCTGCTTGTGATCAGTTTGTAAATACTGGCAGTGGATTAAAGGCTAGTTATGCTGTTGTAAATGTGTTCTGGCAGGTGGCAGGTGAATGTCCTCCAGGTTATAGCATTATTTAACAAGTACATCGCATGCAGCAGGCTACACCCACATATAGGCCCTTCAGATAGCAAATAAAAAATACGAGATTACGCAAATATGAATATGTGTTTGAAAAGTACAATTATTTACTGCATCTTTATTGTGTTTATTGTATTACATGGTGGACATGGGATACATTTATCTTATTAGAAATGCTGACGGATTGATTTTGCTGACTGTATAGACTGTAAAAGAAAAAGATGGATGCCACTATAAAACATTCTCACTATGGCCGCTGACATCTTATGAAAATTACGTCATTTGGAGTCAGAGTCTGCTTAGTAGAGATCTTGAGGTGGAGCTGCGGAAGTCCCGCCCAAACTCCCGCAGACCCAATCGCGATCTCACAATTATGATACACCCCGCTTTTATAGCATCAAATAATTAGTATAAAGCAAAGTTTAAAAAACGAACACTTGGACATGAATCAGCAAATACTTAAAATGACAAAAACCCATCTTTGTAAAAAATATACTTGAAGTGTAATTTGATTGTTTAGTTTGTCTCACAGTATAATGCAGCCAGTCACCTGGGGGCGATCAAGACGCTATAGCTTCATTTCAAGACTCGTGCGGCATACTTGACTGTACCGTACATTTTTCCCAGCGTAAAAATATATTTACATTTTTATATTTATATTTATATTTTAACATTTTGCTAACATTTTCAATAACTTGTGAAAAAATGTTATTTGTAAATGTTCTCTAAACATTTAAAATGTCTGTTTTAATGGTAATGAATGTATAGATGCTTAATTTTCAAACACAGTGTTTTTTTAATCATGTTAGCAACTGCAGTTTGAGATTTATTGGAATGCACAATGAAAAAACATGATTTCAGAGAATTATCTGAGGTTGTCTGTTTTTGCAAAGGAAATCTTCATGTACAACTTTTGATCTTTATATATATACAAACCAGATTCCAAAAAAGTTGGGACACTGAACAAATTGTGAATAAATGATGTGGAGATGGCAAATGTCAATATTTTAACATAAATCATGGAACAAAAGTTTAAACTGAGAAAATGTATCATTTTAAGGGAAAAATATGGTGAATCAAAATGTC
>JAUYWG010000050.1:13842203-13891081 GCA_034779775.1 Enteromius afrohamiltoni | reverse complement strand
ACCTACTTCCTGCTTAAATACCTGCGTGAGGTTACTTCCGGGTCCTCGTGACCTCACGTGATCTGGTGCGCGTGACATGTACAAAATATGTACTGCTAAAATCATAGTTTAAAAGCACTATTGGAAAGATGATACATGTTATATAATATTGCCATGGATGCCTCTGTCCTTGCAGACCACATATATAATAACGTTTTTATCCTTTGGTGACACGTGGCCGTATTTAAAAGAGAACACAGGAAATGTGTTTTTCATACAAACCATGTGTGTGGTTGTCTTTCGTTGGAAAAGACCATTCTCCGGTGTAACAGCTAGACACTTACATCATAACGTGACACTCTGAACTCTACAATGTACTAAAGAAGAATTTCACAGCAGGCCCATTCTAACAGATTACCAAAACTATTTCTACAAAAATTACTATTAGGCTGCTTATATCTCTTAAAAAAAGAGTACTTAACCAAAGTCCTTTAAAATCTCATTGCTGCTTGTAACTGTCCACAGTTTGTCCCTAAATGTTTCCATGCAAGTTTATTGTGGAAGAATGGCCTCCTAACCACAGTTCATGAGAGGAAATGTGCTTCATTTCTGTGTAATGTCAATTATACTTAGCGTTTAGAACTCTTGCCTGTTATATTTTGGCCAGATCCAGCCATAAACATCATGTGCCTCCTCGGGATACCCTGCAAATGAGTTTTTCTGACACACTTTGCTAGAGCGGATCCAAGACTGTACAGCTGTTAAAAAAACATCTATCACTGTTAAAATATGTTTCCCAGCATATACTTTACAAGTCTTTATACATAGCATTTCTTCATTCTCAGACGTATTCTCTTTGTTCAATAGAAGAGGTTTATGTATTTTTAGGGGTTTCATTTTTGTTCTAACATCCTGACAAAACATACTTTAGCATGTTTCAGTCTCTAAACGTTGACAAACTTTCAGATTGTGTGACAGCTGTGCTTTTTTGGACAGCATTCAGATACAAACAAAGTGCCAACCAACTGCCAGTCTTCAATAAATATCAAATTACTCTGCATTTGGACTAATAAATAATGCTATGCCATGTTTTGGCTATTATGTATATGCAGAATCTATTAGCATTGACTGGAAACTTACAGCATCTGGAATCCTGGTTATTTGACATTTTATGGCCTCTCAACTCAAAGTTCATGTATGTATGTAAAAGTCAAATGGTCTTTCATTGAGAAGATAAACAACTCAGAAGAGGATTCTAATGAAGATTTTGCATTAACTACAACCATTTGAGATGTCGAAAGCTCTGGGAAAAAGGCAGCATGTTATGTGGCTTTAGTAGGTAGGTTAAGACAAATGTGTGATTCCTGACAAAAACAACACTGTAAAAAATTACAGTTATTTTAACAGTAAAAAAGTGAAAATGCTACTGTAAAAACTTAAATGGTTAACGGTAAATTCCTGTCAAACTTACAAGGAATTGACATTCCCAGAATTCCGTGCATTGCATTTTTAATTTTGTATGTGATATTTGTATTTTGAATGTGATATTTTCTTTGACAAATGTTTCCTCTTAGTTTTCTCTTATCAGTTTTATTTATTAGGGTTGTATGTTATGTGTAATGTTGTTAAATTAAAGTTTATTTAATTTTTCAGTTTAATGAGTGTTTTTGTGAATGACACTAAGCATCTTCTATATATGTTACTATTTAAAAGCTGCTTGTAATGGGCTTTGGTTCATCATGGGACTTTCTCATCATCACCTGCATTTGGTGCTTATCAGTGCATTTCAATGTTACAAAATAGATTTCAGTACTTCAATAGGTTGGTATATTAACATTATATCAGTTAAGGAAATTACGGTATTTAGCTGTAAATTTGACTGAAAACCGTAAAACCTATACCGTAATTTTTACGAAGACTTTTTTTTTACATCGAAGAGACAATAACATCTGTGAATACAAAAACTCCCAATACACTCTGGATGCATTTATAGAAGCAGATTACTTTTCTTGGAAAAATCCTAGTGTGCATGGATCCAACTGCTATGTATCGGAATGCAGATTCAGACGGCGCTGTACACACAATCATTATCTTATTATGTGCTAAGAAATTCATAGTTTGGACCTTCCAGGACTAGGATGGAGAGCTCAGTCGTTCCTCACGCTAGATGCTCATCCTGTGTCAGCTAAAGAGCCTGTGAAAAGGAAGATGGAAGAAAACCAACAGAAGAATGCAAAATGTTATAAAAAAACAACTCAAAATGGCTGAAAGTGGTGACGGATAAACCTTTGGATAATTCATGAGTTCAAGATCCCCCCAAAGTATTTGCTTTGCTACAAGTATTTGTATTCTCCAGCATGTGATTAATAATGCCAAAATACCTCCTGACAGCTGCTCTCAATCTCTTTTCTGAAGGCTTCCATGGGACAGATGGCTTTGTGTGTCCTGATATATTTTGTTTTTATGTTTACACTCCATGTCAGCTTTGATTTAATAAAATATGAGTCGATTTATCGAATTATTGTGCTCCATAACTTTTCATAACTTACTGTAAGTATTCTTTTGGCAGGTAGTCAAACCCGGTTATGTAACTGTTAAGCTCCATTATCACTATACAAATGATGCTAATTGAAACTGTGATTAACTGCCTAACTTCAGTATTGGAATGATAAGAATAGAGTAGATTTTTCATTATGTGTGTAGAAACACACACACACACACACACACACACATCTGTTTGCAGAGACAGAAGTTTTACTCATTGGAATAAACAGTTTCAAGTAAGCACTAAAAATGTTTTGATAACCTAAAAATGTGCTTCATGTAGTAACATCCAAACTAACTGGTTTTATTTCAAGGACGGTGTGATAGAGTTGTTTATGCCTTATCATATGGAGCTGCTACAGTTCAAAACTGAATTACTTACAGGAACTAATGTGAAACAAAATGCAGGATGTGGTTTCACAAAGCATAACATACTTAGGGTCATGAGATAAACAGAATACATTTGTTACAATAATAGTTGAACCAAAAAAGCCTTGGTTTTCAAGTTTCTTAAAGGGAATAGCTCATTTCTTTGTCCTGCTGAACACAAAGGAAGAAATTTTGAAGAAAGTTTGCAAGGCTGTTTTTGGGGGAAAAAATAGTATGGAAGTCAATAGTCACCCAGAACAGCCTGATTACAAACTTTCTTCAAAATATCTTCCTTTGTGTTTGGTAGAACAAAGACATTCATACAAGTTTGAAAATACTCGAGGGTGAGTAAATGATGACAAAGTTTTCTTTTTTGGATGAACTATTTCTTTAAACAATAATATCTTTAGAATAATTTTTGTACAAATGGAAATATACAGTGCATATAAAAAGAGATAAATATACAGTAAGGCATTAAATTGATCAAAACTGACATAATACAGAAGATTTCTATTTTAAATAAATGCTGTTTTTTTTAAACTTTCTATATTTTTTAAAGATATATCTTTCTGAGCACAAAATCAGCATATTAACAATGATTTCTGAAGTATAATGTGATAGAAAAACATTGGCTTGGTCATCACAGGAATAAAGTACATTTTAAAAAATGTAGTAAAATATTAAACATACTTTACGGTATTACTTTAGCATATAAGGGTTAAAATGTAAGTAAGAGACATTTTGCTCAAAACCAAAAAAATATAGTTTTATTATTATTAACCTATAAGTTTTTTACCCTTTATGTGTTATTTTAAATATTAAAGTACAAATAGTAGCCTACATTTTTTTTTTTTTTTTTTTTCCGGAAATCATTGTTGGTTCTATATTTATTAGTTTTAAACAGTTCTTTCCACTATAATGAAGATTCGTTCAACCACACTATTAAAGAAATGAAAAGACAAGAAGAGGGAAGAGAGCAAGAAAATTAAGTATAATATTTTAAAATTAGCAATAAAGCATTCCGTTTCAACCACTTATGAAAACCTGCGATGTAGGTAGTGCATGTATAAAGCCAGGATTCTCAACAGCATGGTATTTTAACTATATTTAAAAACAATGTGGTTATTAATAAATCCGGCGATGGTTCTTCCTTTTTATTGCAACTTTAAATTTCAGACATTTCACATAATAGCAATGTTTGGAAGTCACATTTGGCAGTTGCGACTCTCCCCGCTCATGTTTTTACAGCAAAAGTTATAACTTTCCCTCCCGGTCCATTTGTTAAGTGCCTGTTGTCTTGGGATGTAATGTCTGGGACTGGGTAGTGACCTTTGACCCTTTAGGCAAAGCTAAACCTGTTTAAGTCTGTCAGTGATGCAGACTTTTAAAGGAAATATCTCACATGCATATACCGGGGTGATTAAACGGTGAACTCTTTCTTTTAAATATTTTTGATTTGCAAGAACATGCTCCTAGTCCATTTTAACATTTCTGTATATTCAAATCCAATCCTTACGTAACTTCAAAGAGCCATTTTTCCCCTCAAACAAGTCATTTCAAATATCTTGACAGATTGTTCGGAAGGTGTGAGGGTGTATGAGTTGCAACCCACCAGCATGTGTCGTGCAACCAACCCTTTCCCAGTTTCCAGTTCTTTGCATTGCCCCTCTTGCTTGAACAAGCTATTGAGGGTTGGGCTCCAACCTATTTGCAAATGAAAGATTTTATCTGAGCATTTGGATGTATACAAAATTACAAAAGATTAAGACATGATCACACGTTTTGCTAACTAGATTGAGATCAGATGAAGTGACTCAAAGAGAAAGATCATACTGGAATCTGACTGTATAGTTCTTGGAAGCAGCTCAAATGAACCAGCTGCACCATAGTGGGATGCATGTCACCACTAGCCCCCATCCGAAATGTCCCGCTTTGACCTCCACCTCTGTGTGCAAATGAATAGCAGCAAGTTCAGTCTTGTTTTCTGAAAAATGTTTCCAGCTCCTTGCATTTTTAGTTGGGTTGGCTGTTTACATTTACGTACATTTAGTTTATATATGCATTGACTGTGATCATTTATCTGGTCCAGGCTAAAAATATATATATTATTATACAGTAAAAATTGTAGCAATATTTTTTACAAGCAAAAACACTATTCTAATATAAAATGTGCATTACGTTTTTGCAATCAGAATTTATGCAGTCATTTTTTTTACAGTAGCAAAATAATAGTAATTGAGTTATTTTGAAATTTTTTAATTCGCATCAAGCAGGAAATTTAGCTGGAAAGCTCATGCAGTGTTTCTTTTGTAGGATTTTCTTTAGGTAATGTGTGCTAAATTCCACATTGACACAAAATGTCAGTGCGTGACATGCTAAAACATAGAAGTTATGTAAAAATTCTGTAATATAGGTGTACCTAGTCTCATCCCACATTACACTGGCTGCCTGAACTCACACGAATAGTGTGAATTTGTACCTTTAGGGAGGCAAAAAAAAAAAAAGGCTTGAAGTTGATAAATTCACAAATACATCCCACTCTCTGTGAAGTCATGCATTAATCAAGTCATTTCAGATGGGTATATGGACTTGAAATACTTAAAAACCTATCCTGAAATATCTGACTGTGCTTAAATATTTAATTTAAAAAATAATAATAATTAAAATAATGTTGTGTAAATTCAAAAACACAAACAATTACAGGTCTAAAAGTTGAGTTTATTATGGAAATAAAAAAAAAAATGCAAAGGAGCCAAAAACTGTTTCTGTTGAATTAAATTTGGACTGGAAACATGAAAATTCAGTTTGAGATAAAGCTTTGAGTTTTCAAAGCATGCATTGTTCAGTACATTTACGCATGGTTTATGCAAATGAACACAATTACATACACACACAAAACACTAAAGAAGAACATTTAACCTTTATCCCACCAGAAAAAAAAACAAAAACATGAAAAACATTTGAGATTTAATAACAAAACAATGCAACATCTTTATTTTAGATTTTACACCATCTAAACATGAGCACCATAAAATCATTGTCCATGCAACGGTAAACCCCAGAAAAATAAATTCATATTACTGGTTTAAGGCAGCTCTTCCCTACACCATGTATTAGATATGAACATTTCCCTTTTTTTGTTGGGATGCCTTAAGTGTACCGGGACTCCACACGTAATGCATGGTTGTACAAATATTTCTGAATCGTTTTAACATTAAATCATCAGATGATCATGTCAAACCACATTTTACATCAATAAAGAGAGAACGCTTGAAATATTTACATTCGTATGGGGAATTTCATATTCCTCTGCGGCAACAGGAATGATCAAAATTGATTAAGGTCAAAAAGAAAATTTGCTTTTCTTATGCTTTTAACTCAACTCCAACCTAGTAGGTTCTGGACCATTGCGCAAGTAAATGAAGGAAGTATATGCTATACTCTTCAGGTCTTGTTTTCTACTTTTGTTCACAGCGGCTGGTCTTGATTTAGGTTCTCCTCCGGGGTACTGCTACAAAATATACAAATAAAAAAGGGGTTACCACAAGTTTACCACTTTAAAAGCATATTCCCTAGCATAAAACCTACCTGGTCTTCTTGAAGGCACTCTCCCCCCTGGAAACGAATTAGCAAAAGAAATAAATGTCAACCGTGTCGGGATGATTTAGCATGACATAAAATGACTAATAACAGAATCTTACCTTCAATAAATCTGCTGATTTCTTCAGGGTTCTCGCCTAAATCTAGTGGGAAAAAAAGAATGATACTCATATTTATCTGCTTATACATGAAGATCTAGAAAGAAAAGGAAAAAGGAGGAAATAGTGGTTGAGTCGACTGGCTTCACTCCGTAGCCTGTAGCTAGAAGAGATCCCAAAGGTAAAAAGTATCCAAAGAAGAACAATAAACCAAAAGGTTTAGTTGTCTTTTATCAGTATATTTAGCATAATAAAATGCCAAACTGTAATCTGTTACCTGGAATATGACAAAAAATCTATTGGGAAAAAAAAGTTTGGAATGAGGATCTCAAAGTGGAGTTAGCGCTGGCGCTAGCATGCTAATAAAGTGTCACACTCTACCATAAAGCTCCATATTGGTGGAGCTGCTGACTGAATATTCAGGACCTGTTGATACAAAACATTAAGCAGGTGTCAATAACTGTGAAATCCATGTCCTGGAAACGATGGGTTCTGGCTTGAACTACAATTGTTGAAATATCACATGTGCTTTTTTATAGCCATATTTTTATCACATATTTGGAGTATGACAGTATGACTAAAAGACAACCCATTGCATTTTTATTCACATTTTATTTACACATGCTATACTTTTTCAAAAAGTATTCTCCTAGCGTTGCAAAAATGAAGTTGATCCCGTTTCAGTTGTATTTTTTGAGTTTTCTGTTTCAAATAGGTATATCTCAACCAAAAGCTTAACTATTCAGCTTTCAGATAATGTATAAATCTCAATTTTAGACAATTACAGAATGACTTGTGATCCAGGGTTACAGATTTATGATCTTTTAATGTTTAGGTAACACACATGCAGATGCAAATCATTTATATCATGGGTGTGTTAAATGATATTTACCTTCAATGACTGTGGTAAAAGATGGATCTCTTTCGATGACTCTTGTAACCTTAGTCATGGTAGGATCACCTTCGATTACCCTGGTGACCTTAGTGAAAGTGGGCTGACCTTCAATCACACGGGTAACCGTTTTCATTTTTGGTGGGGTCTCAATAACCCGTGTCACCTTCTTGATGATGGGTTCTCTCTGGACTGCACAGATAAAAAACAACAGTCATTAGACCAACAAATCATTCTAGCAGTCTTATTAGTAATGAGTTGCATTGGTGAAAATGACCTCTGAATTTTATATAATTGAATTTTGGAGAAAACAGATAAAAAATATACGTACTGATAAATGTCAGAGGGATCTCCTGATACCTGTATCCAGAGACAAACTACAAAGGAAAACACACATACACACACACACACACACACACACACACACACAAAGCCTGTATTTGGTTGAACATAATCAAGTTAAGCCTAGACCTTCAGGGTAACGGGTCCACAAACAGGCCTTTATGTAAAATACTTCATGTTTAGGACATGGTTTTGAAGGAGCATGTGGCAGTTCAATACCTTAATCTGGATGTATCGGATGATCCTTCTTAGGAGTGTAAGGAGGTCCTGGTTCCCAACCGGTATATCTTTAAAACAGAACACAGTTCTTAAACATGGATTTGATTTAAACAGGAAAAAAGGCCAGTGCAAAGATCAAGGCATTATTTCATAACCCTCACCCTCAGGGTACAGAAGAGTCCTAACGAAGTGAATTACTCCATTTGTGGCCATCAGATCCGAATCAGGAACTTTCACAGTGTTGACATGAATGCTCTCATTTGCCTACAAATTGCAAAATGTTTTCAACAAATAAATGTTATAATATGGGTATCATAACAAAACATACATGTTAAATATTACAATATTATGTATTGGGAATTTTGTTTTTACATAAAAAAATTGGAACAAAATATAGAATAATAAAAATGATTAAACATACAAAAAACAAAGAAATCTACTGTATAACAATTCAATTATAAGTTTATTTTGCATATGCCATAAAAATAAATGCAAAAATACTTGTTTGGTTTATTTCTTGTTATACTTGTATGTTAGATTCTTGTTATATTGAGGAGTTGTATCTGAACTTTTTAATCAATTCTCTGTAGAGGCTGTATCAAGATACTAGTTTTCTACAAAGAATATTTAGATTTTTCTTACAGGAAATTCCCACCATAAAACTTTATATTACAGCTGGAATTATAAACTCTGATTAAGGTTCTCACATGTGTGTCCCTAAAACAGATGTTGTGACTGGAAATTAATTTCAAGGCTAGACAGCCAGAGTGCTGGATACTTACATACAACACCTTCAAATTGCTGCCCTGGAGAGTCTTCAGGAGGTTAGTTACTCCAGTCTCCAAGCCTCCTCCGATGAAGACGCCGTTACTGAAGTGATAGAGCAGGATGGCTCTGAGGGCGTTAACGTCACCTGATCACAAATAAGAGACGTTGTCACATACTTTAGCCTCGGTCTTTCATCTTTAATCTCATTAATCCTGAATAAAACACGACTTTACGGTAATTCTAGATGTGGTGTGTCTTGAAAATGACATGTACAGTATGAAAGGACTCACTCTTCAAAAGAGACAAGTCTCTCTCGCTGAGCCCTGCAAAAGCCTCATCTGTGGGAGCAAAAAGTGTGAAATCTCCTTCCTGTTTGAGCAGATCAGTCAGGCCAGCTGCCTCCATCAGGGACAAAAAGATCCTGCAGCAATGAAATGATACAGTCAAGACAAGAACAAGAAAGCCATCTTCACTTCGACTGTGCAAACATGTTATTTTTCTCACTTAAAGGCTCCGTTCTTCACCAGAAGCTGGTACATGCTTGAATCTGCTGCCGTGATCAGGCTCTTCATTAGATGGAGGGCACCGTTACTTCCTTCTTTGCTTCCACGGATCAAGCAGGCGTTCTCAATGCAGACAGCCTGCGTAGTTAAAATATTACGAGACAGTTCACTTCCTCTGAGGTTACTAATGGAAACTGTTTGAGCTATTACTTGCAATGTCTATAAATGTCAGTGTAAGTAATGGGCAAAGAATAAGAATTTATACACCTGACATTTGATTTTTTTTTTTTTTACTTTATATGCTGTTCAAATGCTCCCATATGACAAAAAAGGATGAATACAGTATATTTGAAGTGATAAAGTATTATGTTTAAAAAAATACATTTAGAAAACATGCAAAAACAAGAAGGCAGGGAAAATAAGTTTTCATAAAGTTTTATAAACAAGTTTATCAAACCTCAATTACATTTTAGTAGGTGACATTGACAAAGTGACTATTTTTTAGTTTGTTTTTTTTCAAAATATTTTGAATGTCAAACAAAGGGCAAATATCTGATGAACAAATATTTAAAACACATTTCTACAATAAAATTTAAAATAAATATTATTTAGTAGCCTTCTCATAAAAATACTCAAGTTAATATAAATATGGAAGTATATGTAATATATTCTTACATACATACTACATATAATCAGTATATTATATATTTAATATACTGTATATTTTTTGCCATTTTATTGCGCATTCAAATGTATGATCAAATAAACAATTAAATTAATTAAGTAACCATTAAATTAATTTATTCTTTTGAATTATTCATATACTTTTTTTGCCATATGGATATAACAAATGATAAGTAAATCTCAAAGAAGGACATATAAAACAACACTGACTGTGCGGTAGACGAAGACTCTGAGAAATTTTCCGGCGAGCGTTTCCAGACGCTGACCATTATACAGCTGACTCAGCACAATTTTGCTCTTCAGGATGTGGTTTTCCAGAATGATCTTCAGGAAGCTCTGGTCCATGGACATCACCTCATCTAGAATGCAGAAGAAGAAAAAAAACTTAATTGTGACCACATTTGTCACATGATACGATGCAGCTCTGATTTATTAATGCGATTTAAAAAAAAGAGCAACCTTTTCTATATTAAAGCATTCACATAACCAAAGAAGCTTTACCACAGAAACATCATATGTTTCAAACTGCAACATGTTAAAACTCAGCCGGGCCTTTAGTGGAGAGCAGTTTTATGGAATGTGCATTCCCAGACAGGACTTTTAGTTATTGTAACCCAAGGGCACTGTCCCTTTTCCCCCACGCAGCCTAGTAAAAAGAACAATTTACCCTGTTAATATAATGTGATGAATGTGTTCACCTGTCATTAGCAACAAATGAACTACAAACATGTGATGATGAGGTGAAAGATCCAGCCTCCTAGCTTCCTGTGAGGTCTGAAACCTTCTATTTGGGAGGTGGGTTAACAGAAGCTTTCGCCTCCTCTTTCTTTCGCCAACTTTTCAGCGCTGGAAGCTCGATGAGACGCTGAGATTAACAAATACAGCTACCCTGTCAGCAAACTGCCATTTTCCATACACATGCACTGTATGTATCTGTTTTTGCACCTGCTATCCCATGAGGAATCAAAGTTATAGTTATGGGACGACGGAGGTCAACAGAGGCACATCAGCAATTGAAAGAACACAGGCTTTGCTAAGGTAGAATTAAAACAGACAATGAAAGAGAAGAAACCAGCAGCTGTGTTAAGGCAAAGAGACCATGAAAATTAGTCAAAGAGACTGACGTGTATTTAGACATGTTTGCTCACCGTTGAAAGCTGTGTTGAGTGGAGCCAGAAGCGTGTACTCAGCCTGGGGTCTCATAGCTGCAGACAAGCCCAGCTCTGTCAACATGTCACTGAAGGTGCCCTGAGATTGTCCAACCAACTCCATAACCTGCTTAGCTTTGGAAAAAATTCACATTTTAACCTTATATTTAAAAAGCATGTTTGAAGGATGGTAGGAGGTAAAGCTTACCAGAGTCGGGCATGAGGACTTGATCGATGAGGTGGATGACTCCATTGGTGGTAACGATGTCCTTTTTGAATACCATCTTGATGCCGTTGACTGTGAGACTATCTCCATTGCAGCCAATCTCAATATTGCTGCCCTCCAGGGTCTCATAAGATGTGCCGGCCATGATGGCCTCGGAGCACTGAACAGAGTTCAGCAGATGGTAGTTGAGGAGAGCTGGAAGAGAAGAAACATTAGTCTCTGTCATTTGAGAACATCTGTTATTCTTCTTACACACCTCTTGAGATATGAGGAAATCATGGAAAAATTATATTTATTATGTTTTTAGAACGTATCACATCAGGTAAAAATCACAAACGGGAATGAGTCGGATTTGAAAATGCTAAATGACAATTTTACCCAGTGATTTAACACAGTATTTGTTTCACATTAATTAGCTTGAAATCATTTGGAAAGCACAGTTCTAGTTTAGGCAGGATATGTGGCAATAAAATTTCCTTGGTAGTTGATTGCCGTTTTCATTCTAGTGTGCATTTGATTGAATAAAAATCTGTGTCATTAAATTTCTAATGCGATTTCCTGCAAGAGAATGGTTTTAAATTTGAGAAGCATTGTGTTCATAGCTTACAGACATTAACCTAAAGCCTCAAAACTTAAAAATTTGTCTTCAAAATTCTATGGTTTTATATATAGATAGCATGCAAATGCTTGAATGTAATCCATTATGACACTGCATCAACCATTAATTTCCACGAGGGGTCCTTGGGAGCCTTTGGGTCCTTTCTAAGTGAGTCTCTCAGCAGCTCCAAGCCATTTGACTGCAAATGGAGCACTCTGATCTCCCGTCAAATTTCTGACTAGAGACTAATAAAAGGGCAGAGATCCCATCGCTGCTAAATTTCACTGTAAAGCTCACAGCTGTTTCCTGTATGTATGTTTTTGGCAAGACAAAGACGATGCTCTTTTCAGAAGGTCTGAGATATATCTCCTTTGACCTTACAATGAACATATTGTTTTAACAGTTATAAAATGCATCTCTCTGGAAAGAACAAACCATTGGGTTCAAATTGATGTTTTCTCACCGCGTGCTAAATTTGATGGTATGCCGTGAATAGTTAACTGCACCATGCATTACTATCTAGGTTAAGCTTGGAGTTTTTCTTTTTTTTTTCTTTTGATTTCTTTGGCTTCTCTCAATGAAATTCACTTAAGCAGCAGATCAAATATCTTTCCAGTTGGCACAACAGATTTGGCCATAATATTAGTTTTATTTTAGTTTTCACTCAAGCAGTTAATATAACCCTTAGTGTATTTTAGACAAACCTTATATTCATGAGAGGGGGGCATTACGTAATTCTTTTACATGATCACCGGGAAAGTTAATGTTTCTGAACTCCAAAGCAAACATCAACCACAGTATTTTGAAAATACTGTAAGACCTACCCATAAACTTTATTTCTGCTGCCGAAAACCTTCAGATTTGATCTCATCTCCAAGTGGCTCAACTCTATCCATGTCTAAATCTCAAAGTAGTCCCATAAGTGTGGTTATGGCACTGTTTGCCAAATGTCTGAGAAATCCAGGTCTACAGCTTGGGGTACAGCGGGCCCATCTGGTTTGAAAGGGAGTTAAATAACACTCGCCTCACTCAGTTGACTCAGATCAACAAACACGCCATGAGGGAACCCCCAGCCCCTTGATTTCCTGCACCTTTGTCTCATTAAATAAGAATAAAGCCTTTCTTTGTGCCAAGTCTGCTATCAATATGGGACTTAGCGTTTCCCTTCTGCAAGTTAAAGCACTCCGTTTGAGAATAGCGCATAGGGCTTTATGTCTTGGTGCTTGGGTTTACCTTGGAGAGAATTCTTGTCTTCCATAAGCCTGTCCAGAACCTCTCTATCCAGCTTGTCAAAGGCTTCATTGGTTGGGGCAAACAGGGTGAAGTGTCCCGGTTGACCTAGCTTCTCAATCAAACCGGATGTAGTGGCCACAGTCTGGACAAGAAACGGAGCATAAACAACTTTTCTTCATGGACTACATGGCTCCAAGTTTCCTTAAAACTTACGGTCAAAGTACTCAGGTCGTCATCCACTTCGATCATATCCTGAATAGTGTTGCCAACTGCTGTGATGACGCGGTCAATGACATGGACCACTCCATTGGTGGCCACCTGGTTGCCGTGAATGATCCTGGCACAGTTCACTGTGACAACCTGAACAATAACCACATGTAAAATTAGTTCCTCATGGAGACACGAGTAACCTATAACCTAACCCTCAATTTCTCAAGGTATCAACTTGCCCCATTGGAGTAATGATTGATGAGCAGGTTCAAGTCATTGTACATAGAGGTTGGGGTCATTCCGTTCTTGAGGTCTTTGGTAAGCAGACGTTTATTGACCATGTGGTAGTGAAGAGCATTGTACAACTCGATATTAACATTGCTCACCAAACCATTCCTTACTTCCTGTAAGACACAGAGCATTGCAAAACAGTCAAGGAATAACTCAATTTTGCAATGCAATGGGAAAGAAGGAATGAGATGTTACCGAATCGAGAAGATCCCAGGCATCATTACTGGGGGCAAAGAAAGTATATGATCCAGCGCCTTCGATCTCTCCCCGTAGCTTGGACTGAGCAGAGTAGTCCTGGGTCATTGTGGCTTTGACCAGGCCGAGGGTGCCAAAAACGTTGTCAATGGGAGCAACTGCAAGATAAGTGATACAGATTGGCTGCATGATTAGCTCTGAGATTGCAGCTTTCAAATTAGGTTACTATCTGATAAATGTATTGACAATATAGCCATACTTAATGTTTCTCCAATGTCTGACTGCTCAGTAAGCAATTATTAAGAAACCAACCTGCAGGACAACCCCGCATGCCATCCAGCTTCATGTAACCTGGGCAGCACTCATACAACACAGTCCTGGATGAAGAAGGAAGACAGAAAACAAGAAGAACATGTGCTAAGTGAGTACTGAATCTCAAAAAAAATGGCGCCATTTGAAAAAAATACAATACCAGTAGTGTACAGACTCAAATATTTTTTTTTTCCTGGATGCCATTCACTCATCGTTACAAGCTATCCTGGTTTTAATGATAACACAGTTCATGATCCTGGACAGAAAGTCTGTCCATATGGTAACTATTAACTGTCTTTGTACATAAACATGCTATGTGGTCCTGTGGTTTGTGCCGTATTCCACTATCATTATGTTGTCACAGCATTGCATTAATACTTTAAGTGCCCTGAAGCTGAGCGCTCAGACCAGCTTGGTGGTTTGGTAAGGCTGAGGGGTATTTTTTGGATTCAGGATGCCTTTAAAACAAATGTATAAAGTTGGTTTTTGGAAGTTACAATGTACAATGGAAGGAAATGTAGAATCAGCAGTTTTCCAGTAATGAAGGGCACATACTATGGTTTTTCTGTTTTCATTGAAAGGGGCTCTTTAAACTTTCAAACCAAGATTGTAAATATATTTCCATGACCACACAAATTGAATCTCATGGATGAAAAGCCATTTTGTTCTTGGTAAAATTAAGAAACCAAAAATATAATCTAAAATATATATATATATATATATATATATATACACATACATAATTCTCTAAATATAGATGTACACATCTGCATACCAAGTTATTTTACTAAGCATCATGTACATTAAGGACTTGTATGTTTTTGACTTTAAGACTTTTAATTAGGATTTTAAATACCACCATAAATAGATTTTTTTTATGTATAATTATTGTTTATTTCTTTTCTATTCTCTTCATTGTGGGATCAGCCAGTTCCAAGTTCATATGCATCATAACAGGGTCTTAATATAAATAATGGGTTCAATAAAACTCACCTAAGCTAATTATACCAACTATAGTAGTTATATTGTAGAATTTATAAATAGCTTTTAATGGGAAACAGGTTTTTTATATGGTCCTCTGAGAAAACACCACTGGAGAGTTACGATCCGCTGAGAAGTTTTAGCTGCGGTGGAGATTCACAGATGGACACTAGTCAGGGTTAGGGATGAGGTCATTAGAGTCTCGCTAGAACATGAGCTTCTAAAGATTCTCTCCCAAAAACGGGAGGAAAACATGACTCCTGTTGACCAGAAACTTTGAGGGAATACGGCTACATTAATCATTGGGGAGAAGGTCAGATTTTCCAATTTCACTGAAGTTCTCCCTAGTGAGTCACCAGTTGAAAGGATCCACAACATTACACACATGTTCAAACCATTAGGATGGAGTTAAAACCATCAGATGGTGGAGATATCTAGCGAAATATGTCTACATAAGCTTTGTACAACATCAAACCAATGATCTGAATGAAACTGAACACTTCAAAGGTAGTAATCTTCAATCTTCCCTCATCTGCATGTTGAGCCATCAGTGATATATAGTTTTTTGCACCAATCTTTGCGAGAGATCTAGCACTGTCATACTCATCTCAATTATGCAGGATAAACACACTAAACCAGATATTTGTAAAGATTGCCAGACCGCTATGTAATGGTCTGCTGAGTGCAGAGAAAATACTCAGAACAGTTCCTGGGTATCCAATAATCAAAACTGCAAGGGAAGCAGAAAATCTACAGAATCTCGCAGGCAAGTCTGGATTTGCAAGTAAGGAAGTTTGAAACCACTGGAGGTTACATCACAACGTTGCTGTTTGGTCACACGTGAATGGCCCGGGTAACCTCTTTACGGTGCTGTTTCCTCTCTTTTCCAACCACGGAAAAAGAATTTGAAACCGGAGGCATAACAAACTCAACATGAACCAACGGTTGTGGTTGACCATGCTGTTTTCCAGAAACCACCAGGTCATTACTGGATCCTTCTCAGTAAGACTCTGCACTCATCTTACTACACATTGTTGATCTTGATGTTACAATTTTGTTGTTGTTGTTGTTTTACATTTCACACGTCATTAGGTTCACTTAGTTTTGCAAAAGAGCTTCACAAAAAAAATTTCCACCTAGCAGACAGCTGTGTATTTTTGCCTTAGGACAGAAATTTAAGGAAGGGTGTTTCAACACAAGCCAAGCACCCCAGGCGGGCTCCACTGCTTTCTTTAATCACTCATGGCATGTCCTGACAATGTCAGTGGGTCTCACCATTTTATACCAATTAAGGTTCTGCAGTTCTCCGGTGGATTGTGAGAGTGCTGTAGCAATGCATGGAGTTTAGTTACTAGCAGTGGAGTAATTCTTTTTCTATGTATCCATTCTTTGTTTTGGGAGCCAGGTTGAACTGTAAATCTGCTGCTGCTGTAAAAATCTTTATTTTTCAGAGTTGTTTAAAGCATTGTAAATTCGACTATTGGGCTGCGTTTGGAACCCAGCTTAAGGGGGAAAGTATATGTGCATGTAACTGTTGTAAATCTTAATGCACTCTTACCAGCTGGGACAGTAACCTTTCACCTTTGACCACTGAAGCAGCTGGAACTTTCCAGTGTCTGTCAAAGAGACAGAATTTGTAATAGCCAGAAATCATAAAACATCACACTTACGCTTTCTTTCCACAGATGGCCCCTTGGTACCAATTACGGCAAGTGCTGAAGTATTTCTTCTTTGTCCCCACCACTTGCTGGAGAGCGCACACATTTGGTCTGGAGAGAAGTAAGACAGGGCAAAATGAGTGAAGCTAAGACAAAAAGTGCAACAAAAATGTGTTTGCTTTGTGTGTGTGTGTGTGTGTGTGTGTGTGTGTTTCTTTAAAACTGGGACAATATGGTTTAGCTTTGATGTAATAAAGGTAAATAAATAAATCAATCAATAAAATACATGGACAGTCAATTTTTTTATTAATTAAATGTATTATTAGACAATTGTAATTAAACAAAAAAGTAAAAAGATTATAAGATCTTAGAAGATTATAAGATTGTAAGATTATAGAAAATATTATTCATTTTTTCTTAACAGATCTTTTTGGTTTTAAGTATTTTAAGAAGTATTACTCATTGTGACCAAAAAAAAACCCTTTCTTAATTAAATTTTTTTAAACTTACTACAATTTTACAACAATTAAACAAAAGTTTACTTGCCCAAGGATGAAAAAACTATATATAATATTAGCAATAATAATAACAACAAATATAAACACTTCATATTTTTAAATATAAATCATAATAACTTTTCATATTTTAATATTAATAAATAAAATCTCTTACCCTTCTTTCTTTGCTCGGATACGACTATGTGCAACTATCTTGTCATAAGCTGAGGAGTCTGCCTGGTCAAAGGCAGACAGCACAAAGAGTGCAAAAGTAGCTGCAAAGAGTAGCTTCATCCCTGCTTTCCCCACTGTGAGACTTCAGAGCAAGAAATGGGCTCCAGCTGAGGGGGAGAGGGCTTTTATAGCTTAGCTCTCAGCAGCAGGAGAGACTGGCAAACTATCAGTGCACCAGCCTTTCCTGTTCACCAGTGTGTCTCTATGATCTCACCTCTTAATACTGAATACAGTAAGCAAAACACAAAGAGCGGAGGATTAATGCAACAACGTGCTGAGGTGTAGGAAGAAACTGTTGTAGAGTTCCTAATGAATCAATAATAATATACATGGGGAGATATGTAGTCCGTATTAGGATTGGTACAGAACTTGCACGTTTTTAAAATATTTGATAACATTTATTTTTTTTACTGATGATAGTTCACTGCAGAACAGAACAGAAAAGAGATATGCAACATATGTATGCTGTTACACATTGATTTCATAACTGACAAAGGATCCAAAGTCTGAGAAATGATTCTAGTTTGCATTTTTCCCATTTGATTTTACATTTTTTTTGTATTACAAAATATATAATCAGAATAACTGTTTGAGTGATTTGTGAACAATTTGAGCATGTCTCATAGGACTTTGATTGTGTAAAATTTGACAACGGTCCAAAAATACAATCTGAAGCCAGAACATCCAAATGTCTAAGTTGGGTTAAACTTTATTTTAGGGTGTCCTTGTTGCAGTGTATGTGCTTAGTAATATTAATTAACTACATGCACTTACTATTAGACTAGGGTTAGGCTTAGGGTTACTTGCATGAAATTATGCATAATTTATATTTATTATTAGTAAGTAAATAATAATAGTAAGTACATGCAATGTGTAACAATGGCGCATTAAAATAAAGAGTTACCCAAAGTGATTGTAAATTGCCGTTGTCTGTTCTGTGTTCTAATTTCCTCATAATCTTTCCAAACTTTTTTAAATCCAATATTACTAAACAGCTTATTTCCAATCCTAAATGAACATTGGATCCCGGATTTTCACTGTTCTTAGACTTTTCGACCTCATGGATATCAAAGTTATCTAAGGAAAAAATGTTTTGCTGTAAAAAAAAAATAATGCTGCAAGATTAAAGTATAAATCAATTTTACGTAACACTATAACTTACTCCAAGGATCCAAATTTTAATACAGATCAAGCCCTCATCCAAATCTCATCCAGAATCATGTCTCTGTGCTTGGCTCACTTTTTTGCCAGATGCAAACATAACTATGAAAAGATGGTGGTATCTAAAACAGCCTTTGGAACCTTTTGGATGCGTGGCTCCATCTTGTGGAAAACCATTACAACAACACCAACAAAATACATACAGTTAGCAGAATTTTTAGGGTTAATTCTTCAAAAGAAAATAGAGGTTTTAAATATTATTCACAGTTATTTATGAGAAATAAAGGTGCAGTGAATGTAAATAACACTCTCACCCCAGTGGTCCCCAAACATATATTGGCATTTAGGGCTTTTTTCTCTTTTGACCCAACAATCGAATTGCAATGAAAGACTCTTGATCTGACACGTCCTAATAACACACTGATTCAGTCAAAACAAGATTTGAGTTATCTTTTGAAAAATGTGATGTTTAAAATAGAAACATAGAAACACAGAAACGTTTCACGAGACACATCTGGAAATAGCTCCTTCCCTTTCTTTTCACTCTTTCTCATTTCCATCACTTTCTCTGTCAGTGCTTTTATGGCTTTTGGACAAGCCGTGCTGCAGTGTTGCATGCGATGCTGTCGACAGTATTGGTAGTAAATATCAGAACATGAGCATAATCCCCTCAAGCTGCAGAGGGATTCTGCTGTAAACAGATCATGGGATGTGAAACGAAAGTACAGGCAGTGTGGCCAGGTCCAAGGAAAATTTCCAGCCCAATGACAACTTAAAACTCGCTCAAATGAAAATTGAAGACCAATTTTTCCAGGGTCCTATCAGATTAGACGTGACAACTGAATTCCAACAAAGGGCTTTAAAAAACATGATATATGTTTGTGTATGTGTGTGTGTGTGTGTGTGTATTTACAGGGCTGTCGCTAGGAATTCTGAGCCCTGTGCACTGAATTTGCTATGGAGCCTCAAAATCACATTCAACAAATCAAGGCCATCTGGGCCACAAATTCCCTCTTGAATGATTTGATGCGTAATAGAGATTAAATAAATAATTAAATTAAAAGGAAAAAAATGAATACTGATGGATATTACTCAATTAATAAATTAATACAACAAACTTAATGCATTTTTGTCACAGAAAAACTGATTTTGAGCTAGACTTCTGGAACATTACTGCTAAAAAAATGTAGTCATAATTTCCTCACCCTCATGTTGTTCAAGTTTGTAGTTAAAAAATAAATAAATAAATAAATATGAAGAAACTACAGAACGGTTTTCAGCGAGCATAACTACAGAACCTTTAATGTTCTCAATCACTTGACTGTATCTGAACGGATCTAGTGAATCGCTATTGTAAATCGAGGCAGGAGGCAAAAAAAAATAATAATTTAGTATGTTTTTTAAGCCTTTTGAATTACAGGGACACTAAAAATGTCCTCATAAATCACCTTCATATTGTAATACCTATGTCATACCCATGTCATTATACACATTGTGTCCTCATGAACCACTTAAACATGTACACACATATCTATATCTATATATCTATATATATATATATATATATATATATATATAAAAATCTTTAACTGAAATTTATTAGTTGAATAGTCCACCTAAGAACTTTCTGTTCTTGGAACGTTCTTTTATAATTATAAAAACATAAAAAAGAAAATGCCTAGAAAAAAGATTCCCAGCAAATTTTTCATCGCTACCACATTTACTGCAAAGACACAGGGAGCGACTCATTTCAAAAGCAACAAAGCCTGAGAAACTATCTGCTGACAATTTATTCTCTGCTAATTGAAAACAGCATGGTGTGCCCCCAGATAAAGGAGCTGCTGTGAAGTCAATTAATTAAAGAACAAGAGCAGCCACTGCATGTTGCCATAGCAGCAAAAGACAAATAACAAGCAATTGTGAGAGTGAAAGATTCTATGACTGCTGTAATATTAATCAGCTAGTGCAACCAGATTAGGAAAAAAAAAATTTAGAAGACATGGTGTGCGCAATGAAAAACTTCCAGCATATCAAATGTCTTCATTTTACGAGTCACTTTTTTTTTCAAAAACAAGTTTACAATGTAACAAATATTAAACATAATTTGTGGGCATGAAATTGGAGAAATACAAAACTGAAATTGCGGAGAGACCTTGTAAGCAGAACATAAAGATAACAAAGAATATGAACTTGTAGTGTTTCACTGGGAGGGAGAGATTTTATTTCTCATATAGCCACAGTTGAAATATTACTGAAAGTCAGGTTATTTATAAGACCTCAAAACATTTGAAGAGTTAGATACTTATCCAACATCACAATACTGAGGATAGTGCCTAGAAATCTGTAACACATGTAACCAGATGTGTATAGACATTTGTATTATGAGTTTTATACTTAGATTGCATAGTCGTACTGTATGTATTTTTACTTTTTTTTTTATCAGGCTGTGCAATTGTTGTATTTCATGTGCAAATAAATCTAGATGATTTGGATCTCAAAGGAGATTAAACTGTATTTTTATTGTTTTTGAGTTTTTCAGGCTGCATTTATTTGATCCAAAATAAAGTGAAACAGCAATACTGTGAAACATTCTTACAATTTAAAATAGTTTTTTTTTGTTTTACAGTATTTAATTTATATTTTTTAGCAGCCATTATAAGAAATTTTTTTTATTATTATCAATTTTGAAAACTGTTGTGCTTAATTGTGATTAATTTTTTTGTATCAGAATTTATAATAAATAAAAATCTTGTTACATTATAAATGTACCGAAAAAACCTTTGCTCAATTGAATGTATCCTTAAATAAAAAATATTTTTATTATTATATGTATAATCATTAAAAAACTGCAATAATAATTAAGTTATTTTTGACAAAATAAGAGGATGCTGCACAGTGAAAACGTGAGGTTAAATACATAAGATAAAAATAAAAAACTATTCAACAGGTCAGTTGTACACTGTGTAGTGCTTTCCCGAGCTTTGTCCATTTCTTATCCTACAGATTTATAGTTGGTTTTGGCATCTGTAATGCTGGGAAGTTTCTTGAGCCAAAAAACAACCTAGCACATACCTTTTCCTGAGACAGCTCATCTCGTAAAGCCTCACCTCTGTGCATTAGAAAGGATACTGTATCATCTCTGACAAAGTACGTCAGCTGAATTTGAGGTTCAGATAATCCTGGGATACAAAAAGAATGAGTTTATTTATCTACAGTTCATGTGAAGATGCAATGTGCTCTTTCTCTTGGTCCTCCAGCACACATTCCTCTTCCTCCATCAGGCACTTTGATTCATTTTCTTCCTGTTCAGCTTCTTCTGCCAGAGGTTCCTCAGCCTTTTCCTCTCTCACCCAGTCTAATATGTCAGAATCCAATTCCTTTGCCTCTTCTGTGAGTGAGTAGATCTTATTTGAATTGAGACCGTTTAGTTTCTTTGGAAATAACCCAAAGTCTGTGAAATCCTTAGGAAAGTCTTTCCTGGCTTTGTCTTTGAGTATCGGGTCAGTTAAAACTACTGCTGATCCATTGGCCAGACAACCGACAGACTCCCTTGTCTCTTCAGATTTTTGCTGCTGTAGCACTGCAGTGACATCGTACAAATGTAGTTTTTTGTTCTGCGAAAGAGCTGAGGAACATTGAAGTGAACTGTCTGGATGCGAAACATCGGAGGCAACTGTCTTGTTTGCACGAGTACTTTTCCGGTTGCCTTTCATCATTCCAATGACTTCGTAGCGGAAGCTAGAGATGTCCTGCTTCAGCTCCTATTGAAGTAATGAGAGTACACAGTTTACTTGGGTTTTTATACAAAGCGTCTATTTAAAGGTTCACTAAGCAGTTTCTATTATTGAAATTGTTTCTTATAATAACTAGAATTTTATATGTAAGGACTGGTAAAACACAAAACTACTATCTGATCTAAAATCAATGTGCTTTCAGTGCTTACTTTGAAATTCTCCTCTGTGAGTCCCTCCTCAGTCTTGGCATCTCGAATCATAGCTGCCACATATCGTTTTACTAAGTTTCTCAAGACCTCCTGCATTTAGGTAAAGACCAGTAGAATTCATTGGTGGATAAATAACAAAAATCTAAAATCTAAACTAAATAATGGAAACGTATTTCTGCTGATAAGCTACCTGGTATTGGTGGTTGAGTCTCACGTTTTCAGCAGCTCTTCTCTGAAAGGACGATAGGAAGGGCATTTGTAAATCAGTAATTCTATGTCTGTTCTCTGCTATATTAAAGTGTCTTCTCACTATTGGAAAGCCAATCATGCTGGACAACTTATGACACATATTTAGTAATAATGAAATTTAATTTGCTGCATTACATGACCTTAACATTTTCAATAAAATGTAATTGACTTTTCTCTCGTGTCATATGATTATTCCAAATTCAATATAGGAGCCAAGAAGAAGAAGAAACAAAATAAAGTGTTTTTGCTAAATCTCACCCCTAATGTCCCAAATGTCTCAGTCCTCTTTGACCTCCTCTTGAACACATGCACCTTAATCCATGTAATCAGGTAACATATGGATTTGGGACTGGGGATAATGTTGAAAGGAGGTGGCAATGTGCCTCCTTCCTCAAAATAACTCATCCATAATTTAGTTCTGGCAAATTTCCACTCAATATCAGCATGGTCCTTCGGAAAAGCCAGAACACACTATATGTGAGAGGCACGTCATCACTGAGAACTTTGTACCATATTTTATGGAATGTACATCAAGTAGCAATTTGCAAAACATGCACAAAGCCCAAAACGTTTATCTGTCTAGAGTATTTTCTATAAGGGGATAGTTTCAGTTTTGCTTTAAGACTATTTAGGCTTGCTGTGTTTGTAGTTTGTTTCATATATCTATTTTAATTCCTTTCTGTACTGAATAACATTAATAGTCATGTGCAACTTGTTTTCCCAGAAAATATGGCATATACGTAACAATTACTTGAGTAGTATGTCATGACAGTATGTCTACAAATGCTCAGGTAAGAATGAACTTACAGCGATATGCTGATAGGAATTGTTCATCATGGCAATGAGCATATTGAGGAGGACCACCAAGGAGATGATGTTATAGGTACCAAACATGGTGGCACCCACAAATTCTGTGAACTTGTGGTCAGCTTTGACATTGGTCACATACAGATTGATCAACCCAAAAATGGACCAAAACAATGACTGCAAGGTCTCAAATAACCTACAAACAGAGTATAAGCAAGATTAGAAAAGGTAGTTAAAACTTATACTTCAAACATTTTCATTTTGATCTAGGAGTTAAATTGCATTTTATTTATAGCTGGTGTTTCAAAAATTTTAATTTTGTCATTAATTACTCACCTTCATGTTGTTCCAAACCTGTAAGACCTTTTTTTATTCATGGAACACAAATTTAGATATTTTTAAATTAATCCAAGAGCTTTCTGACTCAGATATCTCTTGGATTTCATCCAAAAATATATTAATTTGTGTTCTGAAGGCCTTATACTGTAGGTTTGGAGCAACATGAGGGTAAGTAATTAATGACAGAATTTTCTGAATTAATTTTTTTTTTCAAATATCCTTTTAAAGTATTAGATATTAGACATTTTCCCCAAGACTTACGTTGAGAAAGCGTTGTTCTGACGTTCACAGCGGATGCCTTTACAGTCCATGCCATCACTGCTCTCGTAGTAGAAGTACAGCTGATTGAGTCCATTTGCAAAAGCAAGCAACACCAGGCAGTAGATGAAGAGGAACTTTAGGATGTCGAGAAGCATCCGTCCTAGTGATATCTGCAAAGGACCTAGGTGAGAATTGGCTGTGAAGAGTGAGATAAGGCGAAGAGAGCTGAAGATGTTGGCGATGGCGAACACTGCCTCAGCCACTAGTGTGGGGTGCCACATTTCCCAGGTTTCCCTGGGTTTGCAACCACTATACTGTTAGGAAAACAAAAGTAACAGTTAGTAAGTAACTCTTTATTGATTTCCATGTCATTTTCACCAGTAACTGAGATGTAATGTACCTTAAAATACGCAACAATCTTCAGTGAGATGGTTGCAAGATACAAGGAATTCATCACAAAGTCCATCAGATTCCACCAGTCATGGATATAATCCTGAAATCCACCATCCCACATCTGCTTGATCTCCGTCCATATGAATCCTGCAAGAGCAGCCAAGAAATGTACTTGGTTTAGGTTCAAAGACCTTCATGGTTCTCTAGTCCAAGACAAACCATGAAATCATTGCATGGAGAACATTACAAGCCAATAGCTCAATTTAGAACCTGTTTATAGAATTATAGGGATCAGTTCCATCTTACCTAGAACCCAGGGTAGGATCATCCACTCCACAGTAGTGGGCTTTGGACCCTGGCGATCGGGATTGTTAGAGACTATGTGCTGAGAAGCCAGCAGCAGAAGGAAGAGGAAGGTCAGGTATGAGGCTGTGTGGCAGATAAACTTGATGAAAGGCTTGCGGATGAACAAGCCATAGCGGCTCTTAGGTGCCATCAGGTAACAGAGGGAGAGCAGGGGGAACATGAGGCCGATGAAAACACAGGTGATGAACTTGCCAGCCCAGTGACGTCTCCTCCAGCCAGGAAATTCATCATACCAGCGTGAGGCCAACAGCTGCTGGCAATTTGGCTGAGCTACAAACTGACAGGGAAAAGAATAGAAGAGAATACAGGGAAATCACTATCTAAGCATGAACAGGTGGCCTGGGAAACAAGCTGCCAAGCTTTTTCACATGGTTCTGACAATTCATCATCAGATTTCCCAGAATTTCCATTTTTACCATTTGCAAGACATACTAGAATTTTACATCTGTGTACATATGATATATTGGCATTGTTTGTGTATGACATGGGATCATTAACTTACGGAAATATCATTATGGCATGTATTCCACTCTAACTGAGCTATAAACTGTCAGTAAAATTAAGTTACAGCACAAGCAAACTGTACATCAGCATTTTTAGCAGATTCCCCAAAGCCAGACCCCAGGATACCGTGTGAAGTGTGCATTAGTGTCTTATAAAGTCAGAATGATAAAGAGAACATGAACAGTGAGGCAGGAGGTCTGAGGTTCTTCCATTTATTCCCCATCAGACTGCTGAGCCTCCTACGGAATAGTTAACATGCTGCTTCATACTGGAAGAGATTCAAACATTTAGAGAAAGGTTTGCAATGTGATTTGACAACAATATTGTTGTGGCCAAAATGGTCCAAAAGCACAGTTCAAGCTGTAAATAATTTAGATAATAAATGTATTGAAAAGACAAGTTTTCTAACTTGTCCTGCAGTTTCAAGCTGGCCAAATGTTCTTAGGTAACAAGTAATTTAATCAGAAAAAACAGCAACTAAACTAAAATGTATTTTAGATAAATAAAATAAAATGCAAAAATAATCACTAGCAGAAACGCTAAATTAAAGCTGTATGGTTTGACCTTAAAATTAAATTTAGTAGATATGTTGGCCTAATGGACAAAGCTGTTAGTTAAAGTTTTAAACTTTTAATCTTTGCAAAAAAAAGAAAAAAAAATGCTTAATGTAACGCATGGCCAAGCAATACTACAGTACGCTCAGCCATATATTGACTCCTGCTCTTGATCCGTATTTGTTCTTCTCCATCATCCTCTTCATCTTGTCTCTAGTGATTTGCCCAAAGCCATTAACAGAGCATCTAAAATGTCAAGCGGAAGTGGGAGGGCGCCTAACCAAATTACAAACAAATGCATCCTCATTACAGCAGAGCCAAGCGTTCTGGAGGCGATGAGGTCAAGTCTGAGATGATTTTAAGTGTTCTCCATCGGGGCTGATTTGCACGGTACAATCTGTTCTGCTGCTCAACTAAAGGACTCTCTTTCACGGGGCTGCTGTGCGAGCGAAGACAGTACTGTACCTTAATACACCTCAGCAGGACAAAAACGTCTACCATTAAAAAAAGGGCTCAGTAGCATGTGTCTTTTTATTGCTGTACTCTATAGAAACAAGTAAAAGCTTTCAGAACTACACATGAAAGCTTCAGATAACATAAAATATTTCCAAAATGTGAAAATTGCAAACTTTCTAAGATATTTTTCTTATCCATTGACAGCAAACAATATGCAGCATGTTCTTTACTCTAGACCTTTTCATCTCAGCTAATACAAAGCATGCTGCATCTGATCTGAACTGTTTTCTGATATTACAGTGGACATCCACATGCACTGTTTAATTGAAGGCATTCTAATAACATTTACAAGATTAGATCTGAAGTGGCTGTCACTGCAATTTCCAAAGATTGTGTGACTGCTGGAACAAATGCCATTTAATATGAACTTAATCATGTCTAATAGAATCACAAGCTGAGAAGAATTTAACCAATGGATATTTAAGTAATTCACATACAGTAAGCAGCAAAGTGTAATGCCTTTGCAAAACCATAAGAGGGCAAAATTATTTCAGCAACAAGGCTCCAGGATGTCATATCTAATTGCTGCATTATTATAATTTCTTTCTTTATTATTTATTTGTAATATTAGCATATATTATAAGAATCATTTTTGATTCATGTTTATGCTGCAAAAAAAAATTAAAGACTGAAAATAGACCTGTGTGCTATTTTCGAACCAAATTTGAACAGACTAAATTCAAACGGCAAAGTAATTAGTAGCTATGAATCCACACTACATGCTGATATGACTCCTACACTGCAATAAGTCATAACGGGTCAAAATAGCCCATTTTACGAGATCTACGCAGCACTGGGGCATGTGATGACCTTGTCAACTGTGAAGTAAATTACCAGACTCTTAGTTTGGGCTTGTAACACTTCAGTGCTTTTGAATTAATGCCCAATGGAGGCTTGAGTTTCATCTGGCTCAGGTATTGCTAAAAGGACCTTCTGAAGCACGGGAGTGGGGGTACTTAGCTTAGTCAATCTTAGGGAAGATAGCATTCATAATCTGCAAGAGCTAATTAGCTTATTAAAACCTTATAAATATATATTTTACCTAAAAAGACAAAAACAATATTTAGATATTGTAGCTGTATATGAAAATATATGAATGCTACTGTATTATTTAAAAAAATGCTACTGTATTAGAAAAAAAAATATTTTGTATAGCATTGTTTTTTTATACTAATTCTGTTTCATTATTCAAGAATAATGAATTGTTAATTAAGAAAAACATTTAGAAAGAAAGAGTCGAGGGTGAAAACTTTTTGCATATCTGAGTAAATAAAATTTAACTTATTCTGTAGCCTCTGAAAGGCAGTACTATAAAAAAATAGTATTATGTTTAGGCAAAATAAGAAAACTGTACACATCTCCGTTATGTTAAAAGCTTTTCACCCCGACTTTAAATACATGTTTTTTTTCCTTCTGGAGCATCAGCGTTTGAACCTTCTGTAATAGTTGCACATGAGTCCCTCAGTTGTACTCAGTGTGAAAAGATGGTTCTCAAAATCATACAGTCATTGTTAGTAAGGGTTCAAATACACAAGAATGTTGCAAAAAAAATAATTTATGGGACCAGAAGGATTTTTTAGAGAAGAACAGCAGGCAGTTTAACTGTTCAGAACAAACAAGGGACTCATGAACTACCACTAAACAAAACAATAAGAGCACAGTATTAAAATCAATGGGAACTATTATTTTCTGCTGTTGACTATATGTAATCATATTTTATATCAAATGTCTTAATCAAGTCAATACTAAATAAACAATAGCATGCATTTTTTATGATCCCACTTATTTTGGTAAAACATTTGCAGATTCTAAAAGGGATGTAGACTTTTAACCTCCACTGTGACTGAAATACCAGATTTGTACCTCTTTTTGGCGGTATTTGATGGCCAATTTCAGTCGAGCCAGCTCATTATTGGCCTCATCTTGCAGCAGGTTGACATCATCACGAAAATTGAGGATCAACTCCAATTCGCGTGAGGACCGGGTTTGGTCCAGGAGGTCTTTCGCAAAGTGTTTACACTGATAGGAGAGCTCCTCGTATTCGGCCTTGAACTCATTTTCAACTTTGCTGAGCTCCTGGAGTTCCCAGCTGAGCTGGAAGGCGGTGAGGAAAGGATCCTCGCTGGACAGGGCGATGAGAGATGGGCTGGCCAGGGCCTTGTAGATGTTCAGTCGTGAGCGTGAGTGCCGCAAACTGTCCACATCTGAACTTGAGACACACTCCACACAGTTACACCGCACCTCGTGAGGCTGAGGAACAGATACACCTTTCTGCACCAGCATCTTGATGATCTCGTAATTGTTGGTGTGGGCAGCCAGGATGATGGGAGTGATGTCAGGGGTGAAGTCTGAGAACTGTTTATCGAGCAGGATGGGTGGTACCTGGTTAGAAAATAGAAAAGGTGGCTTAAATTCATCTGATGGCACATCTATACACCATATTGATTCATTTTTACTACACGATGAACCCAAAACAACTAACAAATTAGAAAACTAATCTTAAACTGAAGAAAGTAAAATAAAGTATCTTTGTATTACATGAAAAAACAAAATACAGTACATTATAAAATTAAATGTTATAATTTTTGTAATAACTTTGTTTGATATTTTGTCATAAAGCACATATATAAACAGTAATATTTTTAAAATACAGTAATTTCATACTAAGTATTGTTCAAATATATTAACATATTTACTAACATCGTTCAACACTTACTGATATGATGTAGGCTAATATAGTTTATTCTTAATTCACGTTAACTAATGCTACCTAATGAACCTTATTGTAAAGTGTTGAAAATGACAATTGCAGTAATGAGGATGCATTTGCTTTACAATTGGCATCTCCCCATGAATTGCAAAAATAGCCACACTCGCTGAATAAAAACCCCACAATTAAGGCCTCGTTATTATTCAGATCTCAAATGTGAAGGACAGCTATGACAATGAAAACTAAAGAATATTTCAAATTATAGAGGAGCACAAATGCATAAATTAGGAAGAAGGGTATGAAACAATAGGAGTGCCCACTGTTGGTTCAATAATGATGAAATGGAAGCTACATCAAATGACCCAGACACTGGCAGGGGAAAGGGTCTTTCCTAAAAACCTTCTGAGCACATAAGCAAAAAAAAAAAAAAAAATCACTTGGGAGAGAGGCTACAGAGAGGCCTGTGATTACTTTGAAGTAGCTACAGAGCTTCAGCCGCAGAGAAGAACCGTGTGAAATCCTGTCTGGATGTTGGCAAGGTTTTTGCTTGAAAAGTGTAATAGTGACCCAGTTACAATGGGAAAAGATTCTGTGGTCATATAAGCCCGAGCTTTTCTAAACCAAAGCAATATGTGTGGCAAAACTAAAAGTGGCCAAAACTACAAACAACAATGCATCCAATAAATTACACTGGGGCAGCACAATACTGAAGAACTGGTTTTCATCAGCAAAGATGACACACTTTATTAAAACAGAAGAAAGAATGCCTGGCAGGAATTACAGCAACCTGTTTTAGCCTGAGATTTAGGAGGTGGTTCATCTAAAGGACAATGTTTTGGACAAGGATAAGCATAAATAACATAAGCCAATTTAAGAACAAGATAGTGAATGTTCTAAAATGCTGTGGTTGAAGCATTAATCCATAATCCTAATCCAACCACGAAGTACATGCAGTACTCAAGTCGTGGCGCACAGGTTTCATTCACTATCCTCGGAATGTAAAGAAATATCTGGCAAGACGTCTGGCCAAAATTGTAAGTCAAAATAAGTATTGACATTAAAAGACATGTCATTCTTGTCTAAGCATATTAAAATAACCAATAAAGCAATGAACAAAAAACAGCAGAGTCACAGTGTTTTAGCTTTAGCACTGAAATTAAAGTGCCCCTATTATGGGTAATAAAAGGTTTTGGGAGTCCCCAACAATAGGCTGACATGCATTAAAGGTCAAAAACTTTCATTTTCTAATAACATCCATTTATTTTTACCTCACTTGCTTAAGAACTCCACATGGTTTGCTCAACAATTGTTTTTTTTAAACCCCTCCTTTGCGTGGCCCCTTGCTTTGTGTAGCCTATGACGGAAACCACTATTAATAAGGCTCCAAAAGCAGGCACCTATAGTGGCAAAGAATAAAAAAGCTTTATCATTCAGACTGATTCAACATAACAGGGCTCTTGAATTAAATGTTGCATTAACTCGTTGACTTCCAGTGTGTTAAAATATACTCAACCCACATGACTTTCATAGTATGGACAAATAATATCTATCCTTAAATGACATGGACTGTCCTTTGTAAATGTAAAATTTGGAACTTGAAACATAACCAGCTTAGAACAACAGTTTTAAAAACAGTGAAGTAGATAATGTCTAATCCTTCAGTGCAAGTTTTAAAGCAGCTTAAACTAGCGGGCTTTAATATATACACTGCTACATGAAGACTGGGTTCTGTGATCACACCACATTTGGGGGATATGGATAAAAAAAACTGTGAGAGACAGAAAGAAAGAGCGTGAAAAAGAAAAACAGACAGCATGCACTAAAAAGAAAGTGATTAAAAGTGAGAAAGAATAATGAGTGAGGAATGAGTGAACTGAGAGAAAATGAGTTTATGAATTAAAGCCACACTAAGAAGAGAAGGTGTGATTTGAAGGTAGGGGGTGATTAGCACATTTCGACTGATATCTTCATTCTTTTCACAAAAGCTCCAAGCCCACGGTGGCAACAGCAAACGCTTGACTATTTGAGGAAGATAATGAAGGCTCCAGTTGGAGAGACATGTTCAGGCTGGCAGCCATACTGATTATCTGCTGCTGCAATATGATGCTTTGAAGCTCATCCTTAACCACAATAGACTGCAGAGGTGAAGGGAAAAGAATTGGAGAAAGTAGAGGGCTTGACTCAAAATGTCAGTAAGATGACAGTTCAAGTCAGTTTTGTGTTTAATAAGTGAAAAGAAGCCAGTCTCATGATTCATTACGCATATCTCCAACAAAGTTGAGGGACAGCTTCTTTTAATAAATCTAAATTTGTTCTAAAGAAAGAGAATCTTTACCACCATGTAATTTAACTGACATCTGATCTATGCAATGCAACCTACTCCCAAATAATGTTGTTATTAAGTGTCGTTTTTACATGCATATCCAGGATGTTTTTTTTTTTGCTTCATCAGAACAAATTGGCTTATCAATGTGAATGGGTGCCGTCAGGATAAGAATTCCAAGCTGATAAAAATGTAAATGTAAAAATTGGAAAAACCAAGTACATCGGATGAATATCTTGTCAAGTATAAAGCTGTGTGTTTGTAGAAAAACAAGTAAATCAATATGATTTTTCCAATTTACTCCATCGCTTCAGCCCAAATTATGATTCCATAATCCATAATGACACATTAACATACACCATTAAGACATGTTTTCACTGGTAAACTGTGCTTGATCTTTTCATATTCTCTCCCGAATCACCTTTCACACTGGAGAAAGCAATATTACAGACAGAGGATACATAAAAGATTAAAGATACAAATACAGCATTTCATTTAACAAGACATTGATTGATGGCCTGGAGCCAAGTTGTGGATTTTTTGTAATGTTTTTATAAACTATTTGGACTCTTATTCTGACGGCACCCATTCACTGCAGAGGATTCAGTGGTGAGCAAGTGATTCTTTTTCAAATCTGCAATTAAAAAAAAACTCAACTACATCTTGGATGTCCCCTCCCAGTCACCGTGAAAATCACAAGAGCCACATTATGATCATCTGAAACATAATTTAAAAAATCAAAGCAAACAACCTGTTCTTGCCCTCTTGTGGTCTTTAGACATGCTGATTTAGTCATTTGCATATCAAAAAGTTTTATACATGTGACATTAATAGACATAGACAGGAAGATACACAGAGACAGAGGAAAAGAAAAAGCACTCACGGATTGAGGAAGGAAAGATCAGATGATTATTTGTGAATTCAAACCTATAATTTTTCCTGAATCAGTGCTGCAGCACCCAGTCTATTCTTAGCCAGTAGAAGACAGTAGAAGAAGTTATGAGGAGTGGACAGAACAGTAAAAACCATGTTGAGTCACTCAGTTGGTGAGAAAGCAAAGATCGCTCTTTTGAAAAGTAAACACCATTAGAACAACAGTAATTATTAATTCACATGTCTGAGTGTCTGAACACAGAGCTTTTTATAGCAGACGGATTTCTCCTCTGAAAAGAAGCAGACAAGCACACTTTCTCTATAGTGTTCTTGTATTCACAACTAAGGACTTAATTTCTTTGAGCCTTAAAAGCACTCCTATCTGCAATAACAGGTTGTTTACATGAAAAGCTGATAAGAGATCCTCTGAAGGTTTTGTGTCCAGAGAGACTTTATATCTGTATAATACAGCAAACATCTATATTCAGATATGCTCTACAAGTTCTGTTTAGGTAATGCGACTTCAGGACTTAAATGACATAGCTTTGTTCACAGATTGTGCATAAGCAGATTATGCACAGCAAATTAGCATAATAAAGTGCAAATATTCATATTTGTTAGGATATTGTTAGGAGCACAAAATAAATTAGCTTTACAACCCTAAATTAATCTGCCACTAGGCAATTGATTGTTTTGAGCAATTAATTATTGGCAGCTGAAAGCATGAAACCATCTAAATTCAAAGACCAAAATTGTTTATGTGATTTTGTATTTATGCAAACAAATTAGTTTTTATGCTGTTAATACATTTCAGTACTTTTAGTGAATCACTAGCTTAAACTAACCAACCTACTTTGCACTAGTCAGACTAGTCTAGTTTGATGGTTTTAGAGGAGTCTGAGTGTTAGCTGTTCAGGGCCTAAGGCTTCAAAATTAGAATGGTTTAAGCGTTCAATCATGCAACTTTCAGTTATTTTATACAATATTGTTGTTTTAAAGAATATTGACTGTGTAACCGATTTGGCTAGTTTAAGACAGAGATGTGATCAAGCAAACTATAGCAGTCAGTTCTTCAAACAAACCTGTTTCTCTCCACTGGGCTTCTTGTGGTTCAGCAGGAGCTCCACGGCTCCCACCACCTCTTTACGGATGGCGTGGAGCAGAGCATCCCCGACATACACGTTGAAGCTGAGGAGCAGCTCAATGATCTCCAAGTTCTCATTCTCAATGGCGATGAGCAGCGCAGTGCGCCCTAGAGGATCGATGCAGTTGATGTTGATCTTGAAGTAGATCTCCGCCTCTTCCAGCGCTACTTTCACGCTGGCGTAATCGCCCTTCTCCACGGCGCTGAGGTAGGACTTCTCCTGCAACGAGAGCTCTGACTCGGCGCGCACTATCCGCAGCGGAATGCGGTCCCGGTACGAAGAATTGTCAGTTCTGCGATAGTACAGCTGCGACATCGTGACTTAATCCATTATGAAGCAGTTGGAGAGCGAGGAGTAATAGCAACCTAAAAGCAAAAACGTCTTGGGAATTGATAGGGACAATTTCATATAGCTTTATAATAACAAACTACTAAAAATCGAGCAGAAGCTAGCAGGTGCAAGGTAATAGACCACACAGAACCAGCAATAAAACAGCCTGGTGCTAGTGTTACAAGTGGTTAGTTTTTTGGAACACTGTATCTGGTCACACAGCTATACACGGCTTGGCACAGCTGAAACGATCATATTTAGAAGTAATACAACAACAGTCACCATTTCTACTGACTTATTCAATTGTACTAAATAAATAAAAGGAATAAAAATGTAAACTCTAAAATTCAAGTACAACCATTATTAGTCTCTGGTGGTGTGAAATAAAGAAAACGAAAAGCTACTCTTAAAACTACGTATGAAATGGTTTCACCTTCTGGGACTAAACATGAAGCTTATCATACAAAATATGCGCAAAAATACAATTACAGTGCTTAGTAATTTAAATGAAAGCACGCAAACCTGCCAAAACACACTAATCTCCAAATTACGCATGCTTACGCACCACTATAAACTTACCTTAAAACAACTTAAGTTTCATCTTTAATCACGACTAAACTTTTTAAATAGCCTTTGAAGGATATGATGGTCGGATTAACATCACAATTCGCATTAACGGACAAATAAACCACGCAGTTTAAATCCTTGGTTGCTGCTTTGATGTACAGAGCGCGGCGTACTAAACAAAAAACTCACCTTGCTGTCGGAACAACTTTGATTCTCACGTGTACAAAAAAAGCTGATGCAATAAACTTCACCGATTCATCACCGAGAATACTTTTGGAGCAGTATTCCTACGACCACACGAGGATTGCGCATGGCGACTGTGTTGTGCTGCCACAGCACCGACGCACCGCTGTAATCATGCTGGAATTGCAATTATCCATTACGCCCCTGTAGACGTCTGTCATTGTCCACAGTGACAATTGTATTAGCATTTCCTGTTTGCATTGTCTGTTATTCCAGTTTAGATAACCCGTCTGACGTGGATGATGCTGAAAATGATTACCAAATTAGTAGTTAGGCTATATTACGTAATGCACGTGGTCCAACACAGAGGCGCATTAATGCAATTTAATTTGCAACCAGTGGGGAAAAATGTAATACCCGTTTTGTAGATCATCCTATGCCTTTTTAGTCTCCGCTGCTTAAAAAAGGTGGCGCGCGCCAACGCCACAACAGAGAAGGAACGTTTTATTTATATAGTTTTAATGCACACCCACTAAACTTTGAAGACTATCAACAACTGTTAGGAGATGTTAGAAATGTTAGAGACAGGTAGTGGTGTGAGTTCTGTCAATGTCAATTCTGGTCCCAATCTCAAAGACCAGATCATGTTAAGAGATCTTGAGTCATTTATTAGGGAAACAGACTGGGCCAGTCTTTCTTGATTAAAGGGGTCATATGTTGCTATTTTAGAGAGGATTATTCGGTGTAACAGAATATGTTTACATGCTTTAATGTTCATAAAACACAATATCTTTCAAATACTGTACATAATTGTAGCTCCTCTGTGCCCCGCCCCTTTCACAAGCACAGTTTGATTGGCCAGCTGCACTGTTATTGGCCAAATACCACAAGCGTCCCTTTCCGTTATCCAGAATTCAGCTTTCAAAATAAATATAAAGACATTTATAGATGTCTTTAGTAGTTTTTCCACTCAAGCTTGAAAGAGGAACAGAGTCGTGTGACAGACACAGTGCTCATATATTTGCAATAGCTGCCATTGACTACAAAGTGGTCTCTCTCTCTCTCTCTCTCTCTCTCTCTCACACACACACACACACACACACACACAATGCGTTTTAAGGTCCTTTCAAACTGACAAATATGCTTCATTATGAAATCCATTCATTTCAATGGCTCCAAAAAGACTCCACATTTGAACATATATATTTTTTTATTTGTATTTTTTTCATAAAATGCATTGCACAAATTCAAACATCTGTTTTTTTCTGTTTTTGTTGTTAGTAATCTTACTGATTCCTAACTGCATATACTTTCAGAAAGTCAAAAAGTGCTTGTGCTTTTGCACAGAAACACACAGCGTCTCCCTGACATGGCTGCATCAACACTACTCGTTACTGAAACCATGCGTTCTTTCTTTGCATGTCCATTTGGGCGGTATTATGAAAATATTACCACATCTTGACATAGACATGTTAAGATTATTTTTAATGAGGTGTTTTAGCCCAGTCTGGATCAGCTTTCCCTTTTATATAGAATAAATCCTTTTGTGGGAGACTATCTCTGCAGCTCATACAGTCTCAAACCGATCTCACGGCAATTCTATATATATTTCACAAGGTGGCTAATTTCTACAAATTCGTATGACCTTACTTGTATGTATTTATATGATTTTTCGCCCCCTAAACCTACCTGTCACTGAGGTGTAGAGAATTTGCGCAAAATTGTATGAGTGAGATCGTAAGAATTTGCCACCTCGTACGAATATACATATTGGTCATGACACTGTGTTGGATCATATATATATGCACAAACAGCTACATACCACAAAAAAATTAATAAATAAAAAATAGAAATCAAATCATACGTCACCTTTAAATTCTTTCTGCTCATTCGTTTTGAGAATTGGGCACTGGTGATGCTGTATGTTTTGATGAATCAAAAACAAATCAATATAAATTTACATACAAAATCTCAAAAAAGGTGAAAGGTGTTAAGATGGTGTGTGTTCTGGTGTGTGTTCACTGCTTTGTACGCACATTTGGATGGGTTAAAACCAGGGAATACATATAAATATTTGGGTCAGCTATGGCCTAATAGAGAGAGTCGGACTTGTAACTTGAAGGTTGTGGGTTCGATAAACGATGAATAGAAGGTTCAGCAGAACATTTATCTGAAAGAGAAATCTTTTGTAACATTATATATTCTTCATTCATTATAAAGTCTTTATCATTACTTTTGATCAATTTAAAGCATCCTTGCTAAATAACAGTATTAATTTATATAATGGTTATAGTGCATAAATGCTGATCTGTGGATATTTCTATTAATCCAAGATAGAAAAAAACAAAAACAACAACAATAATAATAATAATGGTGAGCAGAAGAGAATTCTTTAAAAACCATCAAAAACCTTCTAAAACTTTTGACTGATATGTGTATATTTGTAACAATTGGATAATTTGTATTAACAAGTACCCACCCACCTTTTTTGGTTTGATCCACTGCCCAATGGCGACACACAATATGTTTAGTTATAAACTACCATTAACAAATATATATGATAATATTATATAAATGTCAGGTTCTAAAAGCAAAAAGGTTTCGGATAACTGTTTCGTCGTCCCAGTCTCATATACAATTTTTCTCAAAGGTGGTCTCCAGAGACAAGGTGATATCTAATTTCACACAATTTGATTAAGTCAGAAACAGGTGCAACTAATGCTTTTTGTAATAATATATGCAGTGCTCATATTTCTGAATGATATGGTGCTGGCAGTTAGGGTCTTTATACCAATGTCATAGAATAGGAATAATTATATTGCACAGCCTAATTTGTGTAATTTCCTTTAGTCTAATAAACTTTAATGGGTATTAAATGAAAATTGGTAATACAGCCCTAATTGTGTGCAATACTTCTGTTGACGTTTAAGTGCTGATTTTCATGGATGTGGGTTACTAATGAATCACTGGTCTTTTATATTTGATGGATAAGTATGTTTCAGAATCATACATATTTTCAAACTGATTTATTAATGAAGCATTCAATTTGTCGGTTAGAAAATATAAACACAACTGCAGAATATTCGTGGGCAATTTAACTTTCCCCAAGCGAGCAGATTAAGTATTTTAAAGTGTTCTAACTAGAAATACACACAATATTTGCATTAAAGAGTTTTTCATGGTTAAAGCATCCATTATTTCAGCAACATTAAGCTCATTTGATGAGTACGGAAATCATAAATATCAGTTACACTATTTGTCAGTACCATAAGTTACTTGTCAGTGAATATTAATTGTTCTCTCTTTCATAGTGAGTATTATCCTCATAAGTCACTATTCAGGCATTTCAGTTTGTTTACCAGACAGCGCTGACTAAATCAGAATATTTTGCGGGAAGAGACAACATTTCTAGAAATGTTTCGCTGTGTTGTCTAGACGTTACTCCCATGAGAGATTGTCTGACCTGCATTCTGTCACGAGGAACAAGATTGCAAGAAGGCGAGAAGACACTGTTTTAATTGATCTTCTGTGATCTAGTTAAGAGAAGGAAATTCTGTTGGCCGTTAATAATGAGATTGTAATGTTGGTTAATTGAACAGTTGATTCTGTTGCAAATTAAGTATTGTTCAGAATAAGACCAAAATGAAGATTATAATAAAATCAAAGAAAATAACATAAAATACTATCATTTTGAATGTAGATTCCACAGTCAAGCGGGCCCATCTGGAAACCAAAAGGCATAAATGTCACTTCTAGTGAAATCAGTGTCACTTTGTGCAGCTTGTCAGCATGGCTCTGTTCTGACACTTCCTTCATGCCGAGCAGTTTTGTTTAAAAGGCATCATATCTGTGAACGCTCGTAAAATGTCTTGCCTCTTGTCTTTTATTATTTGCTAAATTATCTTTATTTCTTAGCTATTTATATGTAAAAGATGCAGCATTTTAGCAGCATCAAGCACAGGAATGTTTAACAATCAAGGTTGCTTTCTGAAAGCTTAAATGAAAGCTGAACCCTCAAGCACCCTCAAACAACAAACTGGGGTGAACATAAATCACACTATTTTGAGATGTGCACATGAATATTTGCATTTGATTAAAACAACTTGAAGTCCAAAAACTTAACCGAGGATTGATTGTGTGAATTACCTGTTAAAAGTGCTGTTTATAGTAGATACGACCTATTCTTAGGGTCAATAAGACCACCTGATTCTTGATAGGCTTGATAAGCGTTTTTATAGATGTCACTGAATGCCTCCAGCACAGAGCACCAGTATGACTCAGCATACACGTAATTACATTTGACCAGTTGGATAACAAGATGATGTTTCATCTTCTGTGGCATATGAGAGTCTGTGAGAGATATGAGAGTGTTAAATAATGAAATAACTGGGTGAGAATAGATATTCAAGGAAGAGCCACAGCAAATTGCTGTTTGTTTTCTACTTGTCATCTTGACTGTGAGACTTGTAAGATGCTGCTTATGCTTTCCAGATTGATGTGTAGTCATTCTAGCCACTGTATGATTCTTTTAGGGTTTTTTTCTTGTTGTTGTTTTTTGAACACTACTGTTCAAAAGTTTTGTTTTTTGGGTTTTTTTTTTTTATGAATTGAAGTTCATGTTCATCAAGGTTACCTTTTTTATGTAAAATACAGTAAAATAAGGTAATATTGTGAATTCAAAAGAAAGTTTTTTTAATGGGTCATATGATGTTGCTAAAAATAATATTATTTGGTCTATTTGGTGTAATGCAATGTGTTTATGCGGTTTAAGGTGCAAAAAACATTATTTTTTTCACATACTGTGCATTATTGATTCTCCTTTAAGCCCCGCCTCTTGAAACGGGTTGATTAGTACAAAGCAAGGTGTGCTCTGATTGGCCTTCTATCCAGTGTGTTTTGATTGGCCATTATTTCAAGCGTGTAATGGAAATGTTAGGCCCCTTACTACAACGTGATGACATAAAAAAAAACAACAAAAAAAAAACGAACGAGGCATTTGTTGCATCTAGTGGGGACATACAATAATTACTGATTATCATAACTTAGTACTGTCTTTTTACGCCTCCTACACATAACACCATGTCTGCATTTGTGATCGAAGAAACAACAAACAACGTTACCCTTCACAGTGTTGTGCGGAATTATGACTCACCTCGTTGAAATCAATAGTAATCCTAACCGCTCCCCCACAACTAACCCTCAACCTACCAATACTCGGGGAGTCATAATCTGTCAGGGGGCACTACAACGGCTCAAAACTCGCATTTGAACAGTATAGCAGGTTCTTTTAATAAGAAAACTTAACTTCTTTCATTTATTCCTCCTTGCCATCATTACAGTCTTCAGTGTCACATGATCCTTCAGAAATCATTCTTAATATGCTCATTATCAATGTAAAATTTTTGCTGATTTTTTTTTTAACAAATAGTATATTTAAAAGGACAGCACTTACTTGAATTAAATGTAACGTTGCAAAAGCCTGCACTTTAAAATTCTTTAAGCAACCATACTGACCTATTACTCTGAATGAAATTGAATGGCGACCAAATCTATCATCATCCGACTATATTATTTATATATAAACGGCTCAAAGTAAATTATATAAATATATAAATAGCTCAAAGCATTCGCATAAGCTCTGATCTGACGCACTACACAATTAGACAGTGCAAATAATGATGTCTGATTGTTGTACCAGAGGACTCTCCACTTGCAAGCTCTTCACATATCTGGTGGAGTGTTTCATCTCTGAACCCTTGGGGGCGAAAAGGGTTTCTGTGTGCTCATTTAACCCACCGTGCATTATGCAAGTTTATGCAATTCTTTGAAGGGAGAATAAATTGAGTTAAAATGATTCCTCTGTTATAATTACTCATCAGCTATTAATAAACGAATAAACTTGCATAAAACTTCACAGGCAGCTGACATTTCTGCAGGTATGTTTATTTGAGAGGAAAGCCATTGATTTTGTAAGGTCTTCATATTATGAGACTTTGTATTACAACAGACATTTAGTTGTGAGGAACTCTCCTGTTAGCTTATATGCTAGTCGTCTGCAAAATAGAGAATTCTTGCTAAATTTCTATGCAAAACCATGAAGCAAGGCGCATTGAAGCTTTACAGTGTTTTAGTCAAACACTTGAAAGAAACACCATAAACACTAATATTTTTACTAAACATTGTTCATGGTAAAATTATGTTGTCACGTGACTTTGGCGGATGTTCAAAAATGTGGCTTGGGAATTGATCTGTGTAGATGAATTTCCCTAAAGTGTGGTTTAGTGGCACATTTCCTGTTGCTTGTGTAGTGCCTTAGATCCTAGATACAGGGCGGTAGTCCGGAGACGTGTGTTATATAAGCAAAATAACTTTTGTAAACCAGCGTCTGGATAATGTTTACTTTACAAGCGTAATCAATTCACTACAGCTGTCTGACCAAACCATGCAGCTCTGAAGCTTTGTTTCCATTACAAAATAGCTACTGTCTCAGCCATGAAGTTTTCTTACATCTGTGGAATACTACAGGAGATTATGTCCTGTAATTATGTCCTGATCTTTTACATACAATTACCATAATGCAACGGAGGCTTCAAAGCTTTAAAAAAAGAGGGATTCAAAAACATTGTATTTTACAGAAGGAAGAAAGTCATACAAGTTTGGTCTAGCTAATAAAAAATATGTTCTAATAATAGGCCTGCTTATTACTAATTTATGCAAACAATGTAGGGAACATTCACCTTTAGCTTTTTGCAAACATTTTGGGAACAATACGAATGTTCGCTATACATTCTGAAACAAGTACGTTTTTAACAATTTTGGGCGAATGTCCAACTACAACATTTCAGGATAAAAACCTAATGGAGGTTTAAATAATATTTTTGTTTTAATGTTCGGTCTCAGGAAAATAACCAGTACACTAAATAAACATGAAAACTCGTGTTATGATATGCAAAAATTGACTTTGGCAGATATGCAGATATCCTACCCATTGCATTGAATATACCCCCCAAGTACATATTTGTGTATTACTACCAAGAGTTTCCTTTTTCTTTTTTTTTTTGGTGTATGCACTTTTTATGAGATTGGCTAGTATTAAAAACCAGATAACAATTATTGGTTTTACTGGAAGAAAGCTTGGTAATAACTTTAAGAGAACTTTGCCAGAACACAAGCCAAAGTTCTAAGAATGTTCCCTCTGAGCTGGAATGATGGCAGGGAATTTTGGGATAAATTATGTCTTTAAATATATTCAACTGTCAATTTTTTTTTTGTGGATTAGAGGCTATAAATAACTGAAGGGGAAAATGATCACTTCAGGTGGTTCACATTCAAGCCGTTGATCTAGGTCCTAGGAAACATCTACCGCTGTAAAAAACGATCTTCCTCAACACATTGATTGCAGCTGTTGCCATGCCAGTGTGTGAAATGTGGATTAATTGCAGCTTTTCATTCTCTGATTTGCATATTCCTCTTTAAAGGGGAGTGAGCCGCTTTCTCATTGCTGATGGAACTGGATGAAACCCAGACAAGAGAAAATGGTGATCTGTCTCTTTCTTTCATACCAACAAATGCAAACACACACACACACACACACAAAGTAGGAACAAAGCAGCAAAATGAAGGTAAGCACAGTCTGAATAGAATTAAACAGAATTTGTGATGATGATGATGATGATGGTGACAGATCTAGGGAAGCTAGTGAATCACAGTCATTTAAAGTCCTTTGTAAAGTTTCTTGTCTCAAACAAAGCAAATTAGGAATGTTTATTTTTTTTGTCTTTTTATAGTGCATCCCATCTGATGTGTGAAAAAATGCCAGGCTTTGATATTTGAAAATTAGATTGATGAGTTTATTTCGCACTTTCAGCATTGAATTCAGCATGAATTCTGCATGAACCATAAGCATCATTCACTTACATATACTTACATATACATATTTTGACTTTTTTTTTTTTATTAATTACATTTAATAATATTATTTGTGATGATGCTTAGTAAGCACAATATGCTTTGAGTACTGTTGTCCCTGTTGTGACCATTAACAAGCCTGAACAAACATGGCAATTGTTTTCTGGTTTAAACTTGCATTTTCATTTGGGCTCTTTGTATAATGCTTGATATATAGCTAATTAATCTGTCAGACTAACTGAAGTGCCATTTCTAAAAGCTAAAGCATTGACATTTAGAGAGAGGCTCGTACACCTGTCTAGCCAGTCAGTGTGGGCAGCACTTACTGTATCTGGACAGAGATAAATTTGCCTCTATGCAAGGCATGGTTTCACCTGTTCTCATAGATGAGAGCTACATCTAAAGCACATTTCTCATCCTTTCTAGTTTCCACAGACAGAGTGGGTGGTTTACCTCAACAAAAAGAGACGTGCTGATTTTTGGTTTTATAGAATTAGCAAGTAAATATTTCCTTCAGACCTGAATGAATGAGTGATCGTTTAGTTCTCTTTATGGTAATTGATTGTGACAACCACTGCAGATAATTATTTACCAAAACAGACTGAGAAATATTCAGCTGTCACTGAATATCACACCTGGTTCAAATTAATTGATGCCATCAGTTCTCATTTCAGCAATGTGCGTGTGTAATAAATTATGGTTTTGTTAATGATTGACCATGTCTGATCACACGTAAAGACAGATTGCTTAGACAGTTTTTATTGCCATTAGATTGGCTAGATAAAGCAATAGCGTTTATTTTGCATGACTAAAATGAACACTTTTTTGGCTGGTAAGTCCGAATCTGTGTGCGCCAATACGGGCATCCCGAGTTTGAATACCAGCTCGAGGACCTGTCCTGATCCCATACCCCTTTACCCCTTTGCTTCATCTCTACTGTCCTGTCATAACAAAAGTAAAAACAAAAAAACAAAAATATATATATATATATTCATGGTCAGCAGGCAGAGTCAAAACAACAACGAACAGAGCAATAAAGGCATAGCAAAATCAAGGTGGGGGTACACGGGCACAGGATTAGGGCAGGCAGTAATTAAACAAACAACAGATAAACAGTCCAAGGTCAAAACACAGCAAAAGAAACACAGGTAGTACGCTTAGAAATGGTAGCAAAAGACAACTCAAGACTGCGTGATTCTCTGGCTGAAGAGACTTGCTTTTATGCTAGTGCTAATGAGAGAGTGGGCGTGGATAATGAGCAACAGCTGTGGGGGAGTGGTGCGTTATGGGAAATTGAACAACTGAAAGTCTCGGGTGACACTGAAAGTAGAGGATGGATACCCGACCGGGTCAGATATTTAGAAAGGATGCTCAGATTCGGGTTGGCTCAGTCACATCAGCGTGAATGTGCGTCTGTGTTATAACGGTGCTTTTTGGCCCGTGTGCGCTGATACCATTTAATATTTATTTATTTTCTCTCTTTATAGAGTAATGGAAATATTTATCCATTTAAAATGACGTTGTATGTTAAATTTGCCAAAATAAAATATTTAAATAATTTTCTTAACAAATACTGATCTGTAACTAATTATTTTTATGGAATTAGTTTGATTGTGTTTTAATGAATTTAGCTATAAAATGCACGAAATGGCACAAATAGTTAAAGTATTTTATTTTATTACATTTACATTTATTTATTTATTTTGTGGTTTATAAAACATATTTGCTAAAGGTTTGGTCCTGTCCTCTGACACATGTGGTGTTCTCTAAAAAGCATACAATATTTAAGCATTAAAGTCTGTGTAAAAATATTTTATTTTGTTAGCTTACATTGCTATTTTTATGGTGAACAATTCATCCATGCAAGTCAATACACACACACACACACACAAAATTAGTTTGCCTTTGTAGTCTTTAATCCAAATTGAAAGTGAAAGTGAAAATGCTCCTCCCCTCTAAAATGATGGGCCTTCTCTGATGACATCAGTTTGACAGCTTATACCTGAGCATGACATCCTTGACCACGCCCCTCCAAGTGTTAATTTCTGAATGAAACGCTTACTTTACTACATCCAATCCATTTGCAGTATAAAAAAACTAGCCACGCCATCTGTTTTCCTCATTCTGTTTCTCTCAAAAGTATGTCACGACACGTTAATGAAATTGGTCGCAAACTTCTTGTTCACACAGTCTTTAAAAGCCAGGTTGGGTAAAGCAGCAGCTTGAGCATTTTTTTTTTCTGTAAGACTTTGAACTTCTCATGGAACATCATTCTATATTCTGTTCTGTTCCTCAGACAGTTAGTGTAGGAGTTTGTCTGTCCCACAGTTTCATCATTCACCAATGGCTCCTCAGGGAGCAGATCCCTCTAACCACGAAGTGAGACATGTCAACTTCTCCACACAGCCTCTGATCCCCAATGTGTGAACTCTGAGTACTTACACTTCAGCCCGTGTCACTTCCTGTTTGATATGTGAAATGGTGTTATTGCAGCTATAGTCACCGATGACTGTTTCATTACTGAGAAGAACAGATATTGTATTTGACGTGAAATAACACGCAGCTTTGAAGTTTTAAAGACAGCGAATGTATATGCATCCGTTTACTTTAAACATAAGAGCAAGTCAAAATAATTTTCATCTTCTAATTTTGAGAAATCCAAACTGTTAAGTTCATAAAGCAAAATACAGTGGCAACTGTTTTTTTTATCATCTGCTAGTTTATTTTAGCAGTCTCTGGGTAGCATCATCTGAAAGGAATCTCCCACTGCAGGTTGTTTAATGATCCATCACTCAAGCAGATGAAACAAAAGAGATTCATTGCTATTATGAAGGTTCAGTTATGTAATATAACCTACTTTCAATCATATTTATGGGTGGAGCAACTTTGGCTTACTGCAAAAATGGTTTACAAGCATGGTTTGGGTAATTCATTTCCAAGACTTTTATGCTGACATATTTCTTTGAGTAGCTCTGCAATAAGTGAGATAGCATATCTAATTATCCCTTATTCCAAGAGTTTAATATATTTGTACACTCACTCTCTTGTAGGCATAATAGGAAATAGTTTCATCCTTGTAAATCCCCTATTGTTACACAGAGAGCACTCTTTACAAGGAAACACCGAAGCACGTTTGACGTTGTAACTTTCTTTCTGCCTTCACTGAATAGTTGCTTACAATTTAAGTAGAGTAAAACGAACCACCATCATCATTTTATAAATCAAAACCCGTTCCACGTATAATTTGTAGGTACTGTACATCTTAGATCTATCTATCTGTTTGAAATAACAGCATTCACATGGTCTCCTATAAGTTTAACTGGCTGCCCTCACATGACCGCTTTCTACAAAGAGCCAATAAAAATGTTAAGCAGCCTTTAATCCAAATCAGTTTGAATCAGGGCATTTTTCACTTTAAATGAATAGTTCACCCAAAAATAAAAATTCTGTTATCATTTAATCACCCAAGAGTAATTCCAAATCTGTATGAATTTCCATGTCCTGCTAAACACAAAGAAAGATCATTTGAAGAAGGTTTGTAACCAGGCTGTTTTGGGTCACCATTGACTTACATAGTAGAAAAAAATACTACGGAAGTCAGTGGTCAGTGGTCAAAACGACATTAATGGATTTCCTGACAAAATAGGCATAGTTCAAAGACGAGACTTTGTTTCTTTTCGAAAAGAACAAAAAGCAGACCTTGCAAGGAAGTAATGCATAGCTTTCAGACATTCACCACAACCACCTTTATCATCGGCATTACAGCACCGCCCACTTGTTCTGATCACACACACCTGGATCTCATTACCACACACTATATATAGACAATTCCTTCATTCATCCAGTGTCTATTCTACTGTTCACTATCCCTACGTTAGCTCCAGGGGCTCGTTCTTCGTACGTTGCTTAAAACATTCGAGATCAAATGAGACATCCAAGATGATATCATCGCAATAACTATGAGCTCACTAATCCAGTTCCCCGAGCGCACCTGTTGTTGATGATTAGTATAGCTGGATTGAGTTGTCTAGGATTATTGCGCGCTCGTGTGTTGGTTTAAAAGGTGACATGTATTGATAGTAAAAAACACTGATCACAGCCCCTTTGATTGGTTGACGAAATGGCAAAAGAGCAAGCTCATTTCTTTTTCTCAAGCAGAGCAAGTTTTTGGAGAATTATTATGGCAGCGTTTAGTGCCTCCCCCAGACACCCACCAATCACAATAATTTTCTGCTTTGTTTCTTTTGGTATAAAACAGCTTGTCTTTCAAATGAATGTGTTTTTCCTATTTGTTTGTTTATAGCAAGGTATAAAAGTGAAGGAACATTAGAAGTCATGGGAAAACAGTCTATAGACTAATTTATAATGAAGTCTCACTGTGATCGGGAAAATTATTGATTTACATTGCCGCTTAAGCTAAAGCCGTTTCATCTATTGTTTGTATTTTGCTATAAAAATGCCAGATTTTAAAAGCAGATGATATCTGCAAGAGGTGCTCTTTATTCTTTAAAGATTTTATTCTTGAAATATTACGACTTTAATCTCGTAGTTTTAGGTTATTTTTAGATATATAATATAAATAAAATTATATATAATATATATATATATATGTATCGTGTGTGAATCATCGTAATTATTTTATAAACTTATACACGGATACTCAGCTCTTTAACCAATCAGGTGTGATCTCGCCATTTGAATCAATCATAACCCACCAGGAGCGCAGCCTTAAGCAGGTTCAAGTTCACGGACCTGTTGCTATGACAGCAAGTCCAGGATGAGCGTCGAAGAACCAAACGATCCAAGATCAGGGCAAATCCACAACAATCAAATCCAGCTAACTGAGTTAGCGAGGTATGAAGAACGGACAGACCTTTAAGAAAAGATAAGAGAAACAATCAACAAGAAAAAGAGGAAAACAAATAAGTTTTAATGGTTATTATGGGAATTGCACAAAAAATGCACAAGCCACACCACAAAAAGGAATTTTGTAATGGTTTTACTGGAAAAAGTTAATGGTTCATAATGGTATTTTAATAGAAACCATTTGAATTTCTGTTTCAATTGGGCTTATAATTAGGGAAGGAAAGCTGTTTCTTCAACAAGACCAAGAGATGCTCCATAAGGATACATGACAAAATAAGGCCTAGTTTGAAGGATGGCCTTGGAAAATTAAAGCCAGTGACCTTTTAAACCAAGTAAACATTTGGTTTCATGTGATGTTGTGAACGTTGTTGTGAATTCTGTTGGCGTACATGTTACTATGGGATAATACTGGAAGAAGTATTGGTAATGTTTTGCTCCCTATCCCATGTTTATTTACACTTTCTTTCACTGAATAAAAATCTATGAGGTGTCAAATTCACAACATGTGCTAACTACATCAACCTTCAACCGTTTTGAATTTAATTATTCCAGTAGCCTATACATTATAGAGAGTTATCCTTATTGTAATTTCACATTAGTAATATCTCTGGTTGGTAAATAAATATGGTGTGAAAGTAAAAAATAATATAATAGGTACTTCAGTAATCTCAGAATATGTACTGTAAGTGGTCAGGATGGGAGTGTCTCATGATGACAATCTGATTCATCTGCTGCTAATTAAGCTGCAGCTTGGGCATTTCGCTTGTGGTCAAATTGCTTAGTGTGTATATACAGAGTCACAGTTAAATCAATTCAAACTGTGGTTTTAGAAATAGGCAGTTCATTGCCATTGTTTTTCAGAACAGTAGCTGTTCACTCAGAAATGAAAATTCTGTCACCCTCGAGTAGTGCCAAACCTGTATGAATTTCTTTGTTACATGGTAGGGAAAAAATACTATGGAAGTCAGTGGTGACCATAAACAGCCTGGTTACAATCTTTTTAAAAATATCTTCCTTTGTGTTCGGCAGAAAAAAGATCTGGAACTACTCAAGGGTGAGTAATGACAGAATTTTTGGGTGAAGTGTTTCTTTAAAACCAGTGGAAAGAAAAGATCAATGATCTTAAAGTTCAAATGAGGCTTCAAATTGATGACAAAAATGTATGTATGTGTATATAATCTTATCAACAAGCTGAGCTGAGTTCCTGTTTTAAAAAAAAAAAAAAAATTATATATATATATATATATATATATATATATATAATATAAGTATAATTTCTTGTAACAGTAATGCAGTGGG
>JAUYWG010000050.1:13827655-13842103 GCA_034779775.1 Enteromius afrohamiltoni | reverse complement strand
AAATTATATATATATATATATATATATATATATATATATAAGATAAGTATAATTTCTTGTAACAGTAATGCAGTGGGAGATGTAAAGGTTTTTATTACAGCGCCATCTATTGACTAATATTTCTTATTTCTATATTTTTTATATTTCTATTATTTTCTTGAACGTCTTTGTTTTTTTAGTAGCAGTCTTTAAAAGCAGTTCTGGGTGTGTTTTATGGGTATATAAGATTTGTTGCATGCAATCTTAGGTTTCCATAAATATGATATTTAAATGGCTGCATGTCTTTAAAGTGGGCACAAGGGGGCAGTTCAGAGCTACTCACAATCTTCACATTCACGGCTGAAAAGAAAAATGTATTATTGGTTTTATATACTTTAAGGTTGATACATTACCCATATCTTTTCCTCAACACATATACTGTAAAAAGTAAAGTAGCTTTGATTGTAGTGATGACCATTTTTACCATATACTAGGTTTTAGTAGTAGCAGAATGAGGTTTTTTGCGACTTTTTCAAGAGCAAGTGGTGATAAAACAAGATTGACTTTTTGTCAGGCTACCATGATATGAACAATGATATGTTAACAAACTTGACTTAAAGTAGACTCAAAGTAACCTGACATGATTAGCCACAGGTGCTTTAACCTTTGTTGGACTAGAACATTGAAAGTCAGTTGAAAGGGTTTAACTTGTTAAGGTAAATAGGAATTAAAATTGTGAATAGTTCCGTACCTTATAAGATAATAATAGGCCTGCCTATGAAATACAGGTTGACCCACTCAACATAAAAAAATAAAAAATATCCCTCAAGGCAGATATTTTAGACTGTATAGTGTCATACCTGCTGCTAAGTCTAGTGGAAAAAGCTTAACTTTTGGAACTGTTGAGCAGCTCATTGAAAGATTAATGTTACGCCTAATTAATGCGAGGCAGGGAACAGTGAACATATTTTTGTCAACCCCAAACCAAATCAGCATTAGCCACCATTGATGTTAACCTTCAAAAGGGAGTTTGACAGCTCTCTGAAATACTTACATTTTTCTTTGAGTAATATTGACATGCCAAAAATCTTACTAATTTCATATACAATATAAATACTATATACTGTATATAAACTCAAATGTAGGATGATAAACTTTGAAAAACACATGAGAAAGGATGCAGTGTGGTATGCATTTTTTTCTTTTACTATTCATTCAACAGCACCTTGGTTACTCTTTAAACAAACTCGTTAAGTGATTTCATGTTGTTAGATGAAAGGGATGATGGCATTTGCAAAATGTAATTTCCACTTTTTTCATCCAACAAGAAAACAACCTTTTTAAAAGGAGCAGAAAGAAACCAAAACATCTAATACAAACTGTGTACACATTATACAATGTGAAATAAACCATTTGAAATGAAAAATGTATGTGTTAAAGACCTTGCAGGCCATTAGAAGTCTATGAAACCTTTTTTCTGCTAAACCATTTTCTTTCCACAGTGTACTGCAGGACAGAGTGTTGAAGGTCCATCGGGCAGAAATTGTATCGTGCTGGGTGTGGATGTAGATTTGACCTAAAGCAGGATTTGAACAGGTGACCCCTAATGCAGCTTACTGACCACCGAACAGCTGGAGGCCTTGAGACTTATTAACAACTGTTTTAGTTGTTAACAAGTTTAGGGTGTGAGGGGTTTCTCCTGAGTGAGCTTGAGCTTGTTTTATAACCGAGTAACTTCTGATGTTAATTATCTATGACTAATTTATTTATAAGAACCTCCTCTGGCACAACTATAATATGAATTTGTCTTTCTGCTCATTACTATTTCAGCATTACTTATAGCATTCATCTCATACAAATATGGTTTTAGGCCATATTTGAACATTTCAAAGCAAGAAATTATTTAGATAAATCACATTGAATGTAATATAATGTAAGTAAACCACTTAAACCAGTAAACCAATTATTAAAGACAGTTTAATCTTTTAAAAAATATATATATTTTGGTTTGAAATTTGTCATACACTCAAACACTATACAGTTCAAAAGTTTACAGATTTTTATTTTAAAAGATGTTAATATGTTTTACTCAGCAAGGACACATTAAATGCATATATTATATTGTGATTATATATATCAAGTGCTTGCAATTTATATTTTATATATATATTTTGGTTTTAGGACAACTTTTTGATCCACTTTAAATGTTGACTACTGTGTGTGTGTGTGTGTGTATATATATCCACACACACTTTACACTTTCTGAGATATAGTCCAAGATAGGTGAGAATATTTAAATCCAGTGAAGCCTAGAAAAATTCTCTTTTTGTAGCACTTCACAAAACATCTCATTAAAGCAATTTTAAAAACATTTTATGCAAATGCATTTGACAATACCTCTTGATAGCATTTGGCTGTGGAACGTAATTATAGAGGATACTTTTTTTTCTCAATTCATTTTCTCAACCATTTTCTCAGTCTAAAAGACAAGCCCAGACATCTGCATCTCTGACATATTCTGTTGTGACCTCTGTTTGCTGACCTGAACACATCTGTCATAAAAATCGTGCTGACATGTTTTAACAACAAGCTTTCCTCGTCCAGCAGGAGACCATGTTCAATCAAACACAGGCCATAGCCAGTGCAGTAGTGAACTAAAATAGCACTAATGAGATATGTGGGCTGCATTGTCACAACCCATGTATTTCAGGCAAAAAATAGACCTGATAAGCTCAGAGAATGTTGCAGGGGAAAGACTGAATGGCAACTACAATGTTTGACGGATATGAAGGTTGAATTACACATGAAAAATACAGAGTGCTGCATGTTGTCTTTATCCATATGATGATGTCAAAGATGATGTAATTTGTTTTGTTAAGCCTAATTTAATCTTAAATTATAGGATAATTCTGCATTTGATTCCACCATCTAGACTTGAGTAATGCAAAAGACAATTTTTGCCAGATAGATGATCTGATACAGATGATAGTTTTGTCTGATAGTTTTTGTCTTTTATGAGAAAACTCAATAATTCACAAAATTATGAAAGACCTGAGTTGCCTTGTTTTGTCTGTTTGTATGCTTTAATATTTTATGAACTCATAGGCAACATGCTGCTGCATCTGTTTTAAAACAGCTATAAAACTGTCAAATGTGCACTTGAAGTATGTAAATTCAGTTTAATTATTTAACATTAGAACAATATAATAGCCTCTCTTTGTGCATTTTCCAGTAATATAAACACCCAGTGTTAAAGCCCTTGAAGATAAGTTTAATATAAGTCCAATTAATTCAAGCCACAGAGTAATTATAGATTCTTATATTATTGCAGTACCTAAAGTTTTGGAAAGAACTTTGAAAGAAGTCTCAGCAGAGCTGAATTTTCAGCAGCCATTACTCCAGTATTTAATGTAAATCTTGAAAAATTATTGTTATTGTCAATGTTGAAAACAATTTTACTGCCTAATATTCAAAAATATCCAGAAATGTTTTATGAATAGGAAGTTTGAAAGAACAGCATTTATTTTAAACAGAAATCTTTTGTAGCATCATTAGTGTCTTTTCTAACTTTTAAAGGTGCTGTATGTAAGTATTTTACATAAAATAGCATAATATGTGTAAATATATTTGCAGATATTTAAGAAACATGCTTGTTTATCTGAAAAATAATGCAACAGGTAGTTATTCTCCTTTAAAAATGTGCATTCCGGGATTGAATGTCTTTGTTTTGGTCTGTGTAACCCGACCACTGCCAGTTAACACAATTGTATTTCAGCTCCCCGGGTTGCCAGTTGCACTCGTTCCTGTTGGTGTGGTCAGTCTGGCAACCTGCATGTGCGTCAAGTCAAAATAACGCCCCAAACATTTGAGTGGGTATGTGGCCGAGTCTGATCAATCTAAAACCGTGAAGTGACCAGGTGTATGTACCCCCTCAGGGACCAAATGTCCTGAATAACAATCATCCAACACGTCAAGTCTGGGCACACAACCACAAGTGATGTTCTGGAAACAGTAAAAAAACGCTATAATGTCTGGTGGCAAAGTACTTTTATCATAATAGCAAGGAAGGGGTATTCTTAAATCAAGCCAGGAAGAGAACATAAAATCCTGAGTGGAAATTCCCCTGGAGGAAGCGCTTTAGAAAGTAAACGGATTTGAATGGAGCCCAGGTAATGCTGGGTTTTATACACTACAGAGATGTAGAGAGCTCATGCTATAATTGATGAGTAGGATCAGACAGGTAATGACAATAATCTGGGGATATAGGAAGTATTACGCTCTCTTCACTGTTACAAGACTTTATCACCATGTACCAGCAAAAGAAATATAAAAGATTGAGATCTGTAAGAGTGCATTTCATGAACAATTATAATAGACATATGTTTTATCTACACATGACAAGCTCGCGTTCGAACTGCTGACTGTTTCACTGCTGCCTTTCATCTTTTGAGAACATCTGCAGCTGCCTATACATCCAATAAAACCAAAATAACCATTATGTTAAACACAGGGCAGCAGCTGGGCAATGATAAACACTGCTAAAGCTTTCACTTTGCCCATTTCCCTGAAGTCAGTGTTGTTTTATTCTTCATGCAAGTTAAAAGTGAGAAAGCACTGTACTTTATTAATTGTGTCATATACAATTAGGACCATTTAGAACCTCCTGATTGTGTATTACAAATAGAAAATTGCAATTCTCAAGAATGGACAATAGATGCATAAATCAGCACTGGGCACCTCTAATCTGATCTGTCTGATTCACACTGGGGGTGTTGACAGGGCTGAATTCCTCTGTGATGTGCATAATTTTAAGCCTTACTGGAAACATCAGCCAAACAGCAGGATGCCAGAATAGTTGGCTGAGTTTGTGTGACTGTGTGTGTGTGGATGGAGTTTTCTTTGTGAATTTATGGTGTTTTCTGTAAGAACATTAAATTCTCAGGGTCATTAATTATGCAGAATTTCTTAAAAAGCATGATTAGACTGTAATATATGCCTTTATAATTTACCTTTCATGCATTATTGTATTTTACGCTAGATTAAATGCATTGATTAAATAAAATACATGGTTTGTAAAGACTGCTTCTGAGTGTTTTGTCTTCACTCATCTCTCTCTCTTTCTCGGCAACACCTGCTCTCTTCTCTCACATCCTTTGGCAGCTGCACAAAAAGATGTGGATGTCTTATCAGTCAATAAAACCCATCACATGTGTGAAATGCAGCTATAGTCCCAAGAAACATTTGACCTTATTAGATGACATGCCTGATTTAGTCTCAAACCTTAACTAGAAAAATACAATACAGGTATATTTAAATTACATATTATATGTTTGCATGTTTTGTTTTTTTTAATGCAGAAAAAAAAAACAGAAAACTGATTGTTTTTTTCTTTCTATCTTTCTTTTTAAACCACAGTAAAGTTCATGATTTTCTTTTTCACCACCAGAGAGAGCTGGCACAATGCACAGCGCCTATAATGCATATCAGGCTATCCATCATCTATTTGAATATTTCAGCATTCTGCTGTTCAGTGCAGACTGTAATGACTGTGGTCCAGATTCATTGAAGAAGGGCTACAATGAGCTCATTTATGTGACGGTATCAGTCGCTCTTATTTTGTCAGTGTTTTACAAAACAAAATACATTAAAGCAGAGTAATAAATGAAAATAGATAGGCCTACTAGTTAGTTTAAACTGAGGAATGCTAAAACGGCTTGCCATAATATGCCACAACAAGTCATTCCTTCTGAATTCATGCAGATCTGTCCCCGCTTGCCTTTGTGTGACACTGCCTGCGATCAATCAGAGCACTCCGAACGCATTCCATCGTAGACGTCAGCCAATAGCGTGTCAGCGGGGCGTGATTTCCCTCGCACGGCTCCGCGAGGCATGAAGTTTATTCAGAGTGCGAGCTGCTCAGGGAGAATGATGCACCTTTGCGCGGATGCGAATGTGAGATTTTTCTGTTGCGCGCTGTAACTTTCTCCACTTTCTCATCTTGCCACGGATTGTGCCAAACGTGTAGTAGTACTGGATCGCATTCACAAATGGCTCGGGGTATAACAGAGCAGCGGCAACGTAAAGCGTTTCATGTGCACTTGTTTCTCTTTATACTGACTTTGTTTCGCGATGCATCTGCGCAGGGATTTGGAAGTTTGGGATTAACGTACGGTTTAATATCAGAACTTTCAGAGGATGCTATTCTTGTTGCCAATAATGGAATACGGGTTCCTTTCGGCAGATCTGTCTATATCGATCCAATCAATGACCTGGTTACCCAAGTTCAGCCCGGAGACAAGTGCACCATAACAGTTTTGGACAATGACCCGCTGTCACAGAGACCGGGACAGCTGTCCCCGAAAAAGTTTCCTTGTGAATTTGGTCCCAGTGATGTAAAGTACTCTCATTTCGGATCCAGGAGCCCTTCAAAAGACAGAGTAAGACTTCAGCTCAGATATGATACTCAGACTGATACAGTCATCATTCCCTTTATGATGGAAGTTGAGGTGATTTTCACTCAGCTCGAGATTCTCACCAAACACATGCCTGTAGTTGTAGAGAAACTGCTTGGAATGAGTAATCCTATTGATAAGAAAATAATGGAGTTTACTTACGATAGAAATGCTCATTTATGTAAAGTTACATCTCTGGCCAGTGGCGGCTTATTACCCAGGTATGGAAAGCTGATCGATAATGGAAAATTGGGGAAACCTGTGGACTGTGATGAATTTGTCAGGATGGATATTCGCTATCAGCACACTTTTGCACATCGTTCTCCAAACCGAGATTATATTCCCATGTATTTAGAGTTACAAGACAAAGAAGTAAATGTACTGAATCAAGAGTTTTTCCAAATTGTGGTAATTATAAAAGAGGGTGAGGAAAACACAGCTCCTAAACCGAGTTTTGTAGCAATGATGATGATGGAAATTGACCAGTTTGTAATGACTGCTATAACCCACGATATGCTTGCGGCTGAGGATGTGGAATCTAATCCTGATGATTTAATATTCAACATTACTTCCCCGCTGTCCTTTGAGGAGGGCTACATTGTAAGCACAGATGACAGAAATTTGCCCATTACGTCTTTTTATCAAGCAGACCTGAAAGATTTTAAAATTGCCTATAAGCCTCCCTCTGCAGATTCGGATGTGGAGAGAATATTCCAAATTGAGTTTGAAGTTGTAGACACTGAGGGGGCTATATCAGATCCCTTTGCGTTTATGATAGTGATTAAGCCCATGAACACTCTAGCACCGGTTGTAACCCGCAATACTGGTCAACTACTTTATGAGGGTCAGTCCCGGCCACTTTCCAGCTCACAAAACCTACAAATTAGTGACGAGGACAATTTAGACAATGTCCAAATCACAGTTATTAATGGACTTAGCCATGGAGAGCTCACAGTTCTGGGTTCCAGGCGAAAATTCTTCACACCAGCAGATCTTGATGTAGGGAGCGTCACCTACCAGCATGATGGTAGTGACACATACAGCGATAACATCATTTTCAGAATGACAGACGGGAAAAATGAAGTTGAGTTTTTATTTCCCATTACAGTGGTGCCAACTGATGATGAACCTCCAATAATCAATGCCAACACAGGCTTAGTTTTGTTTAAAAACCAAATGATGCCCATTTCTTCTTTGATGCTAAGTGCAGCAGACATCGACTCTGAGGATTCAACTATTAAGTTCAACTTGGTGCCTCCCTACTCTACTATAGGAGAAGTGATACTTCGACAGTCAGATGCACCGGAGGATCCATCCACTTGGAAGTTCAATTCCGAGGATGAGATGTATGAGAAAGTAGTGACAGAATGGTTCCAGCAGGACATCACAGAAGGCAAACTGTTTTACAGGCATATCGGACCACATAATACAAAGACCATCATGGACCAGTTTGTTTTCCGTGTGCAAGATGACAATGACCCACCGAACCAATCTGGTGAGAACTCTTTCATCATCAAAGTTCTCCCCATTGATGATATCCCCCCAGAGCTCTATCCTGGGACCACTCTTCAAGTGACCGTTCATGAGTACCAACTAACCTATTTCCGAAAGAAGTTCTTGCGCTACACAGACTTAGATTCAGAAGACAGGGACTTGAAATATACAATTACCCAGCCACCCACTGACACAGATGAGAACAGCCCTGGCATACTAGGAAGGATTGTTTTAACTGAGAGTCCAAACTCAGAAGTCACAGAGTTCACTCAGGCACAGATAAATCATCACAAGGTAGCCTACAAACCTCCTGATCTAGAGCTTGGAATAACCCCGCATGTAGTGCAGTTCCATTACAAAGTTGAAGACACGGTGGGAAACAGCGCCAATGGAGTTTTCACCATATTTTTACAGCCTGTGGACAACAAGCCACCCCAGATCACCAACAAAGGCTTTACCATTCAAGAACGAGGGGTACACGTCATCACACGTGCCGAGCTGGACACCACAGATGCCGACACGGACAGCTCACAGATTCTGTTTACAATCACCCAGCCTCCAAAGCACGGTCAGGTCAAGTACAAATTCACTGATATGACGAAAGGGAATTCATTCAATTTGGACGATATATCTAATGGCAGAATATCTTACATTCACAACGGTGATGAGTCAAGCAGCGATTTCTTCCAGCTGGATGTCAGTGACGGCGTCCATGTTGTCACAATCACAATCAAAATCAGTGTGAAGCCTATTGATGATGAAGCACCAACCATCAGCCTTCCAGAGGGCACTATCGGTTCTTACATAGATGTTCTGGAGAATGAAGCGACTGAGATCACCACCAATGTTATTCAGGGTCGAGACGAGGACACTGATGACCTTAGGCTGACCTTTATCGTAGAAGATCCCCCGGTGTTTGGTGAAATATTAGTGAATGGTGTGCCCTCCAATAGGTTCACTCAAGCAGACATCATTAGTGGCTTGGTAGTATATGCACATAATAGTGGAGAAATTGGCTTGTCAACAAAATACGACTTCTTTAATCTTACACTTACCGATATGTCGGATGAATGGACAGTTGGGGGAAATAAAATCAAAGGGGTTCGTGTACAGGTCACCATTCTGCCGTTGGACAGTCAGGCCCCTGAGGTCTTTGTGGGCCCCCAATTCATTGTCGTAGAGGGTGAGAAAAATGTTATCGAAATTTCGCATATTAGTGCTAATGACATTGACACCCCTAATGATGATATTCTTTGCACAATTATTGTGCAGCCCACCTCAGGCTACTTAGAAAACATATCCCCTGCACCAGGCTCTGAAAAATCCAGATCTGGGATTGCCATTAGCGCTTTCACCATTAAAGACATTCGGGAAAACCACATTTATTATGTGCAAAGTATTCATAAAGGTGTTGAACCAGTTGAGGACAGGTTTACTTTCAGGTGTTCAGATGGGATAAACTTTTCCGAGAGACACTTTTTCCCAATCGTGATAATCCCATCCAATGACGAAAAGCCAGAGATCCATATGAGAGAGTTTGTTGTGATGGAAGGCATGAACATTGTAATTGACACCCCAATATTAAACGGAGCTGATGCTGATGTTCCAGTGGATGAGCTCACATTTATCATTTCAAAACCTCCAGAACATGGATATATTCTCAATCAGTTAACCTCAGGCACTATTCCTGTCACAAACTTCACTCTTGATCAGATACGAGAGGCTTCAAATATTGTCTACGAGCATGATGATTCAGAAACCACAGAAGATAGTTTCAGTGTTCTACTTACTGATGGCAAATTCACAATGGAGAAAACCGTCATGATTATGGTCATTTTGGTTGACGATGAAACACCAAGGATGGCGATTAATGATGGCCTTGAAATAGAAGTAGGAGACGTGAAAATAATCAACAATAAAGTTTTAAAAGCCACCGATCTGGATACAGAAGACAGCATTCTGACCTACATCATCCGTTATGGTCCAAATCAAGGGTTTTTACAAAAGCGAACACCATTTGGAACATTTGAAAACGTAACTGTTGGAATGAACTTCACACAAAATGAGATTGACCAAGATATGATCATGTATACTCACAATGGACAAGAGGGAGTTCGTGACCTTATCAAATTTGATGTCACTGATGGCATTAACCCTTTGATTGACAGGTACTTCTATGTAACTGTGGGGGGAATAGACATGGTGTTCCCTGATGTGATCAGCAAAGGTGTTTCATTGAAAGAAGGAGGAAGGGTCACTCTAACTACAGACCTGCTCAGCACTAGCGATCATAACAGCCCTGATGAAAACTTGGTGTTCACCATCACACGTGCCCCTATACGAGGACACTTAGAGTGCACTGATGTGCCAGGGATGCCCATTAGTTCATTTACTCAGCTTCAACTGGCCGGGAATAAAATCTACTACATCCACACCACTGATGATGAGGTAAAGATGGACAGCTTTGAGTTTGAAGTGACTGACGGTTACAATCCTGTGTTCCGCACCTTCCGTGTGTCCATTACAGATGTGGACAACAAAAAGCCTGTGGTCACCATTCATGGACTAGTCGTTAATGAAGGTGAAAATAAGTTAATCACTCCTTTTGAGTTGACAGTGGAGGACCGTGATACAGTCGATCACCTTTTAAAGTTTATAATCACCCAGGTTCCAGTGCATGGCAAGGTGCTGTTTAACAACACCCGACCCGTCACGTCCTTTACCAAGCAGGACCTGAATGAAAACATGATACGTTATAAGCACGATGGAACCGAATCTGCCTCCGACAGCTTCTCGTTTACTGTTACTGATGGAACTCACACAGACTTTTATGTGTTCCCTGACACGGTTTATGCAACTCGCAAGCCCCAGATAATGAAAATCACAATATATCCAGTGGACAATGGAGTTCCACAAGTTGTGACTAATAAGGGTGGTACAACATTAAGGATTCTTCCTACTGGTCACCTTGGGTTCCTTATCACTAGTAAAACACTAAAGGCAGAGGACAGAGACAGCCTTTATGGAGCAGTGACTTTTAAAATTACTGTGGCTGCTGAACATGGCTACCTCATTGACTTGGGGAAAGGCAATGCTACTATCTCCACATTCACCCAAGGTAAGTTTATTAAAAGTCAGTTTAATAAAATTGTGTTCATTTATGAATTAATGGTACTGAGAATAGTATGTGAGAAAATACTGGGTTAACATACATGTGATAATAGTGTATAACTCATGCAATAGGGATAGCTCATGCAAAAATTTAAATACTGTGATCATTTATTCACCCCCATGTCATTTCATACTCAAAGGACTGTATATCTTTTATGTGCAGAAGGTTACCTTTTTTGAAGAATATCTTGGCTGCTCATTTCAATATAATAAAAGTGAATTGGGACTGAGTCTGTCAAAGCCTTGCTGAAAAGAAATAAATAAATCTATAAAAATATACTTAAAGTTGTTTACTATCTGATATCTTGGTCTGACCAGAAGAAAAGTTGCCAAAACCCTTCTGAAAAAGACTTGATTGACAAACAAGCGCAGGTTTTTTTTTTTCTACATATTTTACATATAACTAGTTGTTAAATTTCAACAACTCATTAAATTGTCATAGAAGCACTCTGTACACTAGTTTAGCTTGTCTCATGACCAAATGACATAGATGACAAATTGAGTTTTGACAATATTTTGAGAGCTAGTGCAGATGGGAAGTTTTTTTGTTTGTAAAACTCAGTCTGTTCATCACTGAGCAAACATATGTTTCACAAGCATATAGTGCTTCTTTATTTTGGAGCTTGACAGCAGTTTTCTTTTTTATTATATGGGGAAGAGCTGTCTGGATGAGTAGGTGAATAAATTACAGCAAATTAAATTTTTGTGTGAACTGTTTTATGAACCTAAACAATAAGTCTTACAATATTTTAAGAAGTCTTATAAAGGAAGATTTCTCCTGAAATATTGCAAGGTAATCTTGAAAGGTGCACACATTTTGACAAAATGCACGCAAAACGTTTTAGCTTCAAATAAGACCAATATAGAATTCATGGGTAAAATAAGTATTTTACACTAACAAAGACAGTTGTTATTGTCATAAAATTACAGTAAAAGCCCAAGCTCTCAGACGTATCACAAAAGCCTTAGTGTAGTTGTTAAAACTTATAAATGTCAAAACTGGCAGGCGACATGCTCAACTTGCCACTGTGTTTCCCCTTTCTAAATAAGCTCCTTTTTTAGGATTCTCTTTGAATATTTCAAGGGAATTTAGCACAGTTGGGGGTGATGGTGTGGGCTACTGACTGTAAATAAAGTTGCTGCTCCCTTGTGGGCATTTGAAAATGATGGGTTTACATTTTTATGAGCTGGCCGCTTTGAAGAGAAATGTTTTGACATCAAATATTGAAGATAGGCTAGTGCTGTGGATGTAACACCCTCTCAGAAAAACCACGTACATGAAATGCACTCCAAAGACTGAGCACAAGAGAGGGTGGTGGAGAAATTAATAGATGGTTGCCAGGTAGAGACCTGCTGCTCTTTGTCGTTCCTTTCAGTCAGAAGGGATTGGATGTGCCACGGCTTCAATTCTTCATATTTCTTTCAGTCTGAATTAAACGCTGCCCAACTGATAAATCTCAGACATAATGCGGTGTGGTGCCTGCAGCTTTGTGCAGGAGCAGATGGGCAAAATGCCCTTATTTGAAAGAGCTTTTCAACCTGATACATATAGAACCTGTTCCAAATGGCACCCTCCTTCTCAGAGTTTGACACTTTGACACATGGGCTATTGTTAATGGTTTCTGTGGATTTCAAGTGAGCCATTTGGGTCAGGGCTACACTTTTAGGACAAAATAGCAAAAATTGTACATTTACTGGTGTGCCTTTGTACCTTCTATAACCTTGAAGGGTGCACATTAAGACCATAAGAGCAGTGTTAGGTAAAGTTTCTTTTAAAAGTAATGCGTTACAATATTGGGTTACTCCATGAAAAAGTTACTAATTATGTTACTTATTTACTCTTTATGAAAACAAGTGCAACTGTAAAAGCCCTTTCACACCAAATGTAAAATTAATAAGCATCAGGCTGAAGTAAATGCCTCTTGATCTGCACTAATTTCTCTCATTATAGGACAGGAGAAGTGAAAAAGTAACTAATTGGAGTCTAAATGTATTTATTTATTTATTGCTAAATATACTGTATTGCCGCCTACATCATTTTGGATCCTTCTGATTAGGGTCATATCTGGACATCCCTGGAAGCAAAAATTAAAGCCATTTTAATATAATTTCAAAATATAGAAATGTTAGCATGTAAGTATGTGAATATTAAATAAATATACATATATTTCTGGACTTGATTGTCAGTTTTGCCATTCTGAAAAAAATATAATGGATCTTGATACAGTGATTTTATAAATTGCATTCCAACTTAACTTAATTTAAAAAGTGACTCATCCTTTTGAATATTTCCTCCTTCAGCTGACATCGATGACATGCATGTATGCTACGTGCTTCGAGACAGAGACAATGCCACAAGCGACACATTCCACTTTTCCATCGAAGACAGTGGTAAGATATTTCAACCTCTTTTTATTGTTTTGGCCTCAGGATGTTTAAAATCTGACTGGTTGGATTACAGACTTGTGCATTCCTATCTCCATCATCCTGCATTTCTTTGTGTGCTCACCCAGTGCTTGTGAAGGTGTGACTGTTCGGTAGTAATAACTAGTATCTGTGCGCTTTTGTTCCGTCTGGGATGTCTTTTGATTGACACGCTGGCATATTGAAGTGGAAAACTCTAATAGAGCTTTGGCTGGTTTTTAATCATTTTATTGAAAAACATTTTTCAATCTCAAACTTTCTCTGATGGGTTAAGTGAAACTGTCCAATTATAAACCTGCCAAGTGCACTTAGTACCCAGCGTGGTCCCAGAAAGCATTATTAAGGACTTACTGCTTGACTGCCAAAAAAATTAAGCCGATATGTTAGAAACAAGTGCTCCACTTTGAAGATGATTTGAGTGATGCCATTTTTCGTCTATATTTAGCCACCATAATATAATTTGGTAAGGGTGATTGTCTGTCTTAATGACCACCATTGTCAGGCTAATTAGGTGATGCTAATAAAGTTTTATCATAGTAATATAAGTCTCATAGATACATGACTCCTTTCCCTCACTGTTGGATTTTCTTGTAAATCTTTCCGCCTACTTCTCTTTCTTTCTTCATTTATCTATACACAGCCCACTTGAAAACATTAAAGTCTTCCGCTTTTACATATGCAAATGTCAATCTTGTGTTTTGGTGGGCTTTGAGGATGCTTTATGTTTCAGAGACCCTCCTGACAGCCTGTTCATTGTTCTCCTACGCAATGGCTAAGGAGAAACACGCTGTTTTGTGATGCCACCATTTCTCTTTTCCCATGAATATGAAAAAAAAATGCTCTCACCTCCCACTCCCAATCTTCTGTAACCACAGTGGAATCATCTGGTGAAAACCAGTGTCAATTCAAACGATTCTGTATGGAAAAC
>JAUYWG010000050.1:13816318-13827555 GCA_034779775.1 Enteromius afrohamiltoni | reverse complement strand
AGCAGATTCAGAGCGTGGTCTCGCTGAAGGCGTTCCCAAAGCGTTCCGACGCAGTGTTGAGTTCCTGAAAAGGAACATAGACGAGGAAGAAGACAAAGTTGAAGTGTTTTACATGGTTTAGTTCAGTCAGTGTAAACTCTTCCTGAGTGGGTTCATTTGTTAATCTTCTGATTTCTATCATAAAAGCATTAGGTGGAGACTGACTTGATTTTTATGGATTTGGCATTCAGTGTTGTTGTTCTAGGTGCATGCTAATTAGATTATTCATTCGCTAAGTCAATTGACTGGCACAAAGAGCCTGTGTCTAACAGAAGTTGGCACGAGGTGTGTGTGTCTTCTGAAGTTTGGCAGTTATACAATGGGATTCTGCAGAATGTTGTCTTATGCTCCTTTCAGAAAGGGTTTAAGATGCCCTCATTGTGTCTTGTGGCATTTGTTTGTTTTTCTAAATGAAGTTTTCTCTTTTTCATTTTACTGGTTGTCAAATGATTGTGAATTGTGTGCTTCTTCAGTTATGAAGTCTGTTACACTCATCAAGACTGGATTTATTTGTGAAAAAATAAACAGCATTATTGGAAAACTGTGCTGCTTAAAGTTTTGTGGAAACCATGGTACATTTTTTAGCATTTCTTTTTTGATAAATAAATGGTTTAAGAGAACAGCTTTTATATTGAAATCAATTTAACACATCATTGAATAAAAAAAAAAAAAAAAAAAAAAAAGTATTAAAGCCAAACTTTTCAACATAAAAGTCATTCATGTTAATTTGTGAGTATAGGTACTGTAAGTTACTAGCCTAGGCCCGCCCATACTTCCTTTGATGCTAAATTCATTTCGCGAGTAAAGTTAGTCAAAGTTTTAGAGCATTTCTGTTCCCAAAAAAATGGGAGCCAATGAGAAACAAGCTCCTCCCCCCTCCTTTTGTAAAATGCATTTATTGTTACCTTTTTGTTCAACAGCTCCCAATTGATTCGTCAACAATTCATTTGTCCAAATCCCTCCGGTGATTGGCCGTTATAATTTAAAGCATTGTTTGATAACTTTTAAGGGTCCAAAAGCTGCATCTAGTGGCAAAGAAGGAATTTACATTTTCACTCAGATCAATGCGATTCAATTCTTTCTTACAGTGCACTATCCGATTTAAAATTTTGCAGGATGTTTTCATTTATTTACAGCTCTGTTACACACTCCATGAATGCTAATATAATGATAATATGGACACTTTAAAATTTTTTTTCTAATAGAATTTTATTAGTGGCAAAATATTTTTTTTTGTATGGGAATGGTGCATGAACTAAGGGAACTGCTGTGTGTATTCAGTGTGCACCTCCCTAGAATGGTTTGCACCTCCTTAAATAGACAGAATTTGTCCTGAGCCTCGTAAAACATCCGTGAAATGAACTTGATAAGATCTAGAGGCCCCCCTGGACCCTCATATGCTTCAAGTATGCCTTAATATTTGCTTACTGGTGAGTGCTCATGTTCCTTACATGTTTAAAATTTTTCCCTCCAGGTAAACCGATGAGCAAAAAGACACGCTGAGGGAAAACTGAAAACCAGCCCAGAACTTTTTCTCACCTATAGTGGAAGTTGTTACCTTAATTGTATTCTACGTTTTCATTAACCATTCATTAGTCTTAGCCCCATCTCAATTCCCTACTCATTTGATTCATTTTGGGTGCTTTTTCATACTGTGTAGCCTTAAGTCCACATATTTGGATGCAGGAAATTATATTCAAGCTGACCTGGAGTCAGTTTTCAGAATTTAAATTGCAAATTGTGTGCTTATGAATCTCTAATACTGGATCATTGATAGCGACACTGCCAGGCTGCTGATGTTATTTGTAGGCATGAGAGCCACTGTGGCAGCCACACTAATTCCCCAGGTACACCCTGCGGCTGTTTCAGAGGCTGTGTATCAAGGCAGCCGTGCTGGATTGTGAGTGTTCAGACACAGCTGTATCCTGTCATGTTCCAGCAGCCAAAACCCCTCTGCAGGTTGTGCTCATATAGTAAAAAAGAAAATGGAGGTGAATCCAAGGAGCTATTTAGGCTTATCTTGATGCAACACTGCAGTACAGCTCATACAGGTTGTAAAATAGGGCATTTTTGTTGCTTGTAAAGATTAAGCGTTGGTTTATGTGATGTTTATTTAGACTAAGCCAAATAAAGTCGAGAAAATGCTTGTAGTTGTGTGGTCAGATTAAGCGGTTTGTTTTATAAGGCATTGCTGGGTTTAAAAATGTATCTGCCTTGTCAGATAAATATGTTTTAATCTCAGGCATGAGCTGTTTGGAAATTTAGCCTGTCGTACTAGAAAGAAAACATCAGTTTTGCCAGTCAATTCGCTTGAGGGCTCGCTTTTAGAATCGTAATTAGATTTCATGTCTGTTAGCCAAGTAAGTTACACATGCAGGGAATCTGACGACAATGAAAACATGGCATATCTAGTGCTGTATGTATATACGGGATGTATTACATATATGGGGTGTATAAATGCATTATACAGTAGATGCATATAGCCAAGTCTGTCATTTTTTGAGTGAACTGAATTATACATAGTTAAATGCATATATCCAGTATTATTAGTACTTGCATTTGATTTAAGTGTGAGCTGATGTTAATCGTAAAATAAATTTGTGGTAAAGTGGTTGACAATGTCAAAATTAATTTGTCGCCAATAACCTTTGTCCTTCTTCTACTCTAATGGAGGCCATATTACAACCAGTGCAGTAATTAATCAAAATCATTTTATGAAAGGAGTTGAAATTGCCCTTCAAATTAATGCTATTAGTTGGCAGTAGATTCTTTTGTGGAGTTGTGCTAAAAGCAGAGTAGCATTTGGCTCTGATTCCCGGTGAGTAATATAATTGGTCTCCCAGAGGATTTTTTAAAGTTTGCAAACTTTGACACAGATATCAGCAGGTGGTTAATGAATGATTCAAAGTTGATGATGGGTTTTGGATGATTCCAATTTCTTATTATTTTGGGAAGTGGTTACATTGCCAAAAGCATGTCAGATTATGAATGCTAGAAGATGAAAATGCCAGATATTATTCCTTTGAAGAAGAAGAATGAGCAACAATGAAAATAATATTGGATTATAAAAAAAGAAAAGAAAATGAAAATGCCTCAAAATAAGGATTCATACTTTTTCTTCTCATCTGTGGTACTTGACACATTGGTAATACACATGTACATTTAATTTTAAGTTAATTTTATTTCTGGCCCATTTAATATGTTTTATACTATTTACATTTTTTCTTATTAAAGTTTAATAAAGTTTTTGCACATGAGACTAATGCAAAGTCCATGTTCTCTGCACTGATCCGTGAACAAACATTTTAGTTTGTGACCTAAAAATAGAACAGCAAAAAACCTGAGGTGATTAAAAAAGCAGAGATATTATTCTTTTTTTGCCTTCAGATTAAGATTTGGATGCTTTTTTTTCTGAAAGCAAGTTTAAGAATGGCCTGTTCTGAAGTTGAAATGCTTTGAGCACTTTTCGACAGAAGGATTGTAGTTGGAAGGATGTGTTTGAATCAGGTAGCATGCTTTCCATATTAATATATGCAGTTCTTTTCTAAATGCTTTCATTGTGATGTTTGTATTTGAGTTGCTTGACGGTGTGATGAATTGCTGAGTCCTTGCACAGATCTGTCAAGGGACTGATGACGGTCTTGTAGCGCCATGATTTATTTTAGCTAAAAAAATGCTTGCAGCCTTCATTGAGAATAGAGGGAACATTGTTGTGACTAGGTGGTTCTGATTTAATCAAAAGTGCTGAGAACAAAAGGTTTGAAAAGCACTGTTCTGCCTTAATTCCCTCTGGGTTTTTCCAATACAGTTTCAGACAAACACTGCTCAACAATGAACAGATAAATATTACTTGTCATGTTGCCAAATGCACTCAGAAAATAGCCCAGTTACCTGAAGGCACCTCATAAAACCCTCAGTGAAGTTTTGCAAAATGTTTGTCTGGCCTCACAAATAGTCTAGTGGCTCATTCAAAGGGGTAAATGATACAATTTCAAATTTTCCATCTCTTTGCTGTGTTACAAGCTGTTTAAAAATTACAAAGACTAAAGTCTCAAAACCAAAGAGATAATTTCAAACACTGGCCAAATGTTTATGCAAAGAAGGAAGGCGGAACTATTATTCTTGCTGTAGTGTTGTTACCAGCGCCATGTTCTGGAGACCCTGTGTTTCATTGTGAAAGTAAAAGTATTTGTTTTTGCTTCCAAATGAGGACGCAACTAGAAACCAATGGTTAAGTTATAATTACTACAATGTCCCTGAACTGAGAACAGTTCAACGCAAAATATTGGAGTGTGTTCAGCACATTTAATATGCTGTCTGTGCACAAGACTAAAAAAGTGAGGCATTTCTAACTCTGGAAGGGCAGTCTTTAAGTTTTCTTATTAAAAGAATCTGCTTCTTATTATTCAAATGCGAATTTTGAGCAGTGAAGGGTAACGTTAGTGCTTGTTGTTTGTCATTTTATGGTGCAGAAATGGTGTTTATGAAGTTTATGTTTATGAGGTATTCGGCCAATCATGGTGCACTGGATAGAAGGCCAATCAGAGCACACCTCTCTTTTTAAGAACGAGAAGCTTTGCACAAATCAGCCCATTTCAGGAGGCAGAGCTTAGAAGAGAAACAATATCGTACAGTATGTGGAAAATAATGTGTGTTTTTTTAACCTTCAACCATGTTGCATTCAACAAAATAATGTTTTTTTTTTATTTTTGTTCGATTAAAGGAGGCTACTAAGCTTGGAAGCCATGGAATTGGAGACGAAAGTGGCCATAATTGTTATTTGTGAAACCTGCCAGGTTGCTTAAAGGAGATTAACTGAGAGTGGTTACTTGTGCTTCAGAAAACCCTCTCACCTTTGTCTGTAAAGATTCCCCTCACCTCTGGTCAAGCTACGGAGACTGTGTGGATAAAGATACTTTGTCTGGTTTTTGCTTTTAGATGAACATAGAGGCCCAGGGGCCATTTTTTGGCATGTTTGTTCACTTAATTGTTCTGTGCAGCCACCTTAACCCCTCCCTTTCATTTTTTCCTCTGATTCTTCTCCTCCTTCTCGGTAAATTGAGCTTACCTGAGCACACACAAGTTCTAGCACTGCCTGTGGGTTGTTTGTGGAGCTTTAGAAGAGCTGTCTGCCTCCAACCTCTAATCCACTCAGTCAGTCAGCGGAGGAGACGTCCCCACTGACAGATTCCCGCCTGCACCTTGCTCTTTGTTTTCAATTCCTACCCCTTTCTTTCTCTCTCTCTTTCTAACTCTCACTTTACCATCTTGTTTGTCTCTGTTCTCGCTTCTCTTGTGTCCAGGGAGGGTTGTTTTCTTAATTTGTGTGGAGGAATACACACATCGAGTATAAATTAAAGTTGCACATTTTCATGTTTATTTTATAGATTTTTTTTTCTTCTATTTTTTATCATTGATTTTTTTTTGTTTGTTCTTAATTAAGTTGTGTATTTCCACTCTCTATATTTAATCTCTGTTATTAGCTTACTTTACATGGCATGATCTTTTTTTAAGACAAAACATTCAACAATTCAATAAGTTTGCCTGAGTGTTTCCTATGCCTTACTAATTTTGTTAAACTTTTATAGTAAGAAAATATATGACTCACAAAGACTGTTGAGAACATCATTTTGCATAGAAGTATACAATATCATTGATTCTCTTTACAAACATCAATATAATAATGAGAAACTGATGAAAAAATATTTACACAATATTCAATAATTAAATTAATGCTTTCATTTAATATAGTGTAATTAATCACAATTACATAATCCATGTATGTATGCTGTGTATATTTATTAATATTTGTATACACACAGACGCATACAGTATATTATGCAGACACAGTCTTTTATTTTAAATTCGATTAGTCGCGATTATTTGTCCTGCACATGATATAATATAAATCTTATACATTTATTTATTTATTCTGCCAAGAGAGAGAAAAAGTATAATAAATGTTGAGATTTTTAGAAAGAGAATTTTAGAAAAATGTATATTTTTATATTAACATTTTTTAAGTAACCAACTTTTTGCATCATCTGTATCTCAAAATTTGGTAAGACCTTCAAAGGCTGTAGAGAAGAAAAATCTCCCCCACTCCCGTGTTAGTGCAGTCCTGTTTACTGTTGCTAGACAATATTTTGTAGCTAAAATCCAGTCTTTCAATAAGAATCTGCATGATCACATGTGGGAGTGAAAATCTACCCTACAAATACTGAATTGACTTTTGTGCTGTGCAAAGCTGCACTATTGACAACAGACAACAGACATTTTTTGCCAATAAAAATTTCCATGCATCTTTAGTTTGCATTTATCACCGTGAAACCACAAAACACACTGGGGTGAATTCACTAAACAGAGCAGTGGATTTTTTATTTGTTAAAGGGAATGTTCAAGTCACATAGACTTACAAAACCACACACAAGCATTGGTCGCTCAACACTTGTGTGTTCATTCATAACCATTGAAAATGAAGGGTCTCTTTCCAGCTCATCTCTGAAGCACCACCACACTCCAATCTCAGGTTAGCATAAGGATTATGTTTCACCACATGCCATGAGGTGCAACGAAGACAGCAAGCTCATACATGCACCGGTCAGGTCAGAGAGTCTCTTACAGCCTTTATCCTTCATCTTCACAGCGGATGTGCATAGATCAGCATATTTTTTCCACTCTCTCATCTGTTCACATTCCATTATTAATGAAAATACCACCTTTGGCTTTGCAGAATGGTGCTTTAGCGCTCTAGCGCTAAAGTCATTCATAATTACAGGTTAAGCACGATCATAAATCGCTGCACCTATTTTAGGCCGTTGACAAAAGCTTGCTCTTTGGCACATTTCATTGACGGCAGGCTGTGTAAATAGTGTTTTTGACATTATAGACATGGATTCACATAAACCATCTGTTCTCGGATTATAGACCATACAGGTAACATCTGCTGCCCACAAGGGTGTCATTATTATTTTCCTGGATCAACATATTGTTGCTTCACAGGAAAACCAATGTGAAGTGGTTAGATTTTAATATCTCTTCTGTTTCCATCTCTGTTTTCTGGAAACGTACAGAAGGCTCTGTACACTTGTTGCTTCCTCATCCTCCTCTGCACACTTGTTTTGCTCAGCAGTACCTTCAGTACTCCTGAGTGGGAGTTATGTTTCTCAGCAGCGTAGCCTGCTAACAAATACATGAGGTTAGCGGGTCATGAGAGCACAGCTTGAACTCCATTGCCATCTGTATCTGTTCTTTTGCCTGTCCGTGGATTTAATGCTTTAACATTGGAGTTTGTTTTACACATCTCAAGTAGGAACCATAAAAAATATGAACTGTCCTTATATTGTTGATTTTTAGAGGTTCTATAACTGGCAACCTATGTTATGTTAATGCACAATAAATTAGTTCCAATATTTAGAGATTTATTTTTATTTGGTTGATACTGATTATGTGATTGTTAATGCTTATTGGATTAATTCACTGTAAAAAAAAATTGACCGGAATTCGACCGTAAAAAATACAGTAGCAACGTCTACATTGACGCCTAAGTCAGAGTTAAATTTACAGTTAAATACCACAATTTTATTAACTGATACAATGTTAAAGGCAGAGTCTACGGTTTGTCATAGTCAATGTTGACATTTAAAATCACCAAGACAAACACGCCCCTTTTTGATAGCTCTGCCCCTCATATACGTCGCAACCCATTATGCCGGATTCTAACTGAGAGTATTATGTCATCAATGTGCATTAGAATGGTTATACAGGTTGAATGTGTTTTCGTAGTACTGGGTATGGTTTATGAATTGATTAAGCATTTATATAGCGTTTTATCATGTATTGCCATACACCCAAAGTGCTTTACAATCATGTGGGGGAGGGAGGTCTCTCCTCAACCACCATTAGTGTGCAGCATCCAGCTGGATGATGCGACAGAAGCCAATGGACAACGGCACCAGTGCGCTCACCACACACCAGCTACAGGTGGAGAGGAGAGAGAGATACAGCCAATCAGTGGATGGGGATTATTGGAAGGCCATGATAGACAAGGGCCAGTGGGAATTTGGCCAGGACACCAGGGTTATACCACTACTCTTTCTGAGTGTCATGGGATTTTTAAAGATCACAGAGAGTCAGGACCTCGGTTTAACGTCTTACCCAAAAGACTGTGCTATTTTTGACAGTATAGTGTCCCCATCACTATACTGGGGCGTTAGGACCCACACAGACCACAGGGTAAGCACCCCTGCTGGCCTCTCTAACACCTCTTCCAACAGCAGCCTAGTTTTCACAGGACGTCTCCTATCCAGATACTGACCAGGCTCAGCCCTGCTTAGCTTCAGTGGGCAACCAGGCTTGGGCTGCAGGGTGATATGGCTGTGGCTATTTAGCTCCATTTCACACGAGCGCTTTTAAATATGAACATATATATATTACATATATATATATATATATGTGCTCAGTATCATTTACAAAACACTAAACACCATAATGGTGAGACACACTAAACACATATTAGTACCTTAAAGGTGCATCTTAGTATTTTTAAAGTATGTATCATTGTCTTTTGAGCCAGTACCGCTCCAATGACAGTTTTGTACCTTTTGTCTGAGAGTGAAGCATTTAAACTGATTTGTTTTTAAAATAATTCAGTATCAGTTTAGTGGTATTTTTTTTAAATTGTACATGCCTAATTGCAGCTAAATATATTGGTGATTTAGTTTCGTACTGTTGAAAAAAAAAGAGTATTTTGTATCAATGACATCAGTATTTAAAGTTCGGTATCATCTTTTTACTTTTGGCTGCTAACACAAAATTTGCGTATTGTGAGGTTGAGAATTGGGGTGTTACAAAGATCGCTTTGTCATATTGTGCCCTAGAGCAAGCATTTAACCTTGGATTCTCTAGGGTGAGACTTTCTGGAGACTGGAATGGATTGTAAATCACTTCAAATCCAAATAACTATAACTGACAGCTGACGAAAAGGAATTTAAATGAACTTGATGGTAATTATATTGGTATGGTCTTCCTGGTCAAATTCTAGCTGTGAAGTCAACAAGATGTTAACCCTCATCCTTTCTCTGTATATTATCTTTGTACTGAAATGGTGTTTTAGGGTCTCTGCCATGGTTTGTGTGCCTGACACACATTATCCCTGTTCTGTCCAGACTTGCCCTGCTGGATCATTAAGAGTGTCGTCATTCCCTCCCTCAGGATGTTGCTCTTCCATTGGAGGGTTAGAAGACAGGTTTTTACCAGGCTGTGCATTCCATTCCAAAATCAAAGTTTAGAGCAAACCAGCTATTAAACTGGGTCAGTTTTCCATGCCAGTGCACCTCAAGACCTGTTCTGCTTGGAACTGATTATTTAAATATGGAGCAGGGCTTTGAAATATCCATACATATGCTTCATCATATAATAAGATGAAAAGGGTGATGTTTTGATTTAATTTGTATTCATGCACACTACCATTAAAACAGTTATGGCCAGTAAGAACATAATAACTTTCTTATGCTCTCCATGGCTGCGTTTATTTGATCAAATATACAGTTAAAAACAGCATGGGTGTAAAATATTATTAAAAATGTAAATAACTTTTGAATAGTGCTGTCAAATGATTAATTGTCATTAATCGCATCCAGAATAAACATTTTTGTTTGCATAATTTATGTTTGTTTAATATATATATATATCGATTAACTATGTATAAATAAATACACATACTTGCATGTATATTTAAGTAAAATGTGTTATGTTTATATATTAAAAAAGTTAATACATGCATTAAAAAAATATTGATTTACTAAAACATGAACTCTTCTATTACTATTTCGTTCCCTCAATTTGCTAAATCATGCATATAATTTATAAATCAAGGGAACAAATAAACAGTATTCTAAATTGTGTGCATGATTTACTAATTTGTTCTTTCAATTTAATCAACAAATCAGTAAATCACATGCACAATGTATAAATCATGGGGACAAAATAGTAATTCATACAATTTAGCATATTTTTGTATGGGGCTCTGTATATAAGAAAATGTAAATACGGGTGTATTTCTTATGTATGCACAATAAACATAAACAAAAACATGATTAATCATGATTAATAATTTGACAGTGCTGATTGTGAAATGTTATTTATTTCTTTTATGACAAATTTGAACTGTCAACATCAATTACCTTAATCATCGTTGTCACATGATGCTTCTTATCAAACTTATCAAAGAATGTTCAAGATCAAGATCAAATGACCAAGTATCATTGTATATTGCCTGCAAAATAATTGCAGTTATATTGTAAATATTAAGTATGTTGCTCAAAACTAGTGAAATATTCAACGTGAGTGTGACATTTCCGAACATATAGGCTAGAAGCACCAAAATAGATTGTAACAGTGACAGCATGACAACTCTGACACAATGTATGATTTACTGTCAAGCCAGGGATGCACTTTTCTTGTTGGCACTGTAAGCTTGTATGGTAAAGCCAATCTTTCAACTTATTTCTGTGGGCCTCGGAGATAGTTTACAAAAGTAATATCCTGCAAACAAAAAGACCTTGTTTGCTGTTCTTTCTGATGCCCTAGTGCTCTAGACACACTGTCACTCTGCATCTGTAAGCCTGGCACTATCACTCAATACATCAGGCTGCATAATTCTTCCCTGGTCTTCGGTTTCTAACCGCCTCCTTCCTGCTTCTGTCTTTGAGGAGCTGCTGACAGCCTGGGCAAAGCTGCAGCCTCGCAGTCCCTTCCCGCAGGGCCTGGGTGTCTTGACTCGAATCTGACAAGCCAACCCCCCCTTACACTTCTTCCCCTCTATCTTTGTCTCTCGCTCTCTCTTACCCTCCTACTTACTGACACGGGCTGAAAGTGATAGCTCACCTCATCGTGCAGCTTCGTCAGAACACTGTAACATCTTGAAAGTTTGGAGTGAAATGAGATCCCGTCTGAAATCCTGATATAAAGATGTAGGTGTTGTGCTGTCCAGTGTGGAATCGATTGTTTGAAATGCTGGTTTTGGTGGATATTTGACAGAGACGCAACATAGATTTGACTTTTTAGAATTAATCTTTTTTTTTTATATAAAAATAAATACAGGTCCTTTTCAAAAAAATAGCATATTGTGATAAAGTTCATTATTTTCTGTAATGTACTAATAAACATTAGACTTTTATATATTTTAGATTCATTAC
>JAUYWG010000050.1:13781638-13813524 GCA_034779775.1 Enteromius afrohamiltoni | reverse complement strand
ACAGCACAATATTGGTCGGTTGGACTTGGTTGAACAAAAATAAACAATATTTTGTTGCTTAAGCTTATGTATTCAGTTATTATTCAGTGGTATCCTACAAATACATATGAAAAAACTTCTCTCTGTTCTCAGGTCAAATATTTATATGCGATTAATTTCAATTAATTAATTACAAAGCCTCTAATTAATTAGATAAATTTTTTTAATCGAGTCCCGGCCCTAGTTTTAAGATAAAGACTTTACATTTTAAAAATGTAAAAAACAGTGTAGTGTACTTTTAACTATCATTTAAATTACACTGTTTTTAACAAAAAAAGTATTTTTTGGCCTATTATTTATACAACAACTGTGTTTTTGGGTTTTTGTCGCTTACAAAAAGCTACTTTTTGAAAATGTTGATGCTATCCACATGCATATTATGTTTTCAAAGTTTTGCCCTACTAAATGACATTGACAACTACTGTCCTGGTATTTGTAATGCAACATTTTAAGTAGTTTTTGCGGATCATTTTAACATTGTCTTCAGTAGGTGAAAGTATTTTTCTGTCATGTAAACATATTGTAAACAGTAGCCGTTAGGGGTGTGACGAGACACTTATGCCAAGAGAGACACTAGGTTCATAAGAACGAGATGAGATTGGCTCTGGCCAATTTGCTGCCCTAGGGGAGATTTCACTTGGTGTCCCTTACCTGACAGCCCATTCCACCAATAATCATTGTGTTCAAACATTCAGACAGACACTGCATAGATTTGTCTCGTTTGTAATATTTAATCTGAAACATGTCAATTAATTTGTACACCACACAAACCCACCCCTAAACCTACCTGTTACAAAAATTATGTAAAATCTTGACTCAAAGGGTTTCATGAGCACATGCATTTTCTGGGTTCGAACCCATTCTTATTTTCTAACACATCGCTCTACAAACTGAGCTATATTAACTAAACTATGTCAACACATTTGTACAAACAACCTATATTGACATATTAGTTGGAGGACAGGTAGAACTTGAACTAACCTAATAGTATTTGTTATTTTTGTTATTCAATTATTGACAATTAACCTTACTAACGAAAATAACGAAAAAAAGAAATGTGAATCTTTAAAATCGATTTTAAATAAAATCTTAGTAAGCCCAATTATATATACAGTGAGGTCATTTGTAGTATTTGAAGTCATTTGAAGTATTTGATCACAGTTTGAGGTCATTAGCTGTCATAAAGACACCTGTGCACCGCACAATAAGCCAAAGTTTAATTAGCAACATGGGCAAAACCAAAGAGCTGTCAAAAGACACAAGAGACAAAATTGTAGACCTTCACAAAGCTATAGTCAAGCAGCTTGGTGAAAAAGAACAACTGTTGGAGCAATTGTCAGAAAATGGAAGAGGCTAATAATGACTGCCAAAGTCCCTCGGTCTGGGGCCCCACAGAAGATCTCTCCTTGTTTGGTATCAATGATGCTAAGAATGGTGAAGATCAGCCCAGAACTTAACGGAGGAGCTGGTCAATGCCATGAAGAGAGCCATGACCATTGTTTCCAAGGCTACTATTGATCAGTAATACACTAAGACATCATGGTTTAAAACCTTGGATTGCACGGAAGGTTCCCCTGCTTAAGTCAGCTCATATCCATTGCCAGGGACCATCTGGATGATCCAGAGGAGTTATGTGAGAAAGTCCTGTGGTCAGATGAGACCAAAGTAGAACTTTTTGGTCTTAACATTATTCGCCGTGTTTGGAGGAAGAAGAATTATGAGTACCATCCCAATAATACCATACCTACAGTGAAGCATGGGGCTGGAAGCTTTTCTGAAGAGTTTTTCTGCACCGGGACAGGACGACTGCACTGTATTAAGGAGAGGATGAAAGGGCCATGTATTGTGACATATTGGGCAAAAAACTCCTTCTCTCAGTCAGAGCATTAAAGATGGGTCATGGCTGGGTCACATGACAATGACCAAAGCACACAGCCAGGAAAACCAAGGAGTGGCTCTGTAAGAAGCATATCAAGGTTCGGGAGTGGCCTAGCCAGTCTCCAGACCTATATCCAATTAAAAATATATAAAGGGAACTGAAACTCTGTGTTGCTCAGTAACAGCCCCAAAACCTCACAGTTTTAGAGACCTCTTTAATTGACCTCTGCAATTGTTAACAAAGGCTTCTGTACCAAATATTAAAATGTTTTGACTCAAGTGATCAAATACTTATTTGACACAGTAATTCCCAAATAATTACTGTGTCTCTTACAGTGGAAATGCACCTATGCTGAAAATTGTAGACCCCTCCATGATTTCTACGAAAGAGAACTTGCAAAATCACAGGGTGATCAAATACTTATTGACCTCACTGTATATATAAAAAACATTACTAAATTAACCAGTTCAAATTAAAAAAGCCACAAATCCCAAAATACTACACAACAAATATTATTAAAATGTGTTATGTTAAACTAACAAAAATAACACACTTACAAAAACGTAGATCTCTGGAACCCCAGTCTATTAACAATTTGAACTAGACTAGGCCAACATAAAGTTTGTTCCAAATGAATTTATCATCATCATTCATTACATAGTGTTGTATTTTGCATTCAAATAAGACAAACAGTTTTTTATACTAACAGAACTAACTAATACATAACATCTAGCGCAACCATATTTGTCACACACCCACAGCGGAAAATGCCTTAAAATTTAGTTTTAAAATGTGTCATTTTCTTAATGTTCTGGATAACACCAGTACTCATTAACATGAATGATGAGCACTGTGACTGAACGGCTTTAAGGACCATCAGGGATAAAGCTAATAGAAGGATAGGCTTTGTAACAGGAAAGTGAAGCTCCCTTTTTCTTTCGTTCAATCAATTCATTTATTCATTTATTCATGATTAGTCAATAGATGTCGTTAACACTGCATGTCTTTAGCACTTGTCTAATCATCAGTCAACGCCTTTGCCCAATCTGTAGCACTTTTCGCCGCTGTCCTCATAACCTTGAGTTTTACAAGGAACTAAAGGGGATTTAGCGCATGTTGCAGACTGTGAAAGAGCCATCAGCAAGTGCAGCCCAATCCCAGAGGATGAAAGTCAATCTGTCCTGGCTGTGAGTGTAACCTTCGTCCTGTAAATCAATGACACGCACACTGACCGCCTCTTCAAGCCCGAGGACCTTAGTCTGTAAAAACTGCATTGCGTTTCCTATTCGCTGCTCTTCATCATAGCCCTGTACATATGTGCAAGCTTCAGCATGCCTTTTGTGCCCTACTAAATCAAGCAAATCACTTGATTTATGTGTTTTTATGTGTCGTTGGGGCTTTAGTCTGTTTGTGAACATTTATGGCCAGTGTTTAACAATATGTATTTACATAGAACTAAGATTCATTGATATTTTTAGATTCCAGGGTCACTCTGGGCTTTTTTACTCCAGAGTTTTAAGCTGCATTTACAGCTGCAGGAAATGTTTGCAAACCTTTTGTACTGGTTTCAGAATGAATCTGAATCAACACCTTCCATCTTGTCACAGTGTTTGAACTCCAGGATAACTGACCCTTGAGCTTAGTTACCTTTTAAAGTCATTGGTTTAGAAATGTATATACTCCAACCTGTACTGTGTATGTACACAGTGAAATTATTTGTAGGGTAACATTTTTGTCTGTTAAAATGAATACCTCTAGTAAGAAATACATTCACTAGTATGCTACAAATATATTAATATATTATGTACTTACCTAAAAAATATCCTGCAATTGTACTTTTAGTATAATAAACTTGTATACAGTACTAATGGCCAGATTTACTATAAGCTTGCGCCAGTACAAACCCTCAATTAGCATTAAAAACTACTGTCAGGGTTTGCTAAAATCATGCAATGGGAAATTAGCACTAAAAAGGCATATTTTTGTGACTCACCTTGTTGATTATGCGTTTATAGGAGTTTTCCTTTCGATGTGTAAATTTGAGAGGAGAGAATTTAAAAGAATTGCGCAGTTTGCTGCATTATTTAAGTCTTAAAGCAGGGAATAATTTACTATTGGTATATTGCGCTTGTCATTATCGAAATGAGAGGTTCTTTAATGTGCACCTTGTCAGTAAATCACACACAGAATTTTCGTCTCTCATCACCACTTCTTTGCACTATTTAGCATGTCTTAATGTCTTATAAATTGGAACAACCAATTTTGTCCTCAATACTCTTGAACTGTGCCGAATCAGTGCTGAAGTCCAGCTAAAGATAAATTTACTGTAAGTATATTTAAATATGCTAAAGTGGGAAGTCATGCAGGTGTACTTTACTAGGAAATGTGCGTTGTGTGCAAGTGGAAGTTTATTGAAAAAATGTATTGTCAGTTATTGTCATCTGTCAGTAAATATGTTAATAGATTTGAACTTGTACTTTTTTGATAGGGTAACAATGCACTGATATTAGAATTCTGACTAAAAAGCCAGTAAGCAAGATTATTTAGTGAAACCTGAAGAAAAATAATAATAATAATAATAATAATTAAGAATTTACATTATAATAATTTATACTTACTTTGAGATTTGTTAAAGATTATGTTTTAGAGTGTAATTAAATTATTAAATATTTTAAAGAATATCTTAAAAGTAAAGGGAAATTAACATAAAAATGAACAAAATTAAATATTTTATATTAGCAAAAACTGAAAAAAACCCCTCTGATATTTGCATGTATTGGGTCTTTAATTAATCTTTAACTGTGGCTTATTTGAAGATCAGATCACATTTTATTGTTTTTTTTTTATCACTGAAAATCTATGTAGTCTAGATTCAGGTTTATCGTACTCTTATTCACAGTGGTTTGATTGTCAGTTCTTTCACCCAGCTCTGTTGCTCTTTTGCTTCTAACTGGAGTTGTAAATGGCACCCTGAATACCACTTTTCAGTGAAAAGGTCATCGGCTGTCCAGAATGCATCAGCATGCCACTTTAGAACATGGCAGTGGCCTTTCACGCTTGTGCACCAAGAAACTTAAGGGCAGTGTTCATTTTTAGGCACTCTTAAGGTCTGTGTACACATTATCTGTCAGACTACTCAGCTACGTAATATTAATCCAGTGTTCTTCTTTATGATAATAATTTCATGTCTTCTAGCTTTATTTGCTTCTTTTAAGTTTGTAGGAACCACACATTATTACACATCCAGAGACGTTATCCTGTAATTTATTTCCTAATTCTATGTGCTGCCACTAGAGTTTTAGACTTCAGTTTGCTCTCAAGCGAAATTCATTGGATGAAGGAGATGAATGGGATAGAGTTTCATGGCAGACAGGGAATAAACTAGGCTTATACTGAATTAACTCGGACTTTGTCAGTCCCATTACAAAGTTTTTTTAGCCTCTGTAGTAAGACTGAAAGGGACATGATGGGCATTTGGAAACTTTGTTTAGAGCACTTTGTTTGGAAGTTTGTGGTGCGCTTTAAAACCAAATAGGGTCGTTTAAAGTAAAGCCTCTGTTGGCTGCTCAGTACTTTGAAAATTCATGCCTTTGCTGATAAGCAGGGAAATGGTTGCATTTAATTAGCTGTGATGAAAGAAAAGTGTTTAAAAGCATAAATATGTGTTTTGAATGCAGATTGCATTAACAGATAAGTGTTAGCTGATAAACTCTAATACGAAACGTTTATTTGCATGACAGTTGATAAAGCAGTGTTGACCAAAGGAACATTAGCAACATTGTTTATACAATAAAATATATATTAGAATTGTAAACTGCCTCTATTGATTCAGGAAGTACTGTTACTCCAGTGCGCTATGCTTTTTTGATCTTTTTTCATCTTCTGCATTTTGTGCAATTGAGTCTTGCATCAAATATTTCAATGTTTTTCCTTTTAATCACTCCAATAACACATCTTGTGCTTTTGAAGCCAAAATGTAATCTCATTTCAGATGTAGTCCAGTTTCCCATACAACAACTTCAAAATCCTAGCTTCTTTCCATTAGCTAGTTTAAGTTGAGCAACATCACCATAGGCAGTCCAGTAACTCCCCATGTTACCTTCTTGACAGGTCGAAAGCAGTGGTTTCAGGCGGCACAAATTGGCATTCTCTTTCTGCATGAATTTCCAGGAGAGATCCTTCTTTTTGAGAAAAGATTTGTGGCAAGCCACTCAAAAAAGTAACAAGTGACTAATGCTGTTCAAACATGTCCTTCCAAAAGAGGCCGCTCAGTTGGAACTCTCCCAGAGGAGAGAATAGGCTCGCCACAAACAACCTGAGAGCTATTAGCATGAAGCTCGACAGTCAGGGGGCCCAGCTTTTACTCGCCATGTCCTTGTGCTCAAGCCATTCAGCAAACAAGCTGTCATTATTCCGCCCGATGAGCCAGCAAACACTGGGCATTGAGAGGTCAAGAAAAACCACAGTCCTGCTCTCATTGTCACGTCCCTCTCATCCTGGATTGTTATATGCTTGTGATGTTTTTCCTTTCTGCTTCTAGTGTTCTCGCTCTGGCCCTTTCGCTGCCTCCTCTTTAAGTCCTGTTAAGATTTGCACTGGTCCGACAAAAAGGAAACAAACTACTGCTTTTCTAAGTTTACTACATAATGATTCTTTCAACCAGTTGACATGTAAGCGACTTTGACAAACTTGAAATGACATGCTACCATGCGTGACTTCAGTAATAACAAATATTTTACTTTAGGGGCATATTGATGGAAATTCGGACATTGGCAGTGTAGCAATTTTATTTGAGCTAGCAAACAGTAAACAAGATACTAAATTGCAGATTGAATTAGAATGCAAGGAAATGGAGGTCAAATCGATTTAAATTTTGAAAAAAAAATCAAGTAGCTATTTTCCAGAAGCAAATCGAAGGGCCAATTCCAAACAGCTGCTTTGCTCCCTTTGCTGATGTTAGCGAATTTATTTGTTCAAAAATACAGTAAAAAAAGTAATATTACAAAATATTGTCATTTAAAATAACTGCATCCTTTTCAAAAAGTATGAAATGAAAATGATTTGCAACATTACCAATATCTATTGTTAGTTCTGGTAAATTGAACGTGCCCTTGCTGAATAAAAATATACATTTCTTTAAAGAAAGTCAGAAAAATATTAAATATATGTAATAAATAATATTTAATCATAATAATAATGTTTAAATAATAAACATTAATAATAATATTGATCACTTTTGTGGATTAGAATAAAAAAACACTTATTTTTCTCAGAACGCATTACCTATGTTGATCTCTTTGAATTGCAACTTAGTAAATTCCTCTTCCTTTTATTCAATTTTATAAGTCATGACCAATTAAACAGCAGTTATTATTATTAATTAATTTAAAAAGAAAACAAAAAAACTAAAGAAACTGAGACCTCTACTGCGGGTCAGGCTGTGGAATAGCTGATAACAGCAACCTGCTAAAAAGTTCATGCTTTGGGTAAATGCATCTGTTTTTGAAGTGCATTTGACCCGCCAGTTTTAGCTCGCAGTATTTCTGAAACGTTTGATTAATGTCACCTCAGTAGAGATGTCCTTTTTGAGTGTGCAGAGGCTGTACATAATTGCTACTTTCAATATTAAATCGTCAGTGACCTTTAAGTGTGCACACTGGAGGTTCTGCCATGTTAAAAGACTACACTTTGTTGTTGTTTCCAGTGCCACCATGAATTCCTGATCTCAACATCACAACAAAGGTGGTAATTAAACCACTCAGTGGGTGGAGAGAACTGCCCTACAGATATAATAGCAGCAAGAGGACGTAAATGAACGTTTTTGAAGTCTCTCATCATGAACCGGTTATTCCAACTGATGGATAATTCCCTTGTTCTATTTCTGCTGCTGTTTTCCACTAGCCAATCAGGATCCACAGTGGCATTACTGAGAGTTATGAATACAATGATGTCAACTTTTTAAAAGACGGAGGGACTGAGAATGTATTTGTGCGATTAATTGTTAAATTGCTTCTTGCAGTAGATATAGAAAAGTGTTGGATTATCCCGGAGAGGTTATGTTACTGTATCTATCCTGAAACTGAAGAAAGGAAATACTCTCACCGTTGACTTTCTCCATAGATGAACTTGGGGAGGAGAGTTTACATTAAAACAGACTCAATAATGTGGATTACACCTACTATCACTTACTTGTATTCAAACACTTGCTTGATCCTGCAGAAACGGTTTCAAAGCAGGCCATTCAATCAAAAGCAGTGAAAGAAAGCACTGTTAAATAATCTTGTGTCCATCCAAGTCTGTGCTCTAATCCTCTTTTTTTAATGAGCAGCGGTCAGGGATAAGACCCGACCTTGGTGCTTTGGAATGACATTCCGCCTTTAAAGGAGATCACAGAGAAGGGAGAGAAAACGTTTCTTCCACTTAGTCTTTGGTTCTGTGTGCGGTTTTAAATAGTGTTCTGTTTTAAATAGCTTTTCTTTCCTTGACATTTGAAAATGATGTATAACATTTGACACTTACAGCTTTTTATGTTGATGAATAAGCTTCGGTTTCATGACTACCATGCAATTAAAATTTTTGTTTCATAGATAGATAGATAGATAGATTTATTAAACTAAGTTATTACACTAATAATACTATTAATTTTTGATTTAATTTTTAAATTATTTCTAAATTGCTACACATGACTAAATTGCTATACTTTATATGTGACTCTGGAGCACTTATGACAGGTGCTCCAGTGTTCAGGAGTCCAGTGAAGAGTCTTAGGTCCCTTTCGGGTCATGGAGGTCAGTGGGGCTGCGATATGGCTGAAATTTCTTTTGAACCTCCTGTAGAAATTAGCAAAGCCCAGAAATCGTTGCAGCTCCTTGATGGTGTGTGGTTTGGGCCAGTTTACTACAGAAGATACCTTTTGATCATCCATGGTTACCCCCTCAGTGCTGATTACGTATCCTAGGAAGGAAATCCTGGTCATGTGAAATTCGCACTTGGAGAGCTTGACATAAAGTTTTTTTTTGTCTATAAGGCATTGTAGCACGGATCTGACATGCTGAATGTGTACCTCTAAGTCCTCAGAATATATCAGGATGTCATCGATGTAAACAATGATGTGGTGGTGGAGCATGTCGCTGATGACCTCATTGAGGAAGGCTTGGAAGATGGAGGGACTGTTGGATAATCCAAAGGGCATTACCAGGTACTTGTAGTGCCCGGTAGTGGTGGAGAAGGCTATTTTCCATTCATTACCCTCCTTTATCCTAATGAGGTTGTAGGGACTCCGAAGGTCTAATTTGGTGAAATACCTGGCCGAGCGAAGTTGTTCCAGAGCTGAGGGTACCGGTGGCAGTGGGTACTGGTATTCCACAGTGATATTATTTAGGCTGCGATAGTCGATGCAGGGTATCAGGCTGCTGTCCTTTTACTTAACAAAGAAAAAACAGTGGAGGCTTGTGATGTGGATGGTCGAATGAAGCCCTTCTCAAGGTCCTCCTCAATGTATTGCCTTATAACTTCTGTTTCAGGCTGGGAGAGAGGAAACGCATGCCCCCTTGTGGGCATTGTTCCTGGAAACAGTTCTATGGAACAATCATAAGGTCAATGAGGAGGTTGTCGGGTGGCCCTTTCTTTGCTGAAGGCCTCCTGTAAATCATGATAGGGAGGTGGTAAGGGATCCGTGAGTGGTAGTGACTGGCTGTGGTGGTGAATGCGTGTTGCCCTCCTGAGGCAACGGTTATGACAGTCTGGAGACAACTGGAGAATGTGCTTGTTGGACCCGGAGATGACGGGGTTATGTTCCTCTAGCCAGGGAAGACCGAGGATAATGGGATGGTGGGGTGAATGGATGGCAAACAGACGAAGATTCTCAGTATGCAGTGAGCTGGTTTGAAGTTCCAGTTTCTTCTGTGATGTTACAGACTCTCCCCGAGCCCAGAGGATGGCCATCTAGTGCTACCACCCGGAGAGACCAGCTCCTAGAGCCCCCGGACGACCTCGGTGCCACAATAGGTCTTGCTTCGGGAGCCGCTCACTGGGGAGAGGCTCTATCACGAGCCAGTGGCTCTCTCTGACCGTCACCAGCGGGAACCTTCACCTGAATACTAGGTTCCTACCCAGACTCATTTATCTCATTAATCGCTACAGGTATAGCTCATTAACCTACCTTTATAAGTGATAGGTTCAGACTGTGAGATCACGAAGTCTTGTTTGCCATGGCTGCCCGCCCTGAACCTACCGCCTGGATATCGACCTGAAAATGTTCTGCACTACGTTGCTCTGTTTGTTGTAATCTGCCTAAACCTACTGCGTGTTAATCGATCTGAGTATAGCCTGTCCTACAGTACTTTGCTCCATTTGCTGTGTTTCTGACTGTCTGTTTACATAGTAAAAGCCTGCTAATGGATCCAACTTCCTCTGACACTTTGTCACAACAGGCATGACAAGTTGCATGGGTAAAATAACCAATAATACACTGATTGGTGAATACACTGATGAAGGTCATGTTCCATAAAGATATTTTTTTACATTTCCTACTGTAATTATATAAAAAACTATATAAAAAGTAATGAATGAAGTTGATGAAGTTCGAAATGAAGTAGCGAAATGAAGTTCGCTAAGAACTTCATTTGTACAACTTTAAAGGCAATATTCAGATTTATTTTGCAGTCTCAGATTTAAGATTTTCAAATAGTGGCATCTAAGCCAAATATTGTCCCATACTAATGAAACATACATCAATAGAAATGTAATTTATTTACATTTCAGATCATGTACAAATCTCAATTTTCAAAAATTAACCCTTTTGACTGGTTTTGTGTCCACATATTTGTGTCAAATATTTATTAAATAATATTTTAAAGTAATGATTAAACAAGACTTTAATTATTACTACATTTTTGAATAACTTATAATGTACTAAATTAATAAATAAAATAACACTTTTATTGTTTTGTTTTGACAATTGTATTTTTTTTAAATATTGTTTTTACCTGAGAAAAAGGTTTGCATTTTTGGTTCAGAGTCTAGCTAGAACGTGAATGAAATATTGTTAATAGGATTAGACTAGATTAGACAGGGTTTTTGTGTGCCAGTGTTTTCCAGGCATAACTTCATAATTCACCCTGCCCGGTATGGTTACAGAGTGCATCCACACAGTGCCCCCAAATGGGATGCACTAAACAAAGGAAGTGCACTCCACATTTGTCCTTTAAAATGTCTAAAGAATGTTAAAACACCTTGCACAGCTGACAGGTGAGAGTGAAGGAACAGCCCTAGACAGGCTTTATGGGTGAGAAGCTTTTACTGACAGCTTTGGTGGAAGGCCATCTCGTTTTATTGACAATGTGAAAGAAAAAGTCCCCGTCATCCCAGACACTCACAGGATTTAGTGCTTTTAGCTTCTACAGCCTCTTAGCGTGTCATTTTTTCTTTTGTAAAAAGTGCATAGCGAAAGGTATTTTGCAATGAAAAGACAAGCAAGGTATTTTTAGGCACTTCCTCCATCAGTCTGTGTGTATGGGGGGTTGGGACGGCAAGGGACTTAAGCCGGTGTGTAAGAGAACTGACCTTAGCGACAATTGCAAATGCAGTCACTAGAGCATGGTGCAACTCCCAAGGCTCAGATTGACCTTTAGCCACAAACACTCTTGATCCATCTCTCCCTGTCTCCTTGAGACACTCGTAAATGAGCTGTGCTGACTTCAGTGAATTCCTGCCAGTTCCTCCTCACAAGAGTGCATGGGAATCCTGCTTTTGTGACCTAGGAAGTGAGCATCAGAATGGTTTCCACAACAACCCTGCGTTGCAATGTCTAATTAAAAAGAAGTAAAAAGAAACAAGAGAGATAGGGACACATTTAAAAAAATTATAAATTAGATCTATTTCATGTCTCATTTTCTTCTCCTACACAAGAACGGGTCTGATTGTATCGAGAGCTAAATATGCTTTTAGTATGTTAACAATTATTACAATTCATAATAATTTAATTGAACACTATATATATATGTGTGTGTAAATAGTGTTCAATTGAATATATATACCGCACTGATTTTAATGTTAAAAAACTGTGAAAATGACACGGTAAAAACCTGCTAAATGGTTAATGGTAAATTTTTCCCTGTTAAATTTACAAGGGAAACACTGTAAACTGACATTCCCAGAATTCCCTGATCTGTATTTTAAACTTTGTTCGAATTTGATGTTTTTTCTTTGAAATAACCATGTTTCTTTTGTTTTTTTGTATCAGTTATGTTTATTAGGGTTGCATGTTACATGTAATGTTGTAACATGAATGTTTATTGCACATTTCAGTTTAATTATTCTTACCAACGGTGTTTAGTGTTTGTGTGAATGACACTGAGCTCCTTCTATGTATGTTACCTTTTTAAAAGCTGCATCACCACCTGCATTTGGTAGCTATTAGTGTATTTCAAAGATACAAAATAGATTTCACTACTTTGATAGGTTGGTATATTAACATATCAGTTATTATGGTCTATTATTAGAAATTAAAGTATTTAATTGTTAATCTACCATAAAACCGTAAAACAAAAAATATTGTTACCATATTTTTCACGGTTTTATTCTGGCAACCACAGCTACCATTTTTTACCATAAATTTTACGGATTTTTTTTACAGTGTATATATATATATAGCATAATAATTACACACACACACACAACTGATAATTCAGCTGAACACTATATGTTTGCGTTGTTTTGTGTGTGTGTTTATACAAAAAATTTATTTCAGTTAAATTCAGCTCTTTTGAACTTCAGCACTTCTGTTTTTAACATTGATAGTAAGAAAGTTTCTTGAGCAATGTTCAACATATTAGAATGATTTATTAATGATCATGTGACACTAAGGACTGGAGTAATAAATTAATTCATCGTAGACTTAAGTTATTTTTAAAAATATATAAAAAATTTAAATTGCAACAATATTTAACAATATTGATTTTACTATAATGATACACAAAAGATACAAAAATCAACTGTTGGATGATAGTGTACTGTATAATTTATTTTGTAATAACTTTAAAAAGTAAAGAAAGTGAAATAAACAGGAAAATTGGGTTTTATTCAGTCTGTCCAATAACAGTAGGTGCAGACTTTCCATTTTGCTCTAAGTTGGTCCTTAATTTAGACACAGGCAGTTCAGTCCAGCTTGTTTGTCTGATGTAGGGAGAATGATGGTGGGCACCGTGGGCCTCTCGCACTCCTCAGTAACCAAATAAGGGCAGTCTGCAGACTCAGTGCTTACAGAGGAGACAGGGGGCACAGAGTTGGCACAGCTCAGGCTTAGCAGAGCCTCCGGTCTCATTCAAAAGAAATCTGTCCATCAAAAGCCGATGACATGCTTATTATGTTCTGGTGAGAGACAAGACATGCTATGTTAGGACTGTAGGGATTGAGTCTGCATGAGCTGTGCACAGAGGAGCTTAAAGGCATACGTTGTTAGTGACAGCATCATTTCTGTAATGTATAAATTGATGAATAATTTATACAATTCAACTCTGTGCATCTTATTGAGCTTGCATGTGCAATTAATTATTGCATATGTAATTAAATTATTGCTTTTTTTGTATCAAAGTTCGTAATTTTTCATGAAAATATCTTCTGGTGAAACAACAGAGTGAAGTATACCAGACTTCTCTAAACATTTAGTCCAGTTAAAGGGTTAGTTCACACCAAAATGAAAATTCTGTCACCTTAATGTCGTTCCAAACCCATAAGACCTTTATTCATTTTCGGAACACAAATTACGATATTTGTATGGAATCAGAGAGGCACCTGACCCTCCATAGACAGCAATACAACTGAAATCATCCCAAATTGTAGTAAAACACAGTAAAAACATCCATGTGACATCGGTGGCTCAATTTTTTTTCTCAGTTTTGCAACGATTTGTGTAAAAAAAGTCTCTCCTGACTTATGTATTGCGCCATTTTAGAAAGGTTCATAACACAACACATATGACATAATCATATGTCTTGTTTACATCGAGGGAAAGCACGCGCATGAACGTAATCTGGGGTTGTTTTACACCTAGTGGTTTGTTGTGATACTCTCTAAAATGGCAGAAACCCCCAAACTTTCTTGCAATCAATCACTGACACCAGTTCAGATCTGCCTCCATCCAAACAAACACTGATGAAGTTACCACTTATTTCTATTTCAACAGCCTGCTCCAGTCTGTTGTTCATCGCAACACAAAGATCTGATGCTACTTCCGTTAGGTTGTTGCTTAGATTGCAATTTAGATTTTTGACTTAAAAAAAAAACAACATTAATTAATTTAATTTAATAATTTTATTTTATTTCCCCAAAATATTCTGATTATGAAGTAAGGATAGAATACAGTGTCAGCATTTAAGTGTTTTTTTAAACAAGGGGATATACAGTAAAGTGTGCTTGTTCTACGGTATAATGAAATTAGTAGTTTAGTTTTCTTAACATTTTGCTTTCAGCGACCAGCATATCATCAAAGAGAAATGAGGAGGAAATATAATTTTAAGCTGTTTTTCAAAGCAGTGGGTAGTGCCTGCACTTTACAAAGGGGGTTCAGGAAAAATCATTAGACTGTGACCTAGAAAGGAGGACCTTGAGAAAACACTGGTTTTAACGAAACACCCCTGCTCAGCAATCTTAACCTTCAGTTGTAGATTAACTGGGAGGTTTTCCTTGAACTCTTTGAAGTCAGTTTATTCAGCTGAAACGCAATCACGCCTCCGATACCTGAACTGTGGGCCGGATCTAGAACAATGGTAGGCCGTATGTTGGTTGAACATGACTTATCATATTGCGTTTAAAATGGTGTATGTGCATAAAAAACAAAGCTTGAGGTAGCCTTTCTGTGGGAAAGACGTGTTGTTTGTGAGATTGCCTCTAGAAAGGCTCTTTGAAGGTTCCTTGCAGATAAGGTCAAGTGAATGTGTGAACATATTGGTTTTTATTTGCTTTTTCAAACCGACAGTCACGCTATTGTATACGTTTAACTGAATAAACTTTCTATAGCATTTGAATTGCCGCTTAATGTCTCCCACGCACAAAACAATGCCTATACAAACCTCCAAGGAGACTATTTAGTTAATTTTGTGTTAACTTTTCGATTTGCACTGAGGAGAATTCGATTAAGTTTTGAGTTGCTACTTTGACATATTTACTGTACTTTGTCATTAGGAGGAGCAAATCCTCAAGAGACAGAATGACATTTCACGTCTTTCCTCAAAGGTGAAGTGAATCCTGTTTATTCACCATGTCACAGGCTTCGGAGAAGTCCAAAAATCTTTGTATTCTGCGAATCTCGAATTCTCTTTCATCAAAAGCGCGTTGACACAGCCAATTATTCTGCAAAATGTCGGACTTTGAAGATGAGCCAGGTACTTCAACTCAGATCTGAATCTTCTGTCATTCTCGGTTAATTTCTTCGATCTGACAGGATTTCATTGAACTCATTTTCTTGCAGTTTAGAGATGTTTTCCCCGCTGGTGCTTGTTATGTTTTGTGAAAGCAGCTTTCACAAATGATTTAAATGAAACTCAAAGGATCTTGTTGTTTTCTTGATCCGTATTTGTCAAAGTTGAAACATTTTAGACAACACAAAGGTTATTTTACTTTTCTTTTGTAAATCTTCTTTATTGGCCATGCTAGATGTTTATGTATTTTTCTGGGATTTAAAGGTGTAAAAATACAAACAGGTGCTACTGTTCAGCTTTACACACACGGACATTCATGTGAACTATAAAACACCTGGACGTGTGCGTCTCGCCCTTTGCCTGAAAGGGAAATGGGGATCGCTGAATGTGATGGGTTTGCAGAGCATGACAAGTGGACAGTGGAGGAAGGAGAGGAGGAGTGTGGGGTGGGTATGGTCTGTGTAGTGCTGCCAAAAGCAAACAAACCACAGTCCAATGATAGCTCAGTACAAAGAAGCCAGAACAGACCTATAGATTAAAGTCTCTCTCTTTCTCTCGCACTTTCTCTCTATCTCTTATTCTCTCTTAACATGCCAGCTGGACTGGACTGGACACACGATAAATGCCAAATGCTGAATGGACACGTCTGTCATACAGATCAAGCTTTCTCTTTGTTATACAAAGATTTTTTTGTGTGTGTAATTCTTTTTTGTTAAAACAGGAAGGATATTGGATGTAACACATTAATAACTAAACTGTTATCTGGCATAAAATTAACAATGAAAAGTCAATTTTAGTTCAAGTAAACTAGTCTGCAAATATACTGTATATATATATATATATATATATAGTATTCTAATTATAAAAAACGGTATTAAATAAATCAATGAATGCATGTGTGTGTGTGTATGTATATGTACAGTATATATATACTGTATGAAAAGAGTTTATTTGCAAAGATAGATAACTTTTTTTACATTTTTAAAAATCATGTTTTTATTATCTTTTCACGTTTTTTATAGTATTTTATTGTGTTAGCTGTATTTTTTGTCATTTTGTTACCAACTGCATTTTAATTGGAATGCACAAAACTGCACAACTGATTTTTTTTATTTTTAGAATTGTTAAAAACAGAGCTATATATATTTTTGCAAAGGAACTTTTCATATATATATATATATATATATATATATATATATATTTACAGTATACATATATTGTACTTTATTGTATCTGAATGATTAATATTTCATTTATCATAGATTGACAAGACATATTGCATTTTTTATATATATTATATGTATTTATATTATAGGTCATTATTTTGTATAATAGTTGTGTTTTGTACAGTAGTTTTCCACATTCTGAGCATAAAACCAAAGCTTAAAGACAAGGTCAAAATGCCATAAAATTCCAATTTTGGTTTTGTTAAACCATAACTTGTATTTGCATAATATATGTATTATGTTTTTACTATAGGTTTTTATTTTGTATAATAGTTGTGTCCAACATTTTGTGGATGAAATGGTTTCCAAAGCTTACCAGCAAGCTTAAAAAAAGCTTCTTCTTTTTTTTTTATTAAACTTCATCTTGCATTTACATAATTGTATCTGAATTCCGAATATTTAATTTAGAATAGATGGACTAGACATATTGCATTTTTCTGTTATTTGCATCACTACATGGGAAAGAAAGCCTTGTTTGTGTGTGTGTGTGTGTGTGTGTTTGATGTCTGTGTGTGTGTGGCTGTCTGTGTGTGCAGATTGTAACTGGTAGGGATGCCCTCCAGGAGCGAGCCCTCACTTTGAATCCCACATCAAACGCTGATGATAAAACAGACGAACACAGATAGAAAGCAGACAATCCTTTTTTATTTTAATTAGAAAAGAAGCAATTAGACCTGCGCCTCCCCTCGCCTCTGCATCACAGTTTTTGACTGATATCAAACTGTTCTTGTTGAGATGAATAAGGTACCCTCTATGAATTGGAGGAGTCAGCTCCATTAAATCTCAGAGGGCCATATTAAAGCTATTACTTCAAAGAGAAAGCCTTAGAATACTTCTGACAAAAAAAACAGATAGAGCCGAGTCTAACTTTTGCATGATTGTACCTGGATTGATACAATCAGTACATGGCAAACAACTCCATCCAAATCATAACTGCACCTTTGATATTAATATTTACCTGACTGCATCTTCAATATGTTTCTTCTGTTTGCTCTGTAGGGGGCAACAAGCTGAGAAACCAACATTTTCGCCTAAACTGGGCTTGGATCTCCCTGGAGAAAGAGTACTACCAGGTGGATGAGGAGAACAAGTTTCTGGAGGTGGTCTTGAGACGCAGAGGTTACCTTGGCGAGACTTCATTTGTTAGTAAGTGAGAGTGCTTAATTTCCCATCATGCACTACTGATAAGATTTTATCAAGCCCCTTTGTAGTGGTAAATAACTGTGACCTCTAATTTGCTGATTGGGGTCTCTTTATAACGCTATTTCAGGCTCTTTGAACTTCTATTGAGGTTGCTTCATTTGCATCAAGGCTATGCTTCCAGCACATTGATAATACTAGTTTTTATGACTCAAAATAGTGGAAATAAAACTCAGCAAGACACATATTATTCATTTTCCCCTCACATGAGAAAGGTCATAGGTCAAAGTTAAGCTATTGCATGCTATATTCACCAAAAAGCACATAATTCAAGGCAACTTCACTATAACGAGTTTCTGTTGTGTTGAAGAGATATGCTGAGTTTTGTATAGTCCAGAATTGCTCCAGAATATTTGAATTAATCATAGCCTTTTGCTGTCAAATATTTTTTGTGATCACTTAACATTTTTGACCAGCACTTACCCTGGTATAAAAAAGTCTATATGCTGTAATTACAAGTCATACATCTCTTGTAGCACTCTGTGGTCTCTTTCTTTATTTTGCAGTCATTTATTGTTTGACTACTACCATTCAAATATTTAAGCTAGATTTATATATTTATTTCAAGAAATGAGTACTTTTATTCAGCATAGTAAGCGGTTCCACAAAAATATTAAGCAGCGCAACTTTAATATTTAATTATGATTTGCAGTTTTTGTTGTAGTTGTAATAAACAAGTTCAGTTTTTTATTAAACCAATTAAATACGTTTTTTAAAGAAATCTACAAACGCTTAGGATAAAGTTTATTACTAGTTTAAATTATTTGTACAATGTTCTAAGTACAGTATTTTTATATGCTTTGGAAAAATTGCTCTCACTGATGTAAAAATTCTGCTGAGAGTCATGGAAATGTTACTCCTTAATAGAAAATTTCAGCTTCTGGAATTAATGTTTATCCGATTTTAGGCTAAATCAGTTCCAGCAGCCCAACAGAGCTTGACATCAGCAATACCAAAGTCATGAGTTTGATGCCCAGAGAGCATCAGCGTTTCATTCATGCCCAAGAGGGAGTTTCCATTTGCATGACTACAACCTAGTGTGGAAAACACTCTAAAAATGAGAGTTACACTGTCAGGATCACACTGACAGCCCTCCACAAGCTCTGACGAAACAGATGAATATTCCATCCGCATGCTGAGCTTGACCACCATTCCACATCTCACCTCGGTTCCGGTCCAGGGCCTCTCGATAAGACGAGCTGCTGGCCTGCTGTTCATCTGCCACTCGCTGGGTCTGGATCAGAGACCTTCCTGTACTGAAGTGGGGAGATGAGGAAGCCTTTGAAATGATGATTTTCATTCAAATATTATTTCGATTTTTCACTCTCTTCCTCAGTTTCTCTTTAAGGACTGATGTTCTCTGAGTAATTGCTTTTTACACAAGCACGTTACATGACATGACAGAACCCCTCCATTTTTGCACCTTAATATCAAACCGCTTTTTTTCTAAATCTGCTTCAAATAAGGTTTTTTTTTCTTCTTCTTTGGCAACCCAATGTCTCCTCCTTTGCCAAAGCTTTCTCACAATCTGGTCTTTCCTCTGGCAGTTTTCCTGAATAATTATTATTCCCTCTAAGTTTTTTTTTTTTTTTTTTTTTTTTGTGGGATTTATAAACATCTCATTATGCTTTAGTGACCTTTGAGATTTCTGAGGTGGGGAGATAGGGTTGTTCGCTAGCTAATAATGCCCACCTGGCAACACCTGCTGTGAAGCTGCTGGCATCGTACAAACCTTTGTCAACACAAGTGGACAGAGATCCTCCAGTGGGACTGCCAGGCGAGGATGAGCATCTGATCTTCTGACGGATCTGGAAGGACTAGACTTTATAGTTTTGACTTTATTCTCTTTCCAAAGAACAGCACACCGCACTGTTTGAAGCTTTTGTTACAGAATGGTTGCGTCACGCACACTGCAATGTCTCTACATTGGCTGTTAACAAAGCTCTTCTGTGATTTATAGAAAACACAGATGAGGTGATATAAACAGGAGTTTTCTCAGTCCCTTAACAGGGGTCTTCATTTGCTAGCACGCTTACTTGTATATAGCAGTTTGTTGAAAAGACACTAACAATGTTTTTGTCAGGGTACATCTGTAAAACATGTTCTTTTCACTCCAGTGCACAAAAAAAATTACTGTATTTATTTACCTTTTTATGTTATTATGTTTATTTGAATAGTTTTAGTTAAAAGTTATATAGTTATATATTGTTATATATATTGAGTTATATATTGAACCACTTAATAAGATTTTAATTTGCTTACATTTCTGTTTTTCATTCTTAAGGTATTGGTACCAAAGATGGTACTGCTGAAAAGGACAAAGACTTCAGAGGGAAAGCCCAAAAACAAGTCCAGTTTAACCCGGGTCAGACCACTGCTACCTGGAAAGTGCGCATCTTATCAGACAGTCTATATGAGCAGTCCGAGACCTTCCAGATTGTCCTGTCAGAGCCTGTCATGGGAGCACTGGAGTTCCCAGAGGCAGCAACCGTGGAAATTGTTGACCCTGGAGATGGTGAGCTCACAGGAAAAAAAATAAAAAATAAACAAAACATGGGTTCCAGGTGCTGGAAATGGGTTAGGGTAGCAACAAAGGTTAGTATGTGGGTTCACAAGACAGCCTTATGCAGAGAAACGCTAAGCAAACAAGTACAGACTTAAAGTCTGTTACTCAGTCTAGTCTTATCAGTCTAAAGATGCTGATATTCAGTATTATTCAAAGGTTAGCAAGATTTTTAAATCTTTTTTTTATTTTAGTCACTTACACTTACTAGGGCTATGATTATTTGATAAAAATACTCTAAAACGGTGTAATTTTGTTTTCAAGTTTTTTTTCAAATTCAGTGGCTGAAACAGTCTTCCATATTGTAGACTTTAGATATCAATCAAATATCTGAACTCAAATATCAAATATTAAAATCAGCATGGAATGTCATTGCAGTCATTGAGTTAATTCTAACTGATACAGATGAGATAATTTAAAACGGGACTTGATGTTATCAATTAGAACTAATTAGATTTCCTAAAAGTGGTTGGAGACGATGGGTTGAAAAATAAAAGTGATTGGCCAAAAAGGACAGCAGTTTTTTTTCTTGGGAATAGCTTGCAATGATAAAACTTAGATAACATGTATTTAGGCAGTAAATTAGGTCTGTTTTATTGCATTTTTACTCTAGTAGATTAACAAAATTAGAAGTATTGGTTTGGAGATTTCATTTGCTGGGCATTTTCTGGCAGACACTGTAATAATTTGTGCATGAGACAAATAGGAGACCAAGCAAAGGTAAGCCAGAAAAGGTGGAAAAGGATTGTCGGTGGGAACGGACATTACAGCTGTCACCCGTCTGTACATTGCAATCATAGCATAATATCTCCAGAATAACATCCGGGTGCCTCCTCATCAAAACACAGCAGTCAAGCCTCAGAAGTTGTGGCAGGATCTATGGCTGATTTAGCAGAAGCAGTCCCTTTGTTCTCTGATCTGACTGAATGAGCGCTTTCTTCATAGATCTCTTGCACTGACACCTGATTTCCCCTAAAATACAAGACATATACATACACACACACATCCTTTTAAAGCCACATTCATCTAAGATCAATTTCGATCTTCTCAATCTTTTTTTTCAGTGCTAACTTAAGAGGATAACATTACATAGTCTATTTGAGCTGAAGTACAGAGATCGATGAGAGGCACATAGCGCTGCAGTCACTGTGGCCTCATATGACATTTATCAGTTACAGAGATAAGTCTGTGTTGTTCCTTATTCGCAAGGACATAAAAACAACTTGGTACCACAGTCTGAAAGGTTAAATCTCATTTAATTATCTTCAACCTCTATGTGCAAAGAAAGCTTTATGCAGATTTGAACAAGGAATATAATTGACTCTCTTTTGAAAGAAAACCCACATAGCTTTGTGTCCTTAGAGAGCTGCTCAGCCATATATCATCTCAATAGTGCCTGAAAATCAAGTCTTATAAACATAAAGGGGATTCATTTGTTTGAAGTGGTGACCATGCAGTCTGCAAGAGTTTTGAACCCACACATGCTCACAAATAATATGCTGTCTTCTGGGTTTTCAACTACAGTAGGATTCATGTGATTGTTTTAGCCATTCCAAACCCATCTAAGGTTGTTCGTATCTCTCGCGCTAGAAAACATCAATGGTTGAGGATTTTTTTATCATGAACCTTTTGACAGCAACAGAGAGAGATCAATCCTGCTTTAAAAACATTGTAACAGAATCTAAGTTAAAAATACATTTTTAAAAGGATAGAAACTTTGAGGAATGAAGTGTAAAGTTCTGAAAGAACTTCAGATCTGAAAGGCAACCGATTCCACCTGGACTCCTCACACAAATGGTGTATTTTGCCTGTATTTGTGCTTAATTTGATACTTGCTGTTTGCCCTAGAATCCACAGTGTTCATCCCACTGGCTACATACTCGATTGAGGAAGATATCGGAGAACTTCTCATTCCTGTTCGAAGATCTGGAGATGTCAGTCAAGAGCTCATGGTTGTCTGCTTCACACAACAAGGTTAATTTTAATAGAAAATTAACTTAAAGGAATAGTTCGCACAAAAATGTAAATTGTGTCACCCTCAAGTAGTTCCAAACCTGCTTTGTAACCAGGCTGTTTTGGGTCATCATTGAAAAAATACTATGGAAGTCAATGGTGACCCCAGCCTGTTTTTTCAAAATGTCTTGCTTTGTGTTCAGCAGAACAAAGAAATGTGAGTAAATGATGACAGCATTTCCATTTTTTGGGTGAACTATTGCTTTAAAGGTATTCCCATTACTTACAAACCAAATCCAACTTCATGAATTTGAATTTTTAAGCTCAAAAGATTTCTGTAACTACATTTTTGTACTTTTAAGTGGCGTCTATCCCTGACTAAACCTGTGAGATTCAATTTGTATGCTCACAACTTCCTCTAATCTTCCCTTTATTCTCATCCATGCAGGTACAGCCAAGGGCACGGTTCCCACCATGGTGCTTTCCTATTCTGACTACATTTCTCGACCCGAGGAACACCACAGCGTGCTGCGTTTCGATAAGGGTGAGACAGAGAAGCACTGCCGTGTGGTCGTCATCGATGACTCACTCTACGAACCAGAGGAAAGCTTTAATGTGACCCTCAGCATGCCCATGGGTGGCCGTCTGGGTCAGGAGTTTCCCACCACCAAGGTCACCATCCTACCTGATGCGGATGATGGTAAGATGCTTCACTATGCTGGATGAGTTCAACTTTTTTGGTTTCCTTGCTATTGCTATTTATATAAGTTTTGTAACATTTCACCAAGAGAGCAAGTATAGTTTGAGTTTGATGATCAGAGGACTTAAAAAAATTATCCAGTGTGACTCTGCAGTGCATAGTGGAAAATATAATTGCAAGAGTTTGTAAGAGTTGCAGGACTTTTTGAGTGGGATTTAACTTAATCAGTGATGTCTTGGACTGTTTAATGTGTACAGAAGACTGGAATATTCTTCTTCATTTGAAATATTTATGAAGTTTTTCAGGCAGGTAATCATATATGACAAACTATTCTTTTAAATCTTTAGAGCACTCGCAGGCTAAAAAACTTTTTCATGACAGGTTCTTCCATTCGAGGCTGCTGCTTGGGAAGCTGTCGGAGGCTTTGTTTTAACACAGTCCCGTACCGATCTAGCCCAGAAATTTTGAAGCCAAGATCACACTGAATGTTTAATCTAAATTCATAGGATTTATTGAACACCACAGCAAACCTTGAAATGATTTTCCAGCCATAATTCATGAAGTATAAAAAGCAAAGAATGGTGGAGTCTCACCTTAAAGTGGGGAGAATGGATTATTTTGTCTGTGGAGAGATAGTATTATTCCAATATGGCGTTGTGGATTTCTTTCCTTCTTTTTGTGCCTGAAAGAGCCACCTGTCTGAACATTTCAAAGGGAAGTTTAGCTTATTTGTGGGAATATTGTTTTAAAATAAAATTATGTTCTGCTGGGAAACAATTAATGGTTTCTAAAAAAGTAAATAGAACTCTCTCTCTATATAGAAATATTATATAGATATATTTCTTTAGGCCCAGTTATAATTAATAGAATTTTAATGGATTATACGAGTTTTATAAAATCTTTGACTAAAATGAAAATAATCGACTTACCTGCATCTTGCACAAAATATGTTTTTTTTTATTAATTAAACAATGGAATTTAATAAAATCAACTGACTTTTCGAATAATACTAAATCAATAAAAAAACTATGTGTGAACATAAAATCAATGGGGCATTCTGTGTAAACAGAAATTAATATGGGGTTCAAGCAACATGATGAAGATTAGATAATAATCTGATTTTGTTTTTTAGTTGCAACTGTCCTTTTAAGAAAATACAATTGACCTTAGTCCTTTCTAAATTTTACATTGTTTTCTTTTTTAACAGATATAACAGATAAGATCATGTATATTTTTTCCTTAAGGTTTTTTAAGGTTTGGTTTAATCTAAAATGACTTTAAATGTGCATCAAAAACAAGGCCATTCATCCATTCATTCAGCTGAAAGCTGTCCTCAGGCGTGTACATGTCTACGAGTGCACATGTGCATCTGTGCCCCAGAAAGCACCTTATCGCTCATCTCCAGGCATAGTTACAGGTGCTGTTCTCTATCATATCTCCCCACGGTGCCTCTTTTGTTCAGCAACACCTCCGGGCCTCCCCTCCTTTCACAGCTGCCCGGCTATCTCCTGAGACCAATGCTTATCCTGCACAGACAGGGTAGACTGGAAGTAAAAGATTCAACAAAACCGCTGATTTTTTAATTTTTACCTACATGAAACTCAGATTCTGCTGGGAAGGAGCCCTCAAGTTTGTGGGAGGTCTGAACTCTATTTGCATTTACACGCACACACAGCTGGAAGAAATATCTTTGGTGAATTCAATTTATTCAGTTTGCTTTTGATGTGTAACAGCGTTTGAAGTAATTTGGTTTTATACAAGCAAATCTTTCATTAAAAATCTCATGGAAAACAAAATGTTGGGGAAATCAGATGATGGACAGGTTATGGATTGAAGCTTTCCTATCTCTGGGCTATTGAATCTCAAGATAGATTGTGTTTATTGCTATTTATGGCAGAGTTTTATGGTGGTGAAGGTGTCCTTTAGAGGAGAGAGGTTAGATGCCTGAAATTCCCAACAGTTGGTCGCTGCGATTGTAATTTAAAACGTTTGCGTGTCGAAATGCCGTGTTTGAGTCTCCAGGGTCAGCTCTAGAGACGTCAGCACAACTGTGGTGCCCATTGATGTCTATGTCAAGTTTTTTTATGAGGGTGGACTTCATGGAATTTTTTTAATCTGTAACCCTGTCCAGAATGTCACCAAGCCATTCCATATGTCAGGAAAGTGAAATACTGACAGGAAACCCCTGAAGAACAAGTGGTTTCATTCATGGTTCCATTTTCCTTCTTTTAGATAATTCACTTTGTTTGCTGATGGATGTCCGTCTGTCTGTCTGTCTGTCGCATTTTTTTAGTATTACCTCAGCTCTTGATTTTCAAGGTGAAGTAAATGGCAATTGGAAGCCTCTTACATATATATAGATATATATATATATATATATATATATATACCAGTTCACAGGTTGATCCTATTTCTTACGGCTGATTTGTAAAGTATAAACACAGGACAGCATTGCCGTGTAGAAACTGGCTTTGTTTGCATCTTCATTGTTTTCTTGTTTTCCAGTTCAGGTCCTTGGCTGATGTTAAGATTTTTTTAGATTTTCAAAAAATGAGAAAGAGAGAGAGAGCCTGGAGCTACTGTCTGACAGCAGTACTGGTTCACTTCTGCAAATGACGCATACACCTGAAACATGATCGACTGTTTTTAGAAAAGACATCACCGTGTCAGCTTATTGAGTGCCACCTACTTAGAGTACTCAGAGCACGCACAGAGAGAAACAACACCCGGTAACAATAGTCTGCTTAGACTGGACTTTACTGCAGCGGGTTAAAGAATTTTTTGGAATGGGAAGGGGAAAGGTCGCACTGCCCACAAGGCTACAGGTGCCGACCCATTTTGGTACCTTTAAGGCACATATTAGTACTTAAATTGTACATATTTGAATCTAAAAGGTACAAAAGTGTACCTTTTGAAAAGGCATCGCAGCTTTTGGACAGCTTTTGTACCTTTATTTCTGAGAGTGTACAGTTCACATGTTTGTTTTTCTATCCAAGTTGAGACTTTTTTTTAATTCTATTGTTTTAATGAAGAGAAAAGGGCATTTTCTGTTCTCTGCCTTTACCCCTAAACCTAACTCTCATGCAAATTTTTTTTAGGATTTACACTCCTTATATTTGTATATAAGTCTTTTGTAATTGTATTGGTAACAAAAATCAGCTGACAGTGTGGTGGGCATGTTTTCACACGCTGTGGTAATTGCCGCTGGATATGGCAAAAATCACCCTTGCATGCATCAAGAAAGAACCCCTTTTGAGTTTGTGTAACTAAAACAAGAGGATACTTGTACTTCAGGATCAGACTTACTAATATACAGCTTGATGTCAGGCTGTGAATATGTGCTGGGCTAATAAAGCTATGATTATGGACCACTTGGAGAGAGAGATGTGAAGGGAGGATCTGGAGAGAGCAAAATGAGCGTAGGTGGCTGTCTGTCTGGAGCCTGTTATTAAGATATAGTCTGCCGATTCTGGGTCAGCCTGGAGGAGACGAGGCGGATGTCCTGTGGAGAAGCTGGTGATTGAAGGGAATTGTTAGATCAGATTTGTTTTGTCATCTGTTTGTTGATTCCTGGGTGTACATTAACTGAAGAAATATTTTGTCAACAATAACAAAAATTATGCTTCAAGGCAAAATTAAAATGGATAGTTCAAAATGTAAACAGTTGACGGTAACCATTGAGGTCCTTAGTATGGATAAAAATATACTGGCTACAATCAACTGCTTGGTTACTAGCATTCTTTAAAATATATTTTTTGGGTTCAACTGAGAAAAGAAACTTATACAGGTTTGGGACAACACAGAGTTGTAACTAAATATTGAGAGAATAATTCTTTTGGTTCTAGCTATTTCTATAATCATTTAAATAAATACATAAAGTTGATGCAAAAACATAACAAGAATGAAGAAAATGCAACATATTTTTTTATATGCACTTTATATATTTTTTTTAATATAATGAGTTCCAGCTCTAAGTGATGGTTTAAGGTCGTTGCAAGGGGACATAACATCTCCGTTCCCTCCATCAGGGAACAAAGGTTATATACGTAAAAAGACTGTCTGTCAGTCACTACGAGTCCAAGCACCAGATCCCTGTGCTCACACAAGTTCTCTCATGACTGGGCCAAAATGAGCCAGTCTTCAAGATAGTTGAGGATTTTGAAACCCACTGCCCTCAGCGGGGCAGGGGCACCCTCCGCGACTTTCATAAAGACCCGCGGCGACAGGGAGAGGCTGAAGGGGAGAACTTTGTACTGCCATGCTTGACCCTCGAACGCAAACCACAGAAACGTTCTGTGCCTAGGAAGAATCAACACATGGAAGTACGCATCCTTCCGGTCGATCGCTGCAAACTAATCCTGAAGCTGAACACACGACAATGTGTTTCTGTGTGAGCATTTTAAATGGAAGCTTGTGCAGGGCTCGATTCAAAATGCACAAGTCCAGAATCAGTCGAAGGCCACCACCTTTCTTGGGCACGATGAAGTAAGGGCTGTAAAACCCCGCCTCCATCTTGGCTGGAGCGACTGGCTCGATTGCCACTCTGGGCCGCAGCACTGTAGGCCTTAACAGCGAGAGCTGCCATGGTCCTACAGGCCTTGGACAGGGGGCATGGGATGATTCTGCCAGGTGACGGCATTTTACAGGCACATGTACACCGCAACCGCTCTCTCCACCTAGGGAATGTCCTCATAGCCCCTGGCCGCCCCACCATTGAGGGTGGTGAAGATGGAGGATGATGAAGAGTGGCTTCTGGCTGACTTCATCAACTCCCCATGCAAAGTCAACAATGCCTCATCTTTCTCCTTGGCTGACAATAGCCTGTCCCCCGATGCAGCAAGCGACATCCGATCTTCCCTCTGCACTCCAAACAAAATATAAGGACCACCCTTGAACGGCCCCACCGAATTGCCTGGAAGCCTGATAGGACAGCTACTGTGCACTCACAGTCACCCTCAGATCACCCAGAGTGCCAGCTGGGGGTCCTCTGCCAGTAGCAGTGAAGGCGGGCCAGGTGGAAACAGAGGGTCATCCTGAAGGACGGCAAGGCAGGCATGGCCGCGCAATGAAGACATCCTCCCTCCGTGAAGGGGTCTTCAGCATGCTGGAGACTCAGACAGTGAAGACATCCTCTGTGGCCGTCATTGGGGATCAGGTAACACCCACACCCAAGAGGGCACGGCCAAAACAGCATTTTAAAAAAGACGCAAAAGACGTTCATAAATGTGTTCTTCGCTTGACAGGGAAACAGCTGATCATGTCACTGATGCCACAGAGAACAACTTCAGCTTCCTCTTCGTTGCAGCACTTCGAAGTTCAGAGTGGTTGCACCTGTCGCCAACTGTTTTTTTGCAATTTAAATACACATGTCTGCATGTTTTATTTGAAAGAGAATTACCTGTTCTGGTGCTTTTTTAAAAGAAAATTACAGCAAATCAATTCAGCTCCTGTGGAAATGTGTACAGTGTTTTCTCGAAGAGAAACACTTAGCACTGTGTTAATGTGCTCTGCCATTTTCTTCTACCCAGAGGTCTTTGCTTTTTATAAATGCTGTCTCTCTGTGGGAATGCTAAAGAAAGTTCAAGCACACATGTCTGCATTTAGATGTGTGAAGCCACACGTTCTGCTTCTTTCACTGTGTATGCACATACAGAATTGTATATAATACTATTATTATGTTATATGATTTATAAAAATAATTGAAAATATATTTGTGTGTGTGTATGTGTGTATAATAATATATAGTATGTACTATACTGTCTGTTCTGTATATTATATACAGTATGTTCTTCAACACTACCTGAATCAATCATTTCTTTTTAAACCTTGCTTTATACACAGAGGCATTATCATGTTAGAATAAGAAAGGATCCTGTGCAAACTGTTACTATAAAAAAGGAAGCACACAATTCCCTAGAATATCATTATATGCATAAATATTAAGGTTTGCACTCATGGAAATTACTAAAGTAGTCAGAACTGTTCATCGGAAGGGGGTGACCCAATACCTTTGGCAATATAGTGTATATATATATATATATATATATATATATGAAATGAAATTTTCACTCACACATTTATATATATTATCTATATATAGTAAAATTTCATTTTCTACTTTTTTTTAAATTTATACATTTTAATTAAGTAAATGAAAATGTACTTTTTTATCATGGACATTTTTTTAAACCAAAATATTTTGAACCGGATCTCTCCCCTTTACAATCTGCATTGTGCACAAGAAGAATCAGCAAACTCTGAAGCATCATTTTTATGTGCAAATTGATGTGTGGTTATTATGCAAAATATTGAGAGAAAGAATTGACAAAAACAAATAGAAAAAACTGCCATGAGTGGGCATCATACACTAAACAATAATTTAAATTTGGTTCATTGATTACATTTGCCTTGCTTTTGATTACATTTACTTTGGCTTTTTTCACTTGGAGGTTTAATTACAGTGAGTTGAAATGAGGTTAGAGGAAGCTATGCGTTAACATCTCCTGGGTCTGTCCTTGTGAAAGCTTTGCTGGCTGGAGTTACTTTGAAGAGCAGCGTTTGACCAAAGCTGTCAACTGTGCAATGAGGTAGAATACAGCTAAGAGTGTCAGAGCATATATAGTGTTCAGACCAGATCCAGTTTTGTAAAGATAATGCATTAACATACCAGTCTGCAGTTCCTATAAAGGAAAGAAAACCCTCAGTAGTTCAGATTTAGCCCACTAGCATAATGGCAGCCTGCCATGGGTAACCTAATCCACTCAGTGAAGCGCCTGAGTTTGGGTTTGGGTCGTGTAGGTGCCAATGGTTTGCTTTTCAGTTAATGGACTGTGGTGCTTTGAAGCTCACTGTTTGTCCCTTTTACAAATGATCCTTATCTGATTGCGGGAGCAGCAAGACACACACCAAAGCGCACTCACACAACAAGCCAAACCAAAGCACTCATTTCATATCACCTTCTGATCGCCCACAGTACTTCATGTCTCTGCAGGGACAGGCACTGGCAGTGCCAAGGCAGATCATGCAATTATATTTAATGTGTCTCCAAGACCTAGATATAGCTAAAGATAACAGCCTCTGTTTTTCTGAAGTGTGCACTTTATAATGGGATTTTCACCACATGAACAATTTAGTCTTATTTTCGCCCTTGGACTCAAACCTCTAGGCTATGCCTAAAGATGTACTTACCCCTCAGAAGCTTTAACAGAACTTCACACGAATGAAACATGCATTTTATTGCAGGTAAAGCAGGTCGACTTTTTGTGTTCAAGTTTACTCTTTGATCATTAAGGAAAGTTTCAGCACATTAAACAGGAAATATAAAACACAATATAATTACTTTGGCTCTTACTTTAGGCAGTACTAATCAGCTGCATTGGGACGGAACAGAAAAGCAAGCTCGGGGTTGGTATTTAAATATTGTTTCTATTTCAGCATATGGCTGCAAAAAACGTAAAGTTATTTTTGGTTATTTACTGTTTTCAACAAACCTCATAAGGTATAAGAACATTCTGTGAAAATGTCTTGAAATCAAACTTTAATGTTTAATGTTATCTCACAATTCAGTTCTGAGATTTTCGCCTGGATTTAACAGACAGGGTAAATTTATTCCTCTGTTGGCAAAAACTGAAGATTAGAAATTATTCTGATATACTGATATAGTAATCAGGAAACATTTTCTATCATTATCAATGTAGTTGTATTGTCATCTTTGATCAGTTTAATGCCTTGCTGCTGAATAAAAGTATTAAATTCTTAAAAATTATTTAACCAAATATTTCATTATTATTGGAAAACATCACAAAAATTATGTACTAATTTTATTTTATTTTATTTGTAACTGTATACTGTATGTTTATAAAACTGAGGATTTATTAATTTTTCATGTATGTATTTATTTGTTTTATTGTGCTTAGTTTATTCACGCTCACATTCACTTCTAAACATTCGAACGTGTCACTTAACTGATCAGTCCCAAGACATGCCTTCAGACGTCAAACCTGCCATAATGTGGCATGAGACATTTGTCAGAATTTTTCATTTTTCAGTGAACTCTTTCTGTCAATCAAACGCTCTTCTCTGTCCCCATAAGTATTTTCCTGTTTCACTTTTCACGGTTGCCGAGTTCATATTATAACAGTTGAAGCTTGAATAACCCTTCAGCAGCAGGTAAAATCGTTCAATAATGGGACCAAACAAAAGAACCAAAAACTCAAATGTTGAAGTAGTGCTATTTTAATCTTTTTAATGGAAAAAAAGTGCAATGATAACAAACCCATCAGCAAACACCTCGCATGACCTCATCAGTGCATTCCATTCTAATGCGTCAACAGTTCAGCGTCGGTTTACGGGTAAAAATGAACTTGCTGTTTTTTTATCATGTCACCTGTGAGGCCACACAAGAATAAAATGAGTGAAAAATAAATATGTCTAATCAGACATATTGTTTGTTATCCTTAGGCTTACATGCGTTTCCTACCGTGGACGCATAGCAGCTTAAACTCCCTCAACACCTTCAGTGTCTTACCCTCCATCAAATTCAGTACATGACACAGTGTCTTCCAAGAAAACACATTTGGAAGCTGAGTGTGACATAGACCTTTCAGCAGCAGATACGGTGTTAGCGAGCTATGAGCAAGGATTTGTCAGTGGATTCTATGTCGGTTAAAGTGTTAATTGCAGACAGACAGGTCCATGCTAGCCCGTCTATCTCCACATCCCCCATACCTTCTGTTAAAGCCACCTCAGACAGCTGCTCACTCACTAAAAAGACAGCTCATCCTACTAAATGTCATAACCAGCCTTGTATGAGATTATTTTTACTCCTGAACACAAAAATATTGTATGTACTGTATTAACAGGGGTAGTTAAAAAAAAAATAAAAAATAAAAAAAATAAATAAATATAT
>JAUYWG010000050.1:13764231-13781538 GCA_034779775.1 Enteromius afrohamiltoni | reverse complement strand
GCCTGCTTCCTGCTTAAATACCTGCGTGAGGTTACTTCCGGGTCCTCGTGACCTCACGTGATCCGGTGCGTGTGACATGCTGGGTTGAATGTGGTATCCACACTTTTAAGACTTTAAAAGACTACAACAATTATGGGCTCAAGTCCATTCAGAACCTGAAGGATTAGTTCTCGCTCCCAGGATTTTCTTTTTTTATGTACTTAAGATTAAGATCTGTACTGAAAGCTGACGGAGTACCCTGGTCAATTAAAATATCTCCTCATCCTATGGTAAATTAGATAGATTCTAGTATGGCTTCTAGAGGTATTGTAAATATAATTTATAAATCACTTTTGGTATGAGAGTATTCAAACATTCCGATTGAGAGAACTTAACACTGTGTTTGATTGGGACAATGTTTGGGGAAATTGTTTTGTTACCTCTAAAAACCCAGCTCACCAAATGATCCATTATAAGTTAATCCTCAAGGCATATGCCACTCCTTGTTTATTATATAAAATGAAAAGAAAATCTGACCCCTTCTGTCATCTGTGTAATAGCTCTAGTCAAGGTACACATATAAATATGTTCTGGGACTGTCCCCAAATTGCCTTGCTCTGGTCCTTGGTACAGGACTTATTGTCGGATCTTCTGAAAACTCAGATCCAAAATGACACATTGCTTTTTCTTTTGCTGGATGATTCATCTCTGATGTTATCTGTTAATCAAAAAAGGATTCTGTCTGCTGCTCTTACTGCTGCTAAAAAGATTATTTTAAAACTGTGGTTGGAACCATCGAAGGAACGAAATATTCTTATTAAATGCTTTGTTCCTTACATAGTTGAATGTGCTGACAACTAAATCACACAAAATTCCATTATTAATGGAAATCAAATTTATCCACTGAGGTCTGGATTTGGAGTCACACTCAAAATGAAGTGGAAAAACACTACAGGCTGATCCAACTTTGATGTAATGTCCTTAAAACAAGTCAAAATGAGGCTCAGTAGTGTGTGTGGCCTCCATGTGCCTGTATGACCTCCCTACAATGCCTGGACATGCTCCTGCTGAAGTGGTGGAAGGTCTCCTGAGGGATCTCCTCCCAGACCTGGACTTAAGCTTCCGCCAACTCCTGGACAGTCTGTGGTACAACATGGTGTTGATGAATGGAGCGAGACATGATGTCCCAGATGTGCTCAATTGGATTCAGGTCTGGGGAATGGACGGGCCAGTCCATAGCATCAATTCCTTCATCTTGAAGGAATTGCTGACACACTCCAGCCACATAAGGTCTAGTATTGTCTTGCATTAGGAGGCCAACCGCTAGGTACCTAATGGCAGTCAGGCTACCTCTGGCAAGCCCATGGAGGGCTGTGCAGTAAGTGTTCCCTTTTTTTTTTTGAGCAGTGTATATTTGTTTTTCAGGGGAAAAAAATGGGTTTTAGAGCACCATGGGGTTCATGTACAGGTATGTGCCAAAACATTTGAATATCGTGGGAAAGTCCATTTATCTCAATAATTTGTTTAAAAAACTGAAACTTATATGTTATATTAGCTCACTACACACAAAGTGAAATATTTTAAGCCTTTATTTGTTTTGATGATTATGGATTAAAGACAAAAGGGAAAAAAAATCCAGTATTGGTAAAATGATAATAAATAAAACAATTTTTTTCCCCCTAATTTACTTATTAGACTCCATTGGAAATAGGAATGTTAATTTTTAAGTTTTATTTTTCTTAACCAATAACGTCTCGGTTACGTATTGTAACCCTCGTTCCCTTAGGAAGAGAACGGAGATGTCACGTTGGTGATCGACGAATAGGAGTCTCACTTTAAGATGCCAAAACAACTCGGCATGTTTGCAAACACACTAAAGAATTTAATTGGCATACGCTGATTAGGATCAGCTGAACCCAATCGCAGCACGAGTATAAGTAGTCAGCAGATCTAGCATTCATTAGGTCTTCGCTGAGGAGCCGAGCCGGTGTTACAGCCCCTAGCGTCTCCGTTCCCTTCTTCAGGTCGGTCACTTCGACGTCATGTCGATGACAGACGAATAGGGATCCCTAATAAAGCACCATAGAGACTGCCCCTTTCAGCCCCATGTGAGAGTCACCACCCCCCTGAGTTTGGTCTGTAGGAAGGTAGACTCTGCACATGGACCAGTACCGCACTATAAGCAACTGGACACTGGGACGTCCAATGAAGGACGTGCGGAAGTCATTCTCTTCAGAGTAAGACAGAACTACATAATGACAAATTGCATATGGAATATAGGAGGAGATTGAACCCTCAACTGTGGAAGGTAATCTTAACTACACCACCTGAGATCTTCATGGTAACACTCAGGGGCTCCCAGCCCTCTAGCAGTTCTCAAGGATGAGATGCTCCGCTACGTCAGATGCTCCGCTACATTCGACTGCCGAGGGGAACGGAGGACTCACAGTATCTACTAATAAGGATTACTGGAGAAGGATACCAAGCTGACTGAACAGGTCCTACTCCGGCTCTTCAGCTCTGTTAGAGGTGAGAACATGGGAAGAAACTGGTTCAACACAAAGGCTATAGAACCTAGCAAACGTGTTGGTGGTCACCCAAGCTGCAGCTCTACAAATGTCAACAAGTGAGGCACCTTGTGCCAACGCCCAGGATGACGCTACACTTCTAGTTGAGTGAGCCTGTACACATCCTATCCTTAGAGATGGCATTCCCCTTCTGCCGGCCTCCATGACAAAGGCTCAAAGGGATCCTCTCTCAATGCTCTTAGCACAAGAGAGAGATCCCAAGAGGATACAGTAGGATGCAGAGGAGGATTTAACCTCCTAGCCCCCCTAAGGAACCTGATGATCAGATCATGCCTACCCAGAGACCTGTCATCGACAAGGTCGTGGTTTGCAGCGATAGCAGCCAGACTTTAAGAGTGGAGGAAGACAGTCTTTGCTCCAACCCCTGCTGTAGAAAGTGAATCACAGACCTGATTGGGCATGTTCGGGGGTCTTCTCGTCGAGAAGAGCACCGATTGACGGACAGGTTCCATTTCAACGCGTAGGCAGCTCTAGTAGAAGGTGCACTCGCAGAATAAATAGTGTCAACTACCCCTTGAGGTAGGCCACTTAGAACCTCCGCGTCCTGTCCAGGGTCCAGACGAGGAGTTTCCACAAATCTGGGCATGGGTGCCACAGGGTGCCCTGTCTCTGAGTCAGTAGATCCTTCCTCAGAGGAATCGGCCAAGGAGAGGCTGTCACGAGGAGCATGAGTTCGGGGAACCAGGTCCTGGTGGGCCAATAGGGGGCTACCAGCAGGACCTGCTCCTCGTCCTCCCTGGCCTTGCACAGGAATTGTGTGAGAAGGTTCACTGGGGGGAACAAATACTTGCGCAGCGCCTGAGGCCAGCTGTGAGCCAGGGCATCTCTACCTAAGGTTCCCTTGGTCAGAGCATAAAACAACTGGCAATGAGAGGTTTCTGGGGAGGCGAACAGGTCTACCTGTGCTGTACCGAACTGCTTCCATATCAACTGGACAGTCAGGGCGGGCGAGCTGTGACATACGACAGGAGCGTAGACCACCTTGATGTTTGATGTACACAAAGGTCAATGTGTTGTCCATACGGACCAGAACATGACGGCCCTGTAGGTGCTCTTGAGGCAATTGATGTGCCAATGCAGATGAGGTTCCGTCCAAACCCCTGAGACTGCATGCCCGTTGTATGTGGCGCCCCACCCTGTGGTGGAGGCATCTGTGAATACCACAGCATGCCAGGAGACCTGTTCTAAGGGCACTCCTGCCCGAAGAAACATTCGGTCTGACTACGGGGAAAAAGCTAGGCGACAAGCTAGAGCTACTTGAACTCACAGCGAGCCACTCTTCCACGCCCACCTCGGTCTCGATCGTGAAGCCAATGCTGAAGCAGTCTCATATGAAGCAGCCCCAATGGGATTACCGCTGAAGCCGCTGCCATATGCCCCAGGAGCCTCTGAAATTGTTTCAGTGGGACCACCTTCCTGTTCTTGAACGTTTTCAAGCAGGCCAGCAGAGACTGAGCACGTTCCTCTGTGAGGCGCGCTGTTTGAGTGACCGAGTCCAATTCCATCCCGAGAAAAGAGATCCTCTTCACCGGACAGAGTTTGCTCTTCTCCCAGTTGACCCGAAGGCCCAACAGGCTGAGGTGTCACAACACCAAGTCCATGTGTTCACACAACTGAGCTCTGGACTGAACTAGTATTAGCCAGTTGTCGAGGTAGTTGAGAATACAAACCCCTTTCTCCTTCAGAGGAGTAAGGGCTGCCTCGGCCACTTTTGTGAAAACACGGGGCGACAGGGAGAGCCTGAAGGGCAGGACACGATACTGATATGCCACTCCTTCGAACGCGAACCTCAGGAACGGCCTGTGTGGCGGAAGGATTGAGACATGAAAGTATGCATCCATCAGATCGATTGCTGCAAACCAGTCCTGGGGACGGATGCATTCGAAAAATGCATTTCGGCGTCAACATCTTGAACGGAATCCTGTGAAGAGCTTGATTCAAGACTCGCAGATCCAGGATCGGTCGTAACCCACCACCTTTCTTGGGCACTATGAAGTACAGGCTGTAAAACCCTGTCCTCATATCAGTTGGAGGGAGCGGCTTTATTGCTTTCTTCATCAAAAGAGTAGCAATCTCTGCACGCAGGACAGGGGCTTTGTCTGCATTCACCGTCGTGAAGCAAACACCCCTGAACCTGGGAGGTCACCGGGCGAACTAAATCGCATAACCGAGCCGAATGGTGCGGATGAGCCATCGGGATGGTCTGAGCCCTGTCCAGGCATCCGAGAACCGAGCAAGAGGCACCATCGAGACCACTGGAGTGCCGGAGGTGGGGCAGCGAGGGGGAACGTAGGGGTCAAGTCCGAGCATCACTGAGCCGGTTCGGAGGGAGGCCTGCATGTGTATGTGTGTGAAAGTTACCTGCGTTCCAGCAGAATTGAGGCTGGAAGTCCATTGGATCTTCCTCCACAAGCTCTGACTGCTGCCTGAAATGAGTGGAGAGTAAGTGTGTAACAAAAGCTCTTTTACAGGCCTGTCCACAGCACCTTGTCCCCTCAGGGGAAAATTGCTCTTTTGTCGAGATTTTTGGTACCACTAGCCCTGAGGCTAGCGGCTGTCTGCGAGCAGACGAAGATATCTCCATCCGGCCCTCCTCCGGAGGAGGGAGTGGTGTCACCGTCTCTTGAAGAGCAACTCCTTCCATCCCTGGGCTGCCTGTCCAGGGCCGCTTGCATTTGCTCTTGCCACAAGGTCCTGCAGGGGCTTGGACGGGCTGGGTGGAACCCCCACGGGCGACTCCTTGACGTGACCGACGGGACTGCTGCTGGGGATGCGGAGGAGGCAGCTCGGCGACGGGCAGGCTGAGGCGGCGCCTGCAGTGTCTGGGTGGAGGCAGCAGCTGGACGCTGTGGCAAGATGTGACGGGTCGCCTCGGTCTGCTTCTGGGCGGCGGAGAACTGCTGGGCGAAGGCCTCCACCACGTTGCCAAAGAGGCCGGTCTGCAACACGGGAGCATTCAAGAACCTAATCTTGTCTGCATCACGCATGTCAGCAAGACACAGCCACAGATGGCGCTGTTGGACCACCATAGTGGACTTCGCACAACCCAGGGTGCGCGCCGTAACCTTCGTCGCACGAAGCGTGAGGTCTGTCGCGGCACGAAGCTCTGAAAGAACTTCTGAGTCATGGCCACCCTCGTGCAAAGCCTTCAGTGCCTTGGCCTGATGGACTTGCAACAACGCCATGGCGTGTATGGACAACGCAGCATCTCCACAAGCTTTGTAAGCATCATCGATCAGTACTTATCAGAGTCAATGATAAAATCATAAGAACCAAGGCTTTAATTGACTCTGGTGCCGCGGGGAACTTTATGGATGTCACGTTCGCTGAAACCCATCTCCTCCCTCTCGTTTCATGTTCCCATCGGGTGGCAGTGGAAGCCGTAGACGGCCGTCCCCTTGGCACCGGCCGAATCTCTTCAACCACCGAGTCACTGCACCTACAGGTCGGCGCCCTGCACCACGAGGACCTGGTCTTCTATGTTATTGAATCACCCACACATCACATCATACTCGGTATGCCATGGCTGGAGGCTCACAACCCCATCATCTCCTGGGACACCAAGGAAGTCACGCACTGGTCTACTTCCTGCCAGCTTCACTGTTTGCACGGGCTCACGCACACCTCTTCAAGGACCACACCACCCATCACGCTGAGAGAGGGGGAGGAACAGTTACCTACGGAGTACGCCGATCTCCAGGAGGCCTTTAGCAAAGACCACGCTACCCAGCTACCTCCACACCGGGACCATGACTGCGCCATTGATCTCCTGCCTGGAACTTTCCCCACCAGGGGGCGCATCTTTCCCTTGTCCCAACCAGAGACTCAGGCCATGGATACATACATCAAGGAGGAGCTGGCTAAAGGTTTCATTCGTCCTTCGACCTCCCCTGCATCAGCAGGCTTTTTCTTCGTGAAGAAGAAGGACGGCACTCTTCGACCTTGTATTGACTATCGTAGCCTCAATGAAATCACAGTAAAGTACAGATACCCCTTACCCCTGGTCCCTCCAGCCCTCGAAGCCCTACGCCAGGCCAGATATTTCACTAAGTTGGACTTAAGGAATGCTTACAACCTCATACGTATACGAGACGGCGACGAGTGGAAGACGGCCTTTTCTACAACCTCAGGCCATTATGAGTATCTCGTCATGCCTTTCGGACTTTCTAATAGCCCCTCCATCTTTCAAGCCTTCGTTAATGACATCTTCCGGGACCTCCTCAACCAATACCTGATAGTTTACATTGATGACATCTTGATTTATTCTAAGGACTACCCCTCTCATGTAAGTCACGTTAGGACCGTTCTGAAACGGTTAATTACCCACCAGTTGTTTGCAAAACTTCCGAAATGTGAATTCCATGAACAACATCATATTGAAACACCCGGACCCAGATAAGGAATTCGTGGTGGAGGTCGACGCCTCCAGCACGGGCCTTGGTGCCGTTCTCTCTCAGCGGCATGGGCCGAATAACAAACTTTACCCGTGTGCCTTTTATTCACGGAAGTTGAGCTCAGCAGAGCGAAACTACGATGTGGGGGATCGGGAGCTGTTGGCACTCAAAGTGGCGCTGGAGGAATGGAGACACTGGTTGGAGGGGGCCAACCATCCTTTCCTGGTTTTAACCGACCACCGGAACCTTGAATACCTGAGAACCGCCAAAAGGTTGAACGCCAGGCAGGCCCGCTGGTCCCTTTTCTTTACCCGGTTCCAGTTCCGAATCACCTACCGCCCTGGATCTAAGAATGGCAAGGCAGACGCCCTTTCGCGTATCCATGAGACTACAATCGAGCCACAAGCACCTGAGTCCATCTTGCCTGCCTCTGTAATCATCGCTCCAGTCCGTTGGGACATAATTACAGAAATCGAACATGCCCAAGCGCAAGAACCCCCACCGCCAGAATGTCCTGTGGATAAACTATACGTCCCAGAAACCCTGCGCCAGCAAGTCCTCCACTTGGTTCATGACGGCCCCAGCTCCGGACATCCAGGCATCACAGCCACCATTGACCTCACCCGAAACCGGTTTTGGTGGCCTACTCTCTCTCCTGATGTACAGCAGTTCGTTCAGGCATGCCCCACCTGCAATATTGTGAAGTCCCAACGTCAGTGCCCGGCCGGACTACTACAACCTCTACCCATACCGCAACGCCCTTGGTCGCACATCGCCATGGACTTTGTGACCGATCTACCACTTTCCAATCACTACACCGCCATCCTGACTGTTGTGGATCGATTCTCCAAGGCGTGCCGCTTCATTCCCCTGCGCAAACTACCCACAGCCTGGGAAACCGCCGAGGCTTTAATAGATCAAGTTTTCAAATTCTACGGCCTCCCCGAGGATATTGTCACCGATCGAGGTCCTCAGTTTACCTCTCGTGTATGGCACGCATTTTGCACCTCTCTCAGCATCAACAATAAGTCAATTATTGACATCAATAAGTCTGTTGTTTTGGACCTCTTTATGTATTATGTTATGTACATATAAAACAGTGATTCAAAACTGTTTTCCTTTAGTGTTATAAAGTGGGGTATTTAGTATTTAGTCAGCCACCAATTGTGCAAGTTCTCCCACTCCCTCTTTTAGACTGTTCCCTCAATAAAACATCTCTCTTTGTTGTCCAACAGCGCCAGTGTTTTACTTTGGAGAAACTGAGTACCATGTGGATGAGAGTGATGGTTATGTCGAAGTCCGGGTTTGGAGAACAGGAAGTGACCTTTCCAAAACCGGAACTGTCACAGTACAGTCTCGAAAAACTGAGCCTGTTTCAGCCGAAGGTATGTATCAGACTGATTACGTATGTCAGTTCCTATTATTACATGTGCAGACGCTTTCATATATAATTACTGTAAACATGCTCAGTTGCTCTAATACATTATCTAGCTTGTATTTCATGAAATCTACACCATGAGACAATAATATGTTGCTACAGACCCCTGAGGCTTCAACAATAGACAGTGCCAGATGACAACAGCCCATCCTATGACTTACTGACAAGATGTAAAGATAACTAGATCTTCAGTGCCTCTGTCTAAAATGATCTAGAAATACTAATGTTGTACCAACATCCTTTTGAACACTCTCCAGATTGTTGAATTGGGTTGTCTTTTTTTTTTGTCTGGTTCACATTGTAGCTTATTCTCAGGAACAGTCGTGTTCAACCACAGTTAATTTTATTCAACAATTCAGTGAATTTGAAATTAAGTGTCACCACAATAATAGGCCAGCATGGAACTGAGTGGCAGCGCATTTAGACAATGGCACAATGGAAGATACCTAGTGGAAAATAATTTCAGCTTGTTCAATAAAAAAAAAGAAATAAATGAACACTTTGTGAAGGTTAAAATAAATCAAGTTAAATTTGATTCAAAATCTGCAAAAATGGATTGACAAAATACATTTTAATTATTCTGCTTTCATTATTATTTTAACTATTAATTACCACTGTTATTTATTAATTTTTATTTTTAAGATAATTTCCATGAAAATGCAAAAATACATTATAAAATTTCTGCTTTGAATGTCACTGTATTTAAGGAATAAGTAAAAGTTTCACCATAAAGATATTTTTCACCAGTGTTTATTTTTTCTTTGTTAATTTACCTAAAATATTTTTTTTTTACCGTTGAAATTTCTGGAATATTTTCTCCATTGCCTTACCAATATTCTGTAAACCTTAACACAGCTGGTATGGACTACGTTGGGATTAGTAAGAACCTAGACTTTTCCCCGGGCGTCAACATGCAGACGTTCAAGGTTACAATCCTGGATGACCTGGGACAGCCGGTGCTGGAGGGGCCAGAGAAGTTTGAGCTGGTTCTCCGTATGCCAATGAACAGCATATTGGGTGAACCAGGAAAAGCTACAATCTACATCAACGACTCCATCTCAGATTGTGAGTGCAACTTACACTAAACCATAAAAAGGCAAAAAAAGTATACAGTTTCATTTATATTATCTTAGACAAGAAAAAACAAGACTTGGGTTTGAATATAACTTTTTATCAAATGTATTTATTTATTCATTTTTTTAGTGCCCAGGGTGCAGTTCCGAGATCCTACATACACAGGTAATGAAAATGATGGACAGATATCAGCTGTTGTGTACCGCAGTGGAGATTTGAGCTACAAGTCCAGTGTGAGGTGCTACAGCCGACAAGGTTCGGCCCAAGTCATGATGGACTTCAACGAGAGGTCGAACACAGACATCTCTACCATAGTCTTTTTACCAGGTATTATTTGTGGCTTATTATTAAGAGTGTCTATTTGAAAGAAATCCAGTAAATCTGTCCCAGTTTGAACAGTTGACATTTTAATGCAAATAACTCCCTGTTGATTGCTCGTGTAGGAGAGGTGGAAAAGCCTTGTGTCCTCATTCTTGTGGATGACACCGAACATGAGGAAGACGAGGAGCTGAGATTGGTGCTGGGAAGCCCCAAGAGCGAGTCTCCATTTGGGGCCTCCATAGGGGCTCAGAATGAGACACTCATCAAGATAAAGGACGATGCTGACAGTAAGACATTTATCTCCCACTTTCTGTGCCCACTTGTGTTCCACTTGCAATTGCTGTTATCTGAGTCCTAGAAAGTACTATATGCACTGTAAGGCATAGTGTTTTTATTCAGAAAAAAATGCAGATATTAGTGTATAGAAGATTATAAAAGAGGAAAAACATACAAAATAGTATGCTTTATTTCTCAATAAATATATAAAACAGTATGAAAGAGAAAAATGTAACATTTAAATGAACAGATATGCTAGATAAGTTAATAAGAGCAGGATAAATGTCAGCATTTTTAGGAAACATAGCAAATCGATTAAAACCTAGAAGCTACAAACGTCTCATTTTGATTTCATGTGATATTTAATCATCTTTCTAGTCTAAGGTGATTGGTCCATATCAACCCAGAGTGAAATGATAGTTTAGTGCTGACATACATCTCTCCTTTCCCATGATTTTCTTTCCCCAGAGGCCATTATCGGGTTTGGAGCAACCAAGTTTAGTGTCAGTGAACCCAGCGAGTCAGGGCAAATCTCAGTGGTGAGGATCCCGGTCCGGAGGACAGGAGACACATCTAAAGTGTCTGTGGTTCGGGTCCACACAAAGGATGGCTCGGCTTCCTCTGGAGAAGATTACCATCCCATCTCTGAAGGTGGGTTCAAACACAACATCATAGCATGGTTTTCTAAGACAGCTCACTGGGGAATTTCACAAAACCTCCCAAGGACATGTCTGCTTCATATTTTTTTCATTTAAAAAAATCTATTGCTAAAAGACAAATCAGCTTACTTATTATTAACATTTTTATCTGAATATTTTTGCATTATTGATATACTACAAAAACATGTCCCTCCAACATTCACAGTAGTGTTATATAAAAGACTAAGATAGAGATAGATATGCATAACATAAGCTGATTTTTTTTTTATGTATTTGTATTTTTTTACTCTAGTGCTGATAAAAATGAATTACAATATTAAGAATTAATGAATCATCACTGAGAATAAGTGTTTTAACAAAAATACTAAACTAAAATATCTAAACAGAGTAAGTAATTTGAAAAGAAAATGTCTATTACTTCTTTTTTTTTTCTAAAAAATAATGTTACAATGTTAGTAATTGTGATGATCGTACACTGGAATTTAAACTAAACAACGAATGTCTAAAACAACAAATATAATTTTCTTTTTTTTTTCATTTGGAAGTGAATAATGAGGTTTCTTTATGATTATATTACATACGTTGTCCCCCACTGGTTATTTATCACACGTTAAAATAGGCATTGCAATGTACTGTACATACTGTATAGAACATCGTCAAACTCAAAGAAAATTTATTTTCCTAACTGCAGATTTGGAGTTTAATGAAGGAGAGACTGAGCACATCGTGGAGGTGGAAATTTTGTATGATGGAGTACGAGAGATGAGAGAGGCCTTCACTGTCCACCTCAAACCTGATGAAAATATGGTAGCAGAGATTAAGGTACTTTGTAATAAGCCAAAAAATGTCATTGTATAATCAGTAGTATTAGACCTGTTTTTGTTTAATTACCAATGCAGTATGCACACTGTGTTCATTATATCTTCTTTTATAAATCTCCAGTTCACCAAAGCCATCATCTACATCGAAGAGACGAACAGTATGGCTGATGTGACCTTCCCCGCGGTGCCAGTAGTGGTGTCTCTGTTGCAGTACGATGATACAAGCAGCACTAGAGAATCTCAGCCAGTCGCAGGATATCCTGTAGTCTGTGTCACGGTAGGTTCGCTACATAGGCAAAGAATGCGTGAATAATACTGTACTGTAAATATGTGTAAACAAAAAAACAAAACATAAACTAAATAAAAAATAAGCACAAAATCCTATATGATTTGTATTTATTTATATATTTATTTTAGTCGTGCAACTCCAAGTATCCTGACTTTGACCGGACGGGCTCTATCTGTGTTGCTGAGCACATCAATAACACCCTGACTCGGTACCGCTGGCTGGTCAGTGCCCCAACAGGACCTGACGGTGTGACCAGCCCCATGAAGGAAGTAGATTTTGACACCTTCTTCACCTCCTCCAAAACGATCACATTAGACTCAGTGTATTTCCAGGCAGGCTCGCGTGTACAGTGTGCAGCCCGAGCTGTCAACTCCAATGGAGATGAAGGCCTGGAGCTCACCAGCCCCATAGCCTCCATCAGCCAGGAAGATGGTGAGTCTACTGCATTGCAGAAATAACACCAGTATTGAGCCTGACATCACATCATGACAAAAATGTCCCTGTGGGAGCTTTTTTGCAAGATGCAAAATACGTAGCGGCATGTACGTTTTTGTGATGTATTTGATGCAAAATGTACACTTAGTGTTTTTTTGTTGTTGTTTTTTTTACCCAGAACAGATGATGAACGCCTACATCCGGAAACCAAAACATATAGATTTGTAATAATAATGAAATATGAAAACGATTAAAAGGGTTTTACTCCCTCTAGTCTTAGTTTAAAAACTATAAGTTATATGTACTTATTGGTACATATTCAGTGTTTTGCAAAGAATTTCCCACAGTTACATTTTTCGTCACAACATTTATTGAGCTCTGTACCATTTGATTCTGATTTTTTTTTTTTTTAATCTTGCTATGCTCTTTTTCAGGACTGTTATCATTTTGACAGCTACTTTTTTTTCCCCCAAAGTCCACTTATATTAGTCATGTTCAGAATTTACACAATACTCTGATCCAGTTCCCAAAGGATTGAAATGAATACTGCCTTTCAATGTTTCTGATTAAATATACTACTTCACTTTGGTCAATATTTCAAATTGGGTTTTAAACTTCTTTAAACTGCTGCTGTTCAATTCTTTTTTCCTTTTGTCATCAGGTATGTGCCAGCCTCGGGTTGTTGGCACAGTTGGAGCTGAGCCTTTCTCTGCCAAGCTGCGCTACACTGGAGCAGAAGATCCAGACCACCCAAACCTCATTAAACTGACTGTTACCATGCCCCATATTGACGGTCAGTGCATAGTGAAAGCAGATATGGCTTCATATTCCTAAAAAATGCCTTTCACTTTCTGTGTCAGATCAGATGCATACGTTATATCTTTTTCTTGATTCTCTTTTATAGGAATGTTACCTGTAGTCTCCACTCGGCCACTCTCCAACTTCGAGCTGACCCTGAGTCCAGATGGCACACGTGTCGGAAACCATCGCTGCTCTAACCTGCTCGACTACACAGAGGTGCGGACACGCTATGGCTTCATCACAGATGCCACCCACAATCCGGATGCCATTGGCGGGACTGCGCCCTACCAGTACAATACCGCTCTCAGGGGCCAAAGCACCCTACGATTCTACAGAAACCTGCACCTGGAGGCCTGCTTGTGGGAGTTTATCAGCTACTATGACATGTCTGAACTGCTCAATGATTGCGGAGGGACCATCGGGACTGATGGACAGGTGAGGAAGGAGAAGGAATCTGGGTTTTTTCTACTTACATCATGCCTTTTGCATCAGTCATTGAAGAAGTTATAGTATATACACTACCATTCAAAGGAATTTTAAATTTAAATTTTAAACCTTTTTTACTTTAGTTTTAATTAAATAAATGCAGCCTTGGTGAGTATAAGAGACTTAATTAAAACATTTGAAAAATGTATTTTAAGTTATATATAAATCTATAAAAGGTTTATAAAGTTTAGTGCCATTAAAAGGGGTTAACACGTCCTTGTCTCTCTTTCGTTTTGTTTAAAGGTTTAGACTCCTGCACTTGATATATGGATTCCCAGTCTTTGCCAAACATATTAAAGAAAAGACTTTTTCAGTCGTGAGATCACATTGATCCATTACACTGTGGCTGACCGTTTTAGTTTAGTAGCTTTATGTACCTCTAACCCCCCTTTAAGCAGCTCACTATTTGTCCTTCGCCCACAATGAGTCAAAACTGACCTTTAGATCATAAAAAGCATCTTGTTTTTTCCATCCTCCTCTTTAAACAGTCGGCTAAAAGAGTGGAGCCCTTTAAACAAGCTTTAGACAACTGTTTACATGCCTGTTTGAGCCAGTCGTTTGTCTTCACCATGGACACAAGCTATGTTAGTTTACTCTGCAGTCAATTAAACTGGACAAGTGTCATTAAACAGAGATGAATGGGTGCACAGGACACATTCAATGATTCATTGAATTCAATGATTTTCCTGGACAGTTAGCGGTTAGCAAATAGTAGTTGAAGTCTAATTAAATTGCCATTTTTAGCACATTAATTAGCAAGAAAATTTAAGTTTACTACAAAGATTTTAGGATTTTTAAGGAAACTTTACTATTAAAAGATTCAATCCATTAATGAACACTTTTGGGGACGGAGTATACTGAGTTCACCTAAAAGAAGAGCAACATCGCCATCTTCTGGTGTGCCATAGCTTTTTTTAAACCTAATTAAGATTTTAATGGATATGTATATGTGACCCTGGACCACAAAACCAGTCATAAGTAGAACATTGACAATAGTCAAAAAAACATTTTATGGGTCAACATGATCCATTTTCTTTTATCATTTTTCATTATGATTTAACATAAATTTCATACCTTAAATATATCAAAACTGTATTAGTAGTATGTATTGAAGACTTTATGTGGACAACTTGAAAAGGTGATTTTCTCTCAGATATTCTAGTATTTTTATCTCAACCGCATATTGTCCTATCCTTACAAACTGTACATCAATGGATAGCTGTTTTTGTGGTACAATAGGTGTAATAATCATGAAGTTAAAAGTCTAGTTCCTTTTTTTGGGAAGCAAACAATGTGTTCTGTGTATGTTCATTTTTCTGTTTTTGACAACAAACTAAAGAGGACCTATGTAATAATAAAAACTGCACTGCATTAATAACTTAGCTGGGTAATGATAATACGCTGATATATTGGCCTCTCTCGTGTGTAGGTGCTGAATCTGGTGCAGTCTTACGTGACCCTGCGTGTGCCTCTGCACGTGTCATACATCTTTCATTCGCCCGTCGGCGCTGGAGGTTGGCAGCACTTTGACCTGCAGTCTGAGCTGCGCCTCACTTTTGTTTATGATACTGCCATCTTGTGGAGAGATGGCATTGGTAGTCCACCGGAGGCTGAATTACAAGGCAAGACAAGAGAATGTTTTTCTTTTACAGTGTAATAAATCCAAGTATTACTACTACTGTTGACAAATCTAAGGCCATTAAAGTTTTTTTTAGATTAGAAATAAAGTAAAAACATAATATTATGATTTTTATTTTTGTTTTTAATATCATAATTTATTCCTGTGGTGGCAACACATAATTTTTGGTATTGAATGTCATGTGATTCTTAAGAAATAGATTTTTTTCATAGCATTAGAAATGTTTTTTCTGTTACTTTTAACCAATTGACTGTTTCTTTAAAAGACTCACTAACCCTAAAATGTTGAACAGTGGTGTATATTTAATTTTGTTTATTTATTTTTAGGTGCCCTCTATCCTACAAGCATGCGCATCAACGAACAAGGCCGTTTGGTCGTCAACTTCCGTACAGAAGCACGTTTCCGGGGGCTCTTTGTAACTGTGCATTCAGGTGTGTTATTAAACTTATTAATTATACTAAATATACAGTTAAATATATAGTAAATGATTTTGTTTTGTTACCTCAGACTTGTGTACATGCATACAGTATATATCATGAATTTATGCTTAACATAAATAATAATACAATTTTTAGTTTTTAATTCATTGTTTTCATTATTTTGATAAATGTCCAGTTGAAGTATTAAGTAAATTTTCTAAAACCAGTTATGATAAGATAGTGTCTTGCCTTCAAAAACAATAAAAAGATTTGTGTCACCACAGCCTCCCCAATGACTTCCATGGTCATGTGTGCGGACCATCCCGGGTTGACCTTTAACCTTAGCTTAGTGAGAAGTGAGCCGACATACAACCAGCCGCTGCAGCAGTGGACCTTCATCTCTGACTTTGCTGTAAGTCTTAGGGCGTTTGTTCCATTTTTCTTCATCTCTACTGATACAATAAGTGTTGAAATACTTTCCTGCAGGTGAGGGATTACTCAGGAACGTACACGGTAAAACTTGTTCCCTGCACGGCTCCACCCGGTGTCGAGTACAGCTTCCGTCCCACGTGCCACCCCAGAGAGCCAATTACCTTTGATCTGGACATACGCTTCCAACAGGTCAATACTGAATCACAAGCACTCATCAAAGGACTCACGGCAAAGGCCGCATAGCTGAGCTCAGTGTGTGTTTATGTGTATTTTTACATACATACATGAATCATATCTTATATACCTCTTTAAAAAAATAAAAAATAATCAGTTCTGAAGTGTCTTGGAAAAACGGGTCAGTTTGGCTTGATTAGCAGAAAAAAAAGTATATAAAATATAAGTTTTTGCACATGTACAGGACCATTTAAAATTTGGAGCCTTTTTTTTTAGAGAGAAACTGTGGAGAGCGCCAACATTATTGTCTTCTAATTTCCTGAAAAATATAAATGATTTGTTTTGTACGTATGTGTACCGAGCCTAAAGACTTCTTTTTAAATGTACCATTCATTCTCCTAATGAAAAGTAACGTCTGTGTTGTTGACTTGAGTCAACAGGTGAGTGATCCAGTCTCCGCAGAGTTCAGTCTTAACACACAGATGCTGCTGCTTTCTAAGAAGACTCTGTGGTTGTCAGACGGCTCCATGGGCTTTGGTCAAGAGAGTGATACAGCTTTCTCTGAGGGTAAGATGCAACAAACTACTGTTTATTTCTATTTGATTGTTAGAAAAATGACACCGCTCATTCATTTATTGCTGTTGCATTGTTTAGGAGATGTCATCTATGGCCGTGTAATGGTGGATCCCGTTCAGAATCTTGGAGACTCATTCATCTGTAACATTGAGAAGGTGTTCCTGTGCACAGGGGCGGATGGATACATCCCAAAATACAACCCTGAAAACCTTGAGTACGGGTGCCTAGCTGATTCACCGTCCCTTTTGTACCGATTTAAAATCATTGTAAGTACAAATGCCTTGGATTTAGGTTCAGGTTTTGGTTTTAATAAAGCCAGAGTTACTATTAATAATTTTTGCAGACAGCAATCTGGATTTAGCTGATTCAGTGTTATTTCATTATCTAGAATTTATTAATAGACTATATACATATATATACTGTATATATATACAGGTCCTTTTAAAAAAATGTGCATATTGTGATAAAGTTCATTATTTTCTGTAATGTACTGATAAACATTAGAC
>JAUYWG010000050.1:13732497-13749062 GCA_034779775.1 Enteromius afrohamiltoni | reverse complement strand
CACTGCCTGTACGACCACGAGTTAATCTTAATAAACAGCTTGCACATGGATCAAAAGCCTCCTGAGACTATGTCACACAAACATATTAAATATATAAATTTTTCTTAAATATATACATACATAAATGTACACAGAAAAGACACACACATATATATTTATATATATATATATGTGTGTGTGTGTGTGTGTGTGTTTTCTGTGTACATTTATAAATTTATATATAAATATTATGTAAAAAAAGACGTTAATTTTGGATGCGATTAATTGTGATTGATCATTTGACAGCACTAATATATTTACATTTATACTCATGAGGGAATCTCTTGAAACAGTAGTTGCAAATTAAATGCAAATTAAATGAGCATAAATATAAAAAGCTTTTATACACATTTTTATAATATAGTGCATATTCTATTGCTTGTGAGGTTGGGTTTTATGTTTGTAGACCGATGATTATTTATTTCTTATGCTGTCAAAAACAAAAATTAAACATTAATGACTCAAAAAAAAAAAGTCTGATTTAAATGTCTAATTACTTTAACAGCACAGGTTAAGAAAAAGAGAGATCCAACACGTCAAATAAAATCAATAACACACTACCTAGGCAAATCTAGTCAGCATGATTGGATTCATTGTGACGCATGAGCGCACTTGAGTGTAACAAGTTCAATTCTGCACACACACGCAGAAATACACAATTCTGCAAGGTCAAAATATTCCAGACCACCGGGTGCCGCCCGGCCCCCTGTCAACTCGATGGCAGCACTGCAGAGTAAACTGTCACTCACATGAAGATGTGATTCCCGCACATCGATTCACCTGGAACGGGTTGCTGTCTTCTGTCTGCTTTGCTTAACATCAACCTGTCAGCATCTGTCCAGCGTGAACCATCACCAATCCCCGTACAGATACTAAACATGACATGGCAAGCAGAATATTGACTTCTCCACAGCTATTCTTCTTGTAGGATAAAATGCATCATCAACAGCATCTGGTTTCATTTTGCTGCAATCTTAACGTTCAACACCAGTAATGCGTTATCTTCATCACATATGAGGTCTAAGTCTACTTACTTACAGTGTAGCATCTCACTATCCAACCTGCTATGCTCAGAATCCAGCAGCATTTAGAAAGCAAACAACAAAAGGTCACTGAATATGCATAAACATCCTACTCAGAGCTAAAACAGAATCTCACACCACTGCAGCAAAACATTTCTACATGTCAGTGATAATGCAGTTAGATAACGCATAATCTCTAGCTGGGGAAAACATGTGGAGCTGCTGACATAAGGACACTTTCATCCTTCTTCTCAAACAGATGAAGACACTGCAAAAGGAACAGCTGAGCATTTACTGTGCCAAAGCGGGCAACAGCTGCTATATTGAGCCAACTGGGCTGGTAAAACTTTCTCAAGACTACTGTCTCTACTTTAATTTAGCAGATTCTCATTTTACATATGTGTTTCTGGTAGCAAAAGAGGATAGAGCAAGCTTAATGGAAAAGGGGTTATGAAGTCTAAAATATCTCCTTGGAAAATTAACAGACTTATACTGCGGCAAATTCACCCAAAGACTTCTCTGATGATTGTGTAGGCAGTCTTTCAGTATCTGGACTACAAATCAAGAATTTATATTTAATCACTGCATGTATCAACACAACATGGCAACCCGTTCAGCCTAATTATCCTGCCTTTGTCACCAACAAACCTGTCATTTTTAAAACAACGTTAATTAGTCTTGCACTGCTTTACACCAAATGAAATATTTAACACACCTTTTTTTAATCTTTCTTTACAAACTGCAAGAACAGTAAAACAACTAATGCATAAAACTTTAGAAGGGCCTACATTTCCCACTTCTCTAGTGAAATTCATGTCATGCATGAGCAATGGTGCATGATAGAGGAAATTGACTGAAAAAAACTGTAAAAGGCATTTAAGACAGACAAAAATAGTCATTTAGATGTACGGTAAGATTGCGCCTGACGTCTCAGTATAGCATCTGTAATAAACCAAATACTAGTAATAACAGTACTGTACTAATTACTTTAATCTACCATTACAATATAATTGGTTGTTAATGTCAGGTTTAGACTAACACTTAATGGAAAAAGTCATGTCATAATTGAGTGTGTACAATATTCTTCTTAGTATTTAAATAATAAATATGCATAGTTTTTTGTTGCTGTAAAATTATTATTTGTTTCCATTATGTCAAAATTGTATTTTTTGACATAATTGAATCTTTATTAAATCTCCACTCCACATAGATAAGAAGTGCCATTTAAAACATGCAAAAATATCATATAATAATGCATATAATTTAGAAAATTCATCAACAGGCCTTGCATGAACTTTACAAGATATGTACTTAGAGACAAAAGATCTATACAGGAGTGGTCACAGCATAAGGACACTGTAACAGCTATAAAAAGTGCAAATATTATGTGATGGTGTGACATTCAGAATGAAACAATGAAACGTGAAGACAGTCACATATACTGTGTCAAACCCGTTGACCTAAAGCACAGCCCCATGACATAAAGGGGAATCTACATCCTGCAGATATTTTAAGACTTCCTCACATCCTCGGAGATGGTGGACACTGAAACACTGTAAAAACCGTGGGCAACGTTTACAAAGAACAGCGGCCAGGCCAGAGATGAGTGTCTCCTGTACAAATGTCAATGAATTATTCAACATATGTATCAGCGCATTCACCGCAATGACAAAATGACTGTTAATTTGGGAAGAGGCGACGGTAAGAAACTAGTGCACTCACGTGAAATTTGGGCCAGGTTTAGAGAGGAGTCAGCATGAATATCGGGAGAAAGCGTTTCTCATTGTCAATTTCCGATAAATAATCCGGTTTTTACGGTTTTTTCATGAAAAACTGCAGTCCTTTTCTCCGAATGGGAGAGTCGGTAAGGAGGGGACAGTGAACTGAGATTGTGGGCGTGTACGAATGAACGAGATGTTCGTTCATTGGTCAGCGCCGAAATAGGAGGAGTTAGTGTAGCCAATAAGACTTCGTATTTCTGAATATGTAATTACTTCAAATATATGTCTGAAAAGAAAAGGGGTAATTCACTAGTTGTGGGGCTTTTGGCTGATACCAGTGACTTGAATTTTTTATAGCTTAAAAAAAAAATTGTAGTTAATTAATTTGTTCATGACACTTTCTGAAGGATATAACAGTAAACGGCCTGTATGTGTAAACAATTTTTGGGTGTTATCAAGTTACCAATCGCCTAACCAAGAAAAATATAAAGTACAAGAGTATTGCAATTATATTACAACACTAATCAAGAGCAAAAGGGGAGGGGACATAGTAGGACAGACACTGGACAGATTAAAAAATAAATAAAAAGTGTTTTATATGTGTGTGTGTCTATATATATATATATATATATATATAAACTCACTTTATGACAATAGATGATATAATCTATTTCTATATAAGATGATGATAAGTCAAAATTAGGCTGTATGGGTGGGGTTATGAGACTGCATAGTCTAAGGGTTGGGCTTTGTTTACAGTTGGGTGGGGGAGGTAAGACTGAAGTCTTGAGCTTTCATTATGAAGGTGGTGGTTGCTATGGAGACTGCATCCAGCCTAAGGCAGCCAGATGGCAGAGGCAGACTGTCTCCCGAGCCACGTCAGCAGACATTAAGACATAGACTTAATATTATTACACATTTGTCCGTCATGTGCTTCATGGAGTGCTCTGCCAAAAAAAAGAACAAAGTCAGCTGGTGTATTTTTTAACTAATTCATTCATTGTAATTCACTTTCAACCATTAGATAAAATATTGATTAAAAATGTGTTTTATAACAATACTTGCATTCAATATATTATATCTTGTAATGTTAAGCTTGTTTTACAAAAGAAAAAATATAAATCTTTAATATATTTATATTTTTATATTATACTCTTAAATATTGGTTAATAAAATCTTTGTTTTTTATATAATTATAATTATTTATTTAATTTTATTTACTGTGATAAAGACCTATCATTCCAACATCCAGCATTTAGACATGTATTGTAAAAGCATGAATTTATTACACTGCTACAGGGCTTTTTTCAAGCTTTTTTAAATCCGACACATTCCAAAGAGCTATTTTCAGTATCAGCTGTCCTATAACCATAGCATGTTGTGACATTCAATCAGTACTTAACCCTTTATTCTCAGGTCTTTGAAACTGATGATGATTCACTCACACAATCAGCCAAACACCCCTTCCCCCAAATCTCCACCCCCACAGGGTCTCAGGCTGTCTAGAAGGCACTTAGACCCTATGACGTTATCTATTAACTCCCTAACATGTCTTTATCGAGGATAAGCCCCTTTTAGCTTTTCATTAGTCAAAAGCTTAGCAAGCTAAAACATTTACAACCATCAAGTAGCGCAGGAGATCTTCTGTCACATCTACTGTACATAATACACATACAAAGATAAATACAGCTGGCCTAAAACAGAAAAATATCACCATGTAAAAATGCACATAAACATCTTAGTGTAGGATTGACTCCTAACTGGAACATGGTCTCTTTATTTTTTAAAATCTTATATTGAGAATTAAATGCAGTGGTTTTAACAGCAATGGCTCAAATAAAAGGCCTTCTTTCATTTCATTTCTAGAGCGCTGAAAACCACAAATTACATGAAACTCTCTATTCTCAGTTTCATCATGTAGGCGAGTGTTTTGACCAGTTGACTGGTCTGTCATCATTTCAGACCGACAGTGACCATTCAGGTGCAATTTTCAGAAACATAATGTTGTACAGGTCAATAGAAAAATAATAATAACTATTAAAAATAATAAAACATTAGGTTCCTCATCAGACAATTCTGTCTGTTTACTCAAAGAGCACATCCAAGAAAAAACATTGTTACAATTTGTGGATTTCTTTGGTGAATAACAATTAGATTTACTAGCTATTTTGAATGCTTAGTATATAATAAGAAATAATTACTCTTAGTTTTGCCACTGTGAATGGTTCATTTTTTGCAGATGCTGTATCATCATTGAAAAATGTCATGTACTGCCCCCTAGGGTTGAAGAAAGCAAACTGCAGATAAAATATTTTTTACCGATCTCAACACTGTTTATTAGATGCTGTGTCATTGCATTTGCATCATTTTATAGTAGACATAGAAATAATTGTCTATACACTGTTTCAGCAAGCAACAGTGACAAAACACCAAGCTTGTTTTCCAGCATGACATCTAGCATGAATGCCTGAATAAATAGAAAACGTTTTGTTAAGATCATGGGTCTACGCTGTCAGAATCAAGCTCTTTGGATTTCTCTTTTTCACGCCAACGCTTAAATAAAGACATAAGGCTGAAGCCCTCTTTAGTGCTTTTAAATGATATTTGGCTATTTCTCTTCACAGTACTAAACTGCAAGTTAGGCACTGTCTCTTCAGTCTTCGTATCCGGCTCAACCGACTGTGACTGTGATGAGTCAACAGATTGTGATTCCTCTTGAGAATTAAGCAGCTTGGTTTCTGAATCTTTAGCCATCTCTGTAGAGTTTTGCAGTGTGGCAATCATACCGCAATCCACAGATTTCCCTTTTCCAATAACACCTATAGAGGGAGCAGGAGAAGCGTTTAGCTCACTAGGCACAAATAGATCCTCTTGGCTGATATTTCCACAACTGGCTTCGGGAAGTGCGATTGTGTGCCGGCGATTGATGATCTGGCCGTTCTGCAGCAGAGAGCTGGATTTGGAGGTGTTTTCTTCTATGGTCACGATCAGCAGTCTCCGGTCTTCCTGGAAGAATGTCTGCCTGGGAGATAGGATCGGTGACAGGGCCTCGCCGGATGAAATGCTACTTCGACTGGACTGGTATTGCAAAATTTTACGTGACACCTCTCTCATATTTTGCACCTCTATCTCTGTCTGCACATCTTCCTCCTCCTGCACTGTGAATACAGAGACACGTTGATTGATTGAGGAATTGGTATTGTTCTGCACTGGGCTTGAGATTGTAATCTCTGGGTGCTTGGACGTCTCATCTTTATCAAGGCTTTCCTTGATCAAAGAGGATTGCATGGCACTTTTGATCCAGCTGTCTCTCTTGACCTCTCTGTTGTCAGCGGGGCGTTTCTCTGGGGTGGTGGTATCATCAAGATCGCCCTGTGAGGTGGAATTGGTCCCGGCTCTACGGCGGGATTGGCGACTGAACCTCTGTAGTATGGACTCCAGAGCAACTCCTTCAATGTCTTTGTCCCGTGAGGAGCAAGTGGCAGTGGAACGTCGCTTAGCCGCGATTTGATTATGCTCTCGCTGTCTCCGCTTCACCTCCACCGTTTCACGTTCAAGATTCTCCTATACGGAGAAGGAAAAAAATGTATATATATTTAACCTGTTTGAAGAGGATGAACAATATCATTACTGACATCTGTGGCAGCCATTACTGAAATCATAAAATTATTTATCATAAAAAAGTGACAATATCTGAACTAATAATATAAACAAAAATCAATGAAACCACTCAGAAATCTTTTCATGTTATTTAAATATTTAACATTTACTATTTATAATTGCCTAAAGCAATGACCCTGGTATTTAAATGTGTGTCACATAAATTATTCTAATATCTAAATATCTGCTGCTGCTGAAATATTTCTTATTGTCAATACTGAAAACAGTTGTGTCATGACTCGGCTTATATTTTTTTCAGTAATACGTTTTAGAAAGTTAACAATATACATGTGATACATCACTTCTGATTAATGTAATGTTCTCATGTAAAGGGATTGTTCACCCAAAAATCTGCATTCTGTCATTAATTTACTCACCCTCATGTCATTTCAAACCCTAATCTTCACACAAAGTAAGATATTTGATCAAGGTCAAGAGCTTTTTTGAACCTCAATAGACAGCAACAGAAAGGCCCAGAAAGGAAGAACTTAGTAAAAAATATATGGCATCAGTGCTTTAACCCTAATTTTATGAAGCTACGAGAATGCTTTTTGTGCGCAAAAAAAACAACAACTTTCTTTGGTCTCCACCACCATTCATGAGAGCACAACAAGAATGTATGTATGTATAAGGTACGGCTGATGCAGAAGCCAGCACAAAAATCATTTGTGTTCTAAAGATGAACAAAAGGTCCTACAGGTTTGGAACATGTTTACTTAGAGTACCCAGAATGTATCTTTAGATGGTGCAATTACCTGAACTGCTCGTTTGAACTTCTCACAGAAAGAGTAGAAAATGGAGCAACATTCTTCTAGTTTGAACTGAGTTGGATCCTCACAGAAATACTCTGCTACTGAATCACTCACGGCAGAAAGGTTTTTAAAGGCCGCCTCAGTGTCCTGTAACCTGGCGTCTGCATTCTAAAAAAAAAAAAAAAAAGAAATGCTAAATTGTAGAAACATTGATTTAACAATAACATTAATGTCTGCACATCAATAGTACATTTACTTCATGTTACCATACATATTCACTTTAGACAAAAAAATGTGACTTGTGACACATAAAATGCTTCACCTGCAGAAAATCCCTCATCTGTTCCTCCAGATCTGGTTGTTTACTACCATTCTGCTTTGCCACCTGAACTCTATTCACTTCCTTTTGGAAATCAGACTCGATTTCCTGCTTATGGATCCTGTATTGCAAAAGAAAAAGAAAACATTTCACTCTTTTTTTGCATTTTCAGTGCACTTTAGTATTGAACACAATAAGTTTTGGATAAGCTTTAATAACAATAAGCTTTACGGATCAATTGAAAGACTTTTGCTAAAGCAAGATTAAGATTCTATCTTCATTACATCAAATTGATAATGTTGCTTGTTTCCCAACATACAAGAGGAAATTACTGAGTACTTGAATGTCACAGAATACATTTTGTTACAATCTGTATTGCTAACTACAATAAAAGCTTAATAAAGCTAGAAAAATATATATGAATATTGATAAATATAATACAAATATGATGAAATATATATGAATATTGAAAAACGTAAACTTAAAAAAAACAAAAATAGAAATGTTGCTTTGACAGATAAGTGAAACATTGAAGTACAAGCACTAAAATTTCAAAAAAAGTAAAACTGATATATCAAGAGAAATATTTTCTTAAAATAACAAAAACTTAAAAAATGACAAAAGAACATACTGTAGCAAAAAGACTAAAAATTACTTACATAAATAATAACTAAAAATGGGGAAATATAAGCTATTATTAAAATATTATAAATACCATAGTGGGTATATATAAAGCTTAAAAACACTGGTTTTATTTTTAAAGCTATATCAACAGTTTTTTGTAATGTGTTTTTATAATCAGCTACAATTACAATAATCGCTTAAAATAAATGAATTACAGAATATTTTTCAAACAGCAATGTGTGGCCTACCTTGCTGCATCTCCGATGTGCTGTAGCTTCTCTGGGAACTTCAGCAGCGATGCATCAATCTTTTGGGCTTGCTGTGGTAACAGACACAGGAGAAAATAATTACAGTGAAAAATAAAGCTGTGTTTCTTATGTGGCTCTGGCACCATAGTATAATTTTACAGTACATCATAGCTACCATTGCAACATAGTGCATGAGGTTCATTCCAGGCTTGTTGGCTTTGGTATCTGCTAGTTTGAGAAGAGATGTTATCCTGAATCCCACCGCGCTGCCAGCGTATCCTCCCTGGTGGATGATTAGGATCTCATGACAATGTAAATACTGTACACTCACATCATTTATGCTGTTTTGAGGTTCACGACTTCATTCACTGTTAACAAGTATAACTAGATACAGTGGCATGATTGTACTCACAGAATTCATGTAGTTCCCTGTCTTCAAGACCAGACGAATGACTGAATGTAGATCGGCACACTCCAGCAGCTCTGCATATAATTTCATACATGAAATAAATGAAATAAATGACAATTACCAATAAACAAAGTACTACAGTATTACCATCATTTTAAACTTTTTAAAAATGTTTTCATTGGAATCAAACTCAGCAATTGTCTAGCAAATGACATAAATAAATAGGAGGAAGATTCAGTATGACCTTTTTAAAGGTGACTTAAATATATATATATATACATATATACATTAAAAAGCATTTAAAGAAAGTTGTGTGACTTCCTAGCTTCTAAAAAGGGAAGAGGGCATACTGAATTATAGGAAATAGCAGAAGGCTTTAAAGTATGTCAATCATACCTTGTCCAGCAGAGGTCATAACTGCAATAGAGTGATTCACTTCATCCATAAAATGAGGGAATTCCTCTTTGAGTACTAAACTGTTCAGCCGTTCCTCATAGCTAGAGGAAGAACAAACAAAAAAATAAAATCATGACAGTATATCTAAAGTTCACTCACATTTAGAGTAATTTGCAGTGACCTACAAATCCACTGTCCTGTATTGATAATCATTACCCGGCGATGGAGATAAAACATGAGCTGTGCAAATTGCTTAGTATTGAAGGTGCTCTGTGTACAGTTGTGTAAGTGTGTATTTGTCTTTCTGTGGCTGTATACACCCACCAAGGAACTTTGACAAGTTGTACCATGAACCGATCTGCCTCAGAGAGAGCTGAACAGTCTCCTTTAAAATCAAGAAGCTGACGCACCTAATGAAAAGAAGTGAACGCAATACATTACAGTAAGCTTTCAGTTCAGTTTACAATTCAAATGAAATTGCTGGGTAAAATACACATATTAATTTTTAAAGTACACAAACATATATTCAAATACCATTGGCACACTATCAAAGCCTTGGAATTGCACAGCGAGAGTAACTAAGACCGATCCATATATTCCACTCACCTCTCCATCCTCTGGCAGTAGTTTGCACAACTCCTTCAGTTTTCCTGTACCAAATTGTCCTCCTCTGCCATTGATAATGTCATCAATCATTCCACTTACTGACCTTTGGAGAAATATTTGGTTGAATAGCAAATCAAGACTATCTATCGCAGGAGTTACAAAATTGCTGATTTTTCGGTGCTTGAATGAAATTGGATCTCTGCTAATATTCTGATAGAAAGGCAAAAAAAAAAAAAAAAAGATTGCATCATGCATTTTGTTGTTTTAATAAAATAGCTGTATTAAACATAATTCTGTTAAAATTATATATTTATAATTATACATTATATATTAGTAGTCCACTTTACTTTGCAACTATCAAAAGCTATCAAGATAAAGTCTAACCTAAAATAATTTTATATGCATCATTAAAAAATATAATTTATTATAATTTCATTTCATTTCATTTCATTATTTCATTTCATTTTAAAATACTCTCTCCTATGCCAGTTTAATATGAAGTGACAACTGAGATATCCGTGGGTTAATTTCCCAGTAGTGTAAACACTGCTATTCTGTGGCGTGTCAACAAGCTCTGTTTGTTTGAGCGGCCCAACACAGCAACAGTGACTCAACCAATGGCGTGAGTTTGGGGGCAGGACTACTTGTTTGTCCATTCAACGGCAGAATGTCTGAGAAACTTGTATGAAATCAATCGATACTTTCACCGCTACTGGAACAGACACACTTCATCTTTAAATAGACTGGTAACATTGTAAAGCTTGATTCTAAATTCAGTATTGTTCTCCAAAACAAGTGGCACATCCGTAAGAGGAAGTAGCCAACATATGGACTTCCACACTGTGAGTCATACTTCACCTTGTTCTAACTTCTACAATACACTTAATCTCCGTTTCCTGGCCAACCATTAAAAAAACGGGACTAAACAAGCCCAATCTTGCTTTTTTAAAGACACACAGACAAGCACACCAAACTGGTAACACAAGCTCTAGCACCAAAAGCTGATGTATTCATTAAAGTTAAACTGTCACAATCAACTAATCAATATCTGCACAACACTGTATGATTAAGGGAACTGCTGATGATGTAAATAATGAAAACCTTATCTTCATGCTTGTACTCAGGTAGAAAAGATTTGAATTGCCTGATGTTGTCAGGAAAAAATTCATTTTCGGCTTGCAGAGACATGTGAGCAATCCATTGTATGACTACTGCGCGTTTCCACCCTAGGATCTGCTTTTCTCAATACACCTTCATGATACACTCACCTTTTGAACTGCTTGAGGAAGATACCAATATTCATGTTCTTCTTGGAGTTGAGGATGGTCACCTGCCAAAGGAAAAAAAAAACATTATACTGTATGAATAATGTTTGCCAAAGACAGCTTCAGACCAATTGTTTTTTTATGTATATTACATCATTAACATGAATGTAAACAGTTTGTATTAAGTATGTACTCCACCCTAATGTTTTTCATAATTTATGAACTATGAAAAACTAATGATGATTTATGAATACCAACAACCCTGCCTATTAATTTATTGCATTAAAAATAATCGCTGGAACGTTATGATGCTGTGATTCAACTGTTGTAAAATTAGATGTTCAGCATCACAGTGTTTCTGAAATGAAAGCTATTCTCGGTGGAGTCCACCTTATGTAAACACTTACAGAAAAGAAGAAATCACTCCACCTTTAAAAAGAGTTTAGATCAAAGGGAAAACATAGTCAAGTGGCGTCCATAAATGCCATCACTGTCTTTTGAAGGACTCTAAGCATTATTTGAAAGAGAAAGTTACATCAAATCTAGCAACTGGGATGTTTTTTCTGGCTGTTGGCCACAGCATGACAAATCATGATTACAACACTAAAATATGTAAAATCCTCCCAAACAACAAGCTGTAAAACCACACATGGGATTTTTCTGGAAAACACGGCAGTCCTAATTTGAAATCATTGTTATTTAAGTTTTTAGTAAACGTCTTATTTTCTTTATCTAGCTGATTTTTGCAAAAGTTACCAATTAGTTCTGTATCATGTGACTTTAGCAGAAGTAAAGCCAGTAGATGTTCTCTGACAAAATGTCATAACCTAACCACCTTTTGATGAAATTATTATGTATATACACTATACTAAACTTACAAAAGAGATTAAGACAACTGATCCGATAGCATGCATAATTACACGTTGCACTTTTTTTTTTTACAATTAATTTATTAATGAATAAAAAAAACATTTAATGTTAAAATTAATTATTTGTTTTTTTTTTTTTAAGATTATTTTAGGTAAAACAATTACAAAATATTTTATCGATTTTATTTAAGTCAAAAGGACAATTTAAACCGAAGTGAATCACCTTTTAAAAAATTATTTTATAGCTTTTATTCAAAGTCAAAATATCATTTAACATCATTGAATCAAGCTAAATGCATTGGTTTACACAAAGGGTAAGGTGCATGTATTAGAAGCTTTAGATAGTAACACTCTGCAATGCACTAGTGATAAGTGACCATAAAGAAACGGTTTATGCAAAACTACCAATTATGACACCTCCTGCATGCAGCATGAAAATACATGAAGCTTGAATCACCTTCAGCTCTGTAATCATTAGTACAATGATGATTATAAAACCCAAAATAAACAGAAATTAAGTGAGGATACAACTAACTAAAAGTCATCTCTATTACAGACTGTCTGGGACAATCACTGACCCTACCCCAGTGACAAGCCAAATGTAAGCACATGCAAGTCTCTCTGATGAAATGAGTCTGGAAACACCCACTTACTGTAAGCCTGCAGCTAGAGGACAACTTTTCTGGCACATTCTACCTCAACTCACCATTTCGGGTCCTGAGGCATTGATCGGGGACTGGCGTATGCTGCGGCGGTTTGTGGCCTGGACCTGCTTCTGATCACTGCGGCTGAATAACTCCTCCATACGTTTGGTGTCCAACTCAAACTCACTGTTCTTCTCAGCCGTCCATATGTTATGTTTGCCAAGCACTGTGTCCTTAGGTATGGCCTCCCAATTGAAATTACGCATTCTAGAGGCCCGCATTGGGCCTCTGTTAAATGGGCCTCCACCAGAGAAGAGGGCAGGGGGTGGAGGAGGCGGGGGAGGTGGGGCACAAGGAGGTGGTGGTGGAGGCGGCGGTGGTATCATGATTTAAATGTCACTTGCAAAGGTTATGCTGCATGATCCCTTTAAAGAAAAGCCAGAAAAATAAACCATATGGAAACTGTGTCTATCTACAATGTGCTAATATATGCTATCATTCAGCTGAAAAGGGAAGAATTAGTGTAGGGAAGTTAAAAATTCAGCTTTTCAAGTTCACATGCAAAGACTTTCAGAATATAATGTCACATAAAAAGTAGGTTACATACAAATAGTTTAGTTAATTCCTCCACATATGGAACTTTTAAAGCTTAAAAACGTCCATAGTTACCGCAATTGTTTTTTTTTAACAGTTTACTGATGGTAATAAAATGGTAGCCTACACTGTACTCCAGGCCTATGCGTATATATTTTAATATAATACTACTTACATGATACTGTAATGTATTATAATAACCTGCTCTGTGATAACAAAATACTTTACCGCCCACGGTGTTTTTTTGTTTGTTTTTTTTTTTGTTAAAATCGTAGTATCTTTGTGTTTATAATTCAAAAATGACTTACTTACTCGTTTATGAGGTATCCAGGCGTCCCCAAAAAGAAACTGCTGAAAGTTTCGGTTCGTACTTTGGCTATATACTCCAGAGAAAACTATGCTCCATGTTACTCTGTCACACGGGACTGCTCTTTACTGCAAAGCTGTACTGTGGAGGAATAATGTTGCAATCATCTGCTCTTTACCTGTAGCTCACGCCCAGAACTCGTCAGCGCTTGTTTCAGACGTAATCTCTTGCTCTGACGGTGACGGTGAAAGTACCATATCGACTGGTAATCACCCAACTTAACATATAAAAGCGAGTACCGTTACAAACTGAAAGCTGGGTTGTTTACTTGTAGTTACTTTGGGTAAAAGCAGTTCAAGGGGGAAAATATAATGACCTAACCCAGAATTTAAGGGCCAAATCTATAAAAACAGACTGTTAAAACTATAAAAACAAAAGTTGTTTAGCTACGGACAATCAGCCATATAATCTCCCAAAACTTAAAAGAATAATTAAATGCATTTTAGTATAGTATACAAAGTAGGGTGATTTTCTGTAAAATATTTTAGAGAAAAAACAACAGCAAATCAGAGTGTGCAAGGAGTTTGAGTTTTAGTCTCTGTGATACAGTAAGTGGCCTGACAGGCTGAGACAGTATTTTAAGGAGATAAAAGTTGAATCAACATCAAAAATCGTATAACCAAGGAAACTATTGCAGATGTAACATTCTTGTTAAGGCAAATAAGCTTTTCTATCCATTAATACATGATTCAATTTGATTACTCAAATAAGAGAGCTTGGTTTAACTGTGGTACAGAGTCAAGGGAATAACAATTCAATCAAGGAAAAGTGGTTAATTTCTTCTAGGTTTTACCAGTTTTGTCTGCTGGCAGCTAGTCAGAGTTTGAGGACAGTTCTCAGAAACTGCCATGTAGCGGTAAAAAAGTAAAAGAAACACATAAGACAATATAAATATTACTCATTAGATTGGCTTTCAAATGTGGTTTAATTTCATAGATGGGACTTCACAATTTACATAAATATAAATATATTATTAACCTTATGACATATACCGTGAGCAATTTTTCATTCTTATACCATGACCCAATCCTCTTTCGAACAACCTTATGTTAAAAATAAACACAAGCACAACATTCATTCCTTTCGGCTCTACTCTATGATAAAACAAAGTATATAAACTGGCCTGCGAGGTGCTCTCTGGATATGGAACAGTTCTGCTAATGACTATAATGCCTCAGAAAATGTTAACATTTTTTTTTTTTACAGAGTTACGTGATTTATTTGTATTGTAATTTTGCGACATATTACTTTGAATGTATATGAGATAGTTAAGGCATTTGTAAAATGCAACCACAGTTAGTTTCCAGAAGCCATTGGGATAAAATTATTATTAATTTGAAGATGTTCTGGACATTTTTCAGAGGTTTGGCAACTTAAAAACAACTACTTCTTTTGTCTTAATCTTTCATACAAATCACTTTTACATCCCTGTCCAGCTTTTCCATGTTTGAGTGTCTCTTTAGGTCGACAAAGTGATCACTGTTCCTCAAGCCACGATGGCTTGTCAGAACCTGGTGGCTTCAATTTCACGTTGAACTGTCTGAGAGTCTGTTCCAGCTGCTGCTGGTTTCCGGCGAAATAAGCAGAAATGGCATTATGAAACAGTAGGAGCTGCTTGTGCATCACCTTTACCTGGAAATAAAACACAGACAAATCTGAAGAAACTCCAACAAAAGTGAGTAATATTTGTGAATTGTGAAAGAAGAAAGTTAAACAATACGGATTTCAACACGATACCTTATTCTCCTCCAAAAACTTGAGTTTGATGCTAACATCACTGTGCAGTCGTTCATACTTCTCTTTTTGGATCTGGTACTGCTGTTGAGCTATCTCAATGCGCATGATGGCAGCAGCGTCCCGCGGACCTGCGCTTAACTCCTCCAGGTCGGTTCTATAGGCATCGAACTCCAGTCTGAAACATGAGTGCTCATTAGTATAAGCTGGTTTAATAAACCTATATAACTAATCCAAGAATAAAAAATATGTACAGGCTACAAATCCCTTGGTATCATAATTAGAGCTGTCAGATTAACATGTTATGAAAATGAAAATTTACTCGCTTTGGGTTTGGACATTAAAAGGGGAACATTAAAAGAAGATATTCTGAAGAATCACAAGCTCACAGTTGTGGTTACCACTGACTTTCACTGTGTGGATCAAAAATGTGATTCTTTGATTCATATTGTGAAAAATTAACAAGACATGACACAACAGCCTGACAGTGCTGTGTGTAAATGACTTCATCAGAACTCAGTTAAAAAACAAATTCCAGTGATTCACTTCTGTTAAATGAAACTGAAATAAACCAATACATTAACTTCTAAAGTTTTTGTAATGTACATTCAATAAAAGTCTTCGATACTCATTTGGGGGAAGGGGGGTAGTTATTGGTAATTAATTACATGAGATACAGATTGATTCTCAAAAAATTAGCATATTGTGATAAAATTCATTATTTTCTGTAATGTACTGCTAAACATTAGACTTTTATATATTTTAGATCTATTTCACACAACTGAAGTAGTTCAAGCCTTTTATTGCTTTAATATTGATGATTTTTGCGTACAGCTCATGAAAAACCAAAATCTCAAGAAATTAGCATATCATGAAAAGGTACAGAGTGCTGTATCAAGGCACCTCAGTGGGAAATCTGTGGGAAGGAAAAAGTGTGGCGGAAAACGCTGCACAACGAGAAGAGGTGACCGGACCCTGAGGAGGATTGTGGAGAAGGACCGATTCCAGACCTTGGGGGACCTGCGGAAGCAGTGGACTGAGTCTGGAGCAGAAACATCCAGAGCCACTGTGTACAGGTGTGTGCAGGAAATGGGCTACAGGTGCCGCATTCCCCAGGTCAAGCCACAGCAGCAGAAGCGCCTGACCTGGGCTACAGAGAAGCAGCACTGGACTGTTGCTCAGTGGTCCAAAGTATTTTTTTTCCGGAAATCAAGTTGCCGGAAGACTGGGGAGAGGGAAATGTCAAAATGCCTGAAGTCCAGTGTCAAGTACCCACAGTCAGTGATGGTCTGGGGT
>JAUYWG010000050.1:13715978-13732397 GCA_034779775.1 Enteromius afrohamiltoni | reverse complement strand
TACAGAAAATAATTAAGTTTATCACAATATGCTAATTATATATATATATATATATATATATATAAATCAGACAAAATAAAAAATAAATATGTGATTTTATATATGTTAAATAGACGTCACATGGACTACTTTACTGATGTCCTAGCTACTTTTCTGTGCATTTATCATGGAAACATCCCTGCTGTCTATAGAGGGTCAGAAAGATTCCATCAAAAATATTAATTTATGGAATTTGAAGGACGATAAAGGTCTTGGAACAATATGAGGTTGAATAATTAATAAATGTTAATTTTTTTGTGAACTAACCCTTGATTAATCAATCTGTATATCATGTCATTAATTTACAGATTTTTTGTTATCCCTAATCTAAACATAACTTGCTAATATCAAACTACTGATACCTTGCATTCTCATACATCTTGATGGTCATGAGTGTGTCCTCCATGGTTTTGTTGACTAATGTATTAATGCTGGACACAAAGAAATTGATGGCACCCAGGAGCGTCTCTCCATTCTTGCATAGCAGTCTTTGTGTCTCTGCGTTATAGCCAAACTCATCCTAGAAAGGATTAAATGAAATTAAAGTTAAGTATAAACGTTATTCATATTAAACAATCAAATTGAATAAAGGCATATTGATGTTTTATAAAAATCTGGTGGAAACAAGAATTGAAAAAAAAAAAAAATAAATAAAAAGTAAAATACATTAAAAAAGTATATACTGCCATTAAATGAAAGCAAAATATACTATACGTAAATATAAATATCATTTAAATACGTTATACAAGGTACTGTTTTTGACGGTAAAAAAAAATGTTTCTTACTGAACTGCCAACAAGGGGGAAAAAAGTGTTTGTAAATATTTAGATTGCAAAACCATTTCAAATGGTACACCATGTTAAGATTCTGTGGCATACATAACCAAACAATTAAAAAATTAAAAATGAATACCTGCAATTCTGGTGATTTCTGGCTAAGATCAGCAAAGGTGTCTCCAAGAGCCTGCTGAGTCTGCACCATGTTGTAGAAGTGGTTGGTGAGTTCACGTGCTAGTCTTAGAATACGCTCATACTTCATCTTAGTCTCTCTTAGCACATCAATCTGAGCCTCAAGCTCCATGTCAACTGTCTTTACACCACGACCAAAGCGCTCCGAAAACATCTGTTTTGTGCACTGGTAAAGAAAAGAAGCCAAGATACATATGAATCCCTACAGTTTGTTTTTATAAAGCCTAAATACCTACATAAATATATTTTTTTTAAATACTTGTGGTCAGTAAAAAAACAAAAAACTTTTTGCTTAGAGTAAAGACAACAATTCCCTCACGATTCTGGAGAACTTTTTTTATTTTAAAGATTTCCCCCTGAACATTAGGTTGTCAAACAGCAGAAAAATAATACATAATACTCTTTGCTTTAAATTTAAAGAAATGTAATGAAAAATAATGTAATAAATGTAAAGAAATCACCATTAAACATTAAGAAATAAAACAAAATTATATATAAATATAACTTATTTATATTTTACAGATGTGCTTATTGTAATGTTTGTTTAGTAATTATCGATATGAATTGATGTGAGACAAATTATATATAACACAGCTGGTGCATTAGAATAGTGTCTGCCAGACAGAATGGAACGCAGTGAAGTGAACGAAGTGAAGAATACCCAGGCTGACGCGTACGGTGTGAAACCGGCGTAACAAGCAAGAGCAAGAGAGATCAGACGAGTTTTGCTTGTCTCCTGTCCTTGAAAATATAATTGGCTGAATCATATAAATGCTGGATTAAGATTGTGTGGGGGTCGAATTGAGATTGCGACCTTTTAACGATGAATTGTGCAGCTCCAATATATATAGCAGCACAAATAATTTCAACATTGATAAAAAATGTTTCCTGTGCACTAAATCAGAATATTAGAATGATTTCTGAACAATCATTTGAAACTGAAGATTTGAGTAATGATGCTGAGTATTTAGCTTGGTCTTAACAGCAATAAACACATTTTAAATTCTGTTAAAATAAGTTACTAAAATTTGCAATAACCTCCCACATTATTACTGTTTTTACTGTATTGTTTCAAATAAATATATTCAGCCTTGATCAACATAAGAAGTTTCTTTTTTAAAACATGAAACTACTGTACCTTGTACGTGTTAATGCTCCACTTTTTCACGCTGTCAAATTTCTCCACTGCTACTCCTCTAGTGGCTTCCTCTGACATTATGGATGGGTTGCTGTTGCTGTGGTGCATGCTGGGAGCTGAGAGCAGAAAAATGTATATACTTTTAATTACTAATAGTGGACCATACAATCATACACAATATAATTTCACTCGTTTTGAATATCACAACTCAGTTGTGTCTATGAAGTTCGCCAACATTTCATGTAATGGACTATTATCAAACTATAGACTTCAGAATTCTGTGTATAATATCATCTTTTATTCCTGGACTGAAAAAAGAATAGGGATAAGAATAGAAAGTGTGATGACAGTAAATGGGTAATGACTGATAATTATGGGCTGAAAATGTGTCTGGCAGTAACAGGAGGGGGTGAGGGGGCCCTGAGATACCTGGGTAATGTCCTGGCTGGTTTGCTATCCGACTGGTGGCTGAATGGCTGGGAGTGATGCCCCTGGATTTGGAGCGGATGTCTGAAATGAATGAATAACAGTGGACGGGCGGAGGAATGGGATGGAGGTTTAGTTTGAGTGAAAGGCCATAAGGGCAATTGCAACATTTAGTGTTTTGTAGTAATACGGATGAGTAATGCACATGAACTGGGTGTGATGATGATTATTCAGTGGAGATTATAGTAAACATAATCAAATGCATAATGATTTCATGGACTGAATAATCAAAATGTATCGAATCAATAATAACATTGGTGATTATGATGTATGCATATGATGTTTAGTCAAAAATGAACAGTGGATGCTTAAAAGGAAAGCTTTTATTAAGGAGGTTTATTAAGGACATGGTAAATAAAATGGTAAGGTGAGAGGATGAAGCAACTGAAAAACAAGGCTTCTGCTAAAAGACTGACTTTGTACAGTGACGGTCAACATAAATGTGTTAAAAAAAATTGTGACAAATAAAATAAATGCAGCACATACAAATTACCATTAGTTAGCAAGATTTTTTTCCCCAAAGTGTCTCACAGTATGATCAGCTAGGCTGCATTTATTTTATTAAAAATGGAAAAATCTTTAGTTAAATATTATTTTAATTAAAATGAAAATTAATTAAAATATTAAAATCTGAAAAATATTTTAAAATGCAATTTATTCCTGAGTTGGTAAAACCGAATTCTCAGCAGTCATTCCTCTGGTTATTAGTGTAACATAACTTACTCTTGCTGTCAGTTTCTAAGTTTCCTACAAACCTAATCTTTTAATTACTTCACAAATTTCAGAGGAGAATAACAACATAAAGGCTCTTCTGATAAACTGATCATTCAGAATGGATAATCAAATGACAACAGAAATACATTTATACAATAGCCTACAAAAATAATATTCCTCATGGACCGCCACTGACTGTGTCATTTAGATTTGTATTTTGGCATGTCTATTAGTGCTGTGTTATTGTGTTAAAGCCAGTCAACATTGAGCATAAAGAAACACCATTAAAAAGGAATTATCGTGCATTCCACAGTTCAAATATATCAGCTCACAAACATTTTTGTTAAAAACATGTCGACAGTAAATTTAAAACAAACAAACAAACAAACAAGAGGTTTATGTGGCAAAAGCAAACATGCATCCACCATGCAACCGTCCTCAGCACCCTGTAGAAAAAAGCCAAACGTTTGCAGTTAAAATGCTTACAAACACATTTTACACCAGGGGAGGGAGAGGAAGCTGTAGGGGGACAAAGAATGTAAAATAAGGTCTTCTGTTAAGTTAGCATGCATACTGTATACACAGACACCTGGTTTGGGTGCGTTGCCACATCTTCTGTCAAAATACTCCGGGTTGAAACGTATAGCTGGTCCTAAACATATATGTCAGCAGAGATGTAAACTGAACCTCGCTTGACTTAGATGCTGCATCAAATCAGATTAGAATTATTAACTTGAGCTACTCAAGTGCTCTTTACCTTTGATGGAACTGGTGGGTATGATGCCCTCTGCTGCTCCTCCGTAGCCTCCAGACACAATACTGGTTTCATTCAGGTTTGGTCCAGACACCATCACCTGCTGCAAATCCTGAATATGATGGGATTTAATATCACAGAATTTTACAGCAAAGAGACAAAAAAATATATTTAACACAAACTGTGCACAATAGGTGGGGACACACAAGTGGGTAACAAAAGTGAGGATGGAGCAGTGTTTTTTTGGAGTAGAGATATTTTATTACTTATTTACTATTAGAATATTGTTTTTTTGAATGAATGTATTGTATTTTTAAAACCTTGCCTTCTACTCAAAACTTTAAAGAAATGTGACAATTCATCAAGCTGGCTGAAAAATGTATCAATTAGCTAGACTTTCTACGTTGAAGGAAAACCCTATTAGGCACAGTCACTATAAAACATTTGCAAATTGATCTACCATATTTGCATGACTGTTTTCCATGTTTCCATTTTACAGTAAACAGCTCCTGTTTGTAATAATCCTACACCAACATTTGCCCAAACCCCATGATAAGTCGATGCCTACTATGTGTGCAACTAAACAAACCATCAAACCACACTAAATCAAAGGGAATGGGGCTCCAACATACAGGGACACCCACAAACTCTCCCTCACCATGGCCACTGGCAGTGTGCCTACAATTTCATCTAAGCTTCCACCAATCTGTGCACCCTGTGACATGAAGAAACATAAAATGTGAAGACAGTGTCAAAAAAAGATGGTTAGACAGATATGTACAGAAAACAAACAATGTGCTGAATTATCTGAAAACAACAAAGCAGAACAACTTAAATTACCAATAAATTGTCTTTATTTACAACAGCTTATTAATTCGTGATATTGGATCTCAGTGCTGCATTCGACACTATTGACCACAACATTCTCTTGAACAGACTAGAAATATTGGCATTAGTGGAGGTGCCTTATCTGACTACTTATCTGACACATCATATCGATCCCAAGTGCAATATGGAGCACCTCAAGGCTCAGTACTAGGGCTGTTACTTTTTACGCTTTACATGTTACCCTTGGGAGATATTTTCAGGAGACATGATACTCAGCTCTATATTTGTTCTCAGCCAGGTGAAACAAACCAAATTGAGAACGGAATGCATAGCTGATATAAAAAATTGGATGACAACTTCTTACTGTTCAATTCTGAAAAAACAGAGATGTTAATTATCGGACCAAAAAACCCCACATGTAATAATCTAGAACACTGTCTAACACTTGACTCTGATTCTTCTTCATCAGTTAGGAACCTAGGTGTGCTGTTTGATAGCACTCTTTCAATTGAATGTTTCTAGCATCTGTAAATCTGTGTTTTTTCAAGGAACATATCTAAATTGCGTCCTATGCTCTCAACATCAAATGCAGAAATGTTAATTCATGCGTTTATGACCTCGAGGTTAGATTATTGTAATGCTTTATTGGATGGTTGTTCTGCACACTTGATAAATAGACTACAGCTGGTTCAAAATGCAGCAGCTTGAGTCCTTACTAGAACCAGGAAGTATGAGCATATTAGCCCGGTTCTGTCGACACTGCACTGGCTTCCTATCAAACATTGTATAGATTTTAAAATCTTGTTAATTACTTATAAAACCCTGAATGGCTTATCTCCTCAGTCCCTGACCGAGCTCTTATCACATTATAGTCCTCCACTTCCGCTGCATTCTCAAAACTCTAACCATTTGATAATACCCAGAATATCAAAATCTACTGCGGGTGGCAGGTCTGCATTCTATTAAGCACCCAAACTCTGGATCAATTTACCTAATACTGTTCGGGAGGCAGGCACACTCTGTCAGTTTAAATCTAGATTAAAGACACATCTCTTTACTCTGGCTTACACTTAACACACTAATACACATTTATTAATCAAATCCATTAAAGGATTGTTATGCTGCATTAATTAGATCAGCCGGAACCAGGAACACTCCCCTTAACACACGATGTACTCGTTACATTGTAAAAAGAATGGCCTCTACGCTAATATTAGTCTATCTCTTATTCTGTTTCTCAGTCAGTATACAGATCAGATGGTGGATCAGCACAAAGAGATGATCTTCATCAGAGACCAGAACACCTAGATGCGTCCTGTGGACAGATCACCCTTTGTACAATTTGACCTGCACTTAAAATTGAACTGGAAATTAGGTGCTGGGTGCCGGGCCATAGGAGAACTGGCTCCAAATAAATCTGGTTTCTCAAGGTTTTTCTTTCTCCTTTCTCTCGGATGGGTTTTTGGCTTCTTGTCACTGTCGCCTCTGGCTTGCTTAGTTGGGGACACTTAATTTCTAGTGATTATCATCTTTTGGATTACAGAGACCGTCTCTGCATTTAATAAATAAATAGTTTGATCTCATCATTATGCATTACCATCACTCTGTTCTCCTATTTGATAATGTTGAATGCTTTGCTACAATTTGTATTGTTAAAAGTGCTACATAAATAAAAGTGATTGACTGATTGATCATTTGACTAATGTGCGATTAAGCCAACTGTTCAAGGCCTCTCAGCACCAGCCATAAGATAACAACAGGAACAGGATGTCACATCGCATTCAGGTGTGGTACGCGGCATTAACTGAGGTAGCAGGCCTGCAAATAGGATGTTTCTTTTTCCTCATTAGGTTTGATGGACAGAGGATACACACCTGCTCAAGACTGTCATCCTCTGCCGTCCTGCTGTCCCCGTTGCTGTTGATGGGGATTTCCATAGTGGCGGCTTTGCTCAAAATACTATCTGTCATGATTAATATCTACAAAAAAAAGACACATTTTAGATGAGAAAGACAGATGGAACTACAGATAGATAGATAGATATATCAAAGAAAATAGATAGAAAGAAAAAAAACTAAAAATCTATATAGATAGATGAAGATAGACATACAGATAGATAATTTAAATGTATTTAAATTAATACAATTACTAGAATATTATAAATACACGTAATGAAAAACGTCTTGTCGTCTAATACCACATTAATACTGTAATGTAAGGCTTTAAGGAAGCATTATGCTTTGTAATATATACGTATAAAGAAAATAGAGATAAATAAATTCACATATACACAAAGGACGTATTATCATAAAATCAATATTACATACATTGCATGATATAGGCCAGCCGTTAAGCAGGGCCCATGCAAAAGCACACAAGCAGACTGTATACTGTAGGCATCGGTTAAAATTGTGCCCTGAACCAAAGGGCTCGGGATGGATTATACTCAGTACTACAGTGAGTCTGAACAGACGCCATGACGCGACTCAGCCGGAGCAGGTCAGGCGTCCTCTGCTCGTCAGCGCCGCTGCGCAGCTACGTGTCACACTGGGAGAGAAGAGAGGATGCTTGACCTACGCGATCCATCTGCTGCAGCTTTACTTACCCGATTGCCTTCTCAACCGCTGAACCGAACCGCCCGCACAGCATTTAAGATTATTCCATGATGAAAGTGCGATTTTTGAGCGTTTTTAATGGATGTCTGGAAGGCAAATAATCTCCACGGGTTTCTCTGTCAATCCTCTTGGTCGCTCGGTAACGCAAATCCTCTCCGCTCTCTCCAAACGGAAGTGACGACGTGACATTCTTCAGGGTTACTGCAGTGTCGCGGCATTACTTTTGCGACCACGGCATTACTTGTATTCATTTCCACTCAAAATACAATCCAAATAGAAATAATAATTAGTGCAAAGGTTAAAAGTGAAAACGTAGCTTTGTGATTAATAGAGGTTTTCTGCTGTACTGAGTATGACCAGGAGGTGTCAGCATTACTTCAAGTATGGAAGCATCATTTTGACAGCTCATTGGTGAATAGCGCTAGTTATTGTTGCTGCAACTGACTAAAAGCATTCTCTCAGTAATTGTGCAAAATAATATGTATGCCTATACGCATATTTTACATTACAACCAGTCATAACAAGTAGCACATTTGTAGCAAATTGCCAACAATACACTGCATGGGTCAAAATGTTTGATTTTGCTTTATGCCAAAAATCATTAGGATATTAAGTAAAGATCATGTTCCATGAAGATATTTTGCAAATGTACTACTGTAAATATATCAAAACATAATTTTTGATCAGTAAAATGCATTGCTAAGACCTTAATTTAAATGGCAATTTTAAGTACTATTTTTAAATGTTTTTACAGCTTTACATTTAATTGCGCTTTAAGCATAGCTTACAAAGCTTGTATTTATTTATTTTTTTCAAGAGAACTATGGTATATGCAGCAATTTTAGTCTTGTGTCTCCTTTAATAATGTGTGAAGATCAACATGCCTCTAATTATGCTCTGCTATGAGCCTTGGCCAAGGCCTGATCTGAGAATCTGCTTCCTTCTGTAAGAGCAAAAGTTAATTAACACATGTTTGTTCTGTGTCAGTTCACTTAATAATGTTTACATACTGTATTACTTTGCAACAGACCTTTAACAGAGGAGAATATTTCAAGGTATCTGAATGTATTTCAAAACAAATTTTCAGACTTGCAGATTAGGACACATGAGTATTGATAGGTTAGATTCATGTATATTTTTGTAATTCAAGAAAGATTTTCAAAATCAAATTGGATAAATACAATTGGCGTACAGTACTGCCATTAATAAGTACAAGTCCATTTAGTCAGCCACCAATTGTGCAAGTTCTCCCACTTAAAAAGATGAGAGAGGCCTGTGATTTTCATCATATGTATACTTCAACTCTGAGAGACAAAAAGGCAGAAAAAAATAAGTATTTGGTCAATAAAAAAATGAATCTCAATACTTTGTTATATACCCTTTGTTGACAATGACAGAGGTCAAAAGTTTTCTGTAAGTCCTCAAAGTTTTGACACACTGTTGCTGGTATTTTGGCTCATTCCTTTATGCAGAACTTCTCTAGAGCAGTAATGTTTTGGGGCTGTCGCTGTGCAACACAGACTTTCAACTCCCTCCAAAGATTTTCTATGGGGTTGAGATCTGGAGACTGGATAGGCCACTCCTTTATTGCCCGGACAGTGTGTTTGGGATCATAGTCATTCTGAAAGACCCAGCCACGTTTCATCTTCAATGCCCTTGCTGAGGGAAGGAGGTTTTTACTCAAAATCTCACGATACATGGCCCCATTCATTCTTTAATTTACACAGATAAGTCGTCCCAGTCCCTTTACAAACAAACAGCCCCAAAGCATGTTTCCACCCCCAATGCTTCAAAGTAGATATGGTGTTCTTTGGATGCAGCTCAGCATTCTTCCTCTTTCAAACACAACAAGTTGAGTTTTTACCAAAAAGTTCCATTTTGGTTTCATCTGACCACATGATATTCTCCCAATCCTCTTCAGGATCATCCAAATGCTCTCTAGCAAACTTCAGATGGCCTGGACATGCAGGGGGACACGTCTGGCACTGCACCAATTGAGTCCCTGGCGGCTGATACTGATAGTAGCCCTTGTTACTTTGGTCCCAGCTCTCTGTAGATCATTCATAAGTTCCCACGTATGATTCTGGGATTTTTGCTCACAGTTCTTGTGATCATTTTGACCCCACAGGGTCAGATCTTGCGTGGAGTCCCAGATCGAGGGAGATTATCAGTGGTCTTGTATGTCTTCTATTTTCTAATAATGGCTCCCACAGTTGATTTCTTCACACCAAACTGCTTACCTACAGATTCAGACTTCCCAACCTGGCGCAGGTCTACAATTTTGTTTCTGGTCTCTTTTGACAGCTCTTTGGTCTTGGCCATAGTGGAGTTTGGAGTGTTACTGCTTGAGGTTGTGGACAGGTGTCTTTTATACTTATATAAAAGAGGACAGAGGAGCCTCTTAAAGAAGAAGTTATAGGTCTGTGAGAGCCAGAAATCTTGCTTGTTTGTAGTTGACCAAATACTTATTTTACAGAGGAATTTAACAAATCATTCAATAAAAATCCTACAGTGTGATTTTCTGGATTTTATTTTCTTATTTTGTCTGTAATAGTTGAGGTATACCTATGATGCAAATTACAGGCCTCTCTCATCTTTTTAAGTGGGAGAACTTGTACAATTGGTAGCTGACTAAATACTTTTTGCCCCACTGTATACATACAAATACAATATATGTAGCATATATAATACATATATATATATATATACATTTTTATTAATAATATGATTTAAAGACAAAGCTGAGGATGGAAGAAGCTATATATATATCATTTTTTTCAATTAAGAATATGATAAAAAGGCCAAACTAAAGATGGAAGACCCTGTTACTGAGTCTTGTGGAAATAGATGTAGCTGATGCGTAAAATGGCTCATATGCTTTACCTTTGCAAGCCAATATGCATCAAGCATGAGGAGGAAGTGCAAAATTGGAAAAGTGTGCTTTTGCTTGACCGTTGAAATGAACATCCTTTAACTTTTAACCTTTGACCTCAACATTCTTGTGAGCACCTAAACGAATCACAGTAAAGTTTAAAAAAACAGTTACCCTTTGCACAGGAAGAAAATTTTTTATGTGTCTTCCAAAGGATAGTAGAAAAAAACTTATAAATATTCTCTATTTATTATCATAGAAATAAAATAACCGATGACCAAACAGAATCTTTAAAAGGTTATTCTCATTGGGTGATCGGTTATAATGCTGCTGGATTCAGGTTAAAAACAAGCTTTAATGTAACTGCAATTAGGTTGTAATTCCAAACACATACCTTGAAGAAGTTTTGTCTGCACCACAAGCCTTCTGTTTAGAGCATTTTTTAGTCTGGGAACCTTAGTTTAAATTTGACAGTGAGGCGGAACAAAACAGCCACCCACAGCAGACGTATTTGAATGCAAGTTCACTGGTACACATAAACTGAAAACAAGGCCTGTTAAATTTAAGTTTCTATGTTGGAAACCTTCACGAGGACATACATTACCGAACCATTCCGTGCCTTCGAAATTCTCAGACTCTTCCCACTCTTTTCCTCCCATTCAGTAAATATCCCGTCACGCTTTTAATGATCATTAAATGCGCCTCCAGATGTTGACCAGCGATTCGTCCTCACACAGCCCTTTCTGAGTTCCTCGACTGCAATCAAGGCACAGAGACAAGGACCTCAAAGCAAAGCAAGAAAGAAAACATGGCAACACACCACGCTCTAGATTTCTTGCCCACTATGTCATTATTCCCAAGCAAAATAATTACAAACATCGCTCCATGTTTACACCGTGTAGCATATGGACCTGGTCCTTTTATAGTTTTTGTAATGTGCCATTTCAAACAAACTGTCAACCTTTTTTCCTCTTGCTTGCTGTTGAATCAGACTGAGTGCAATTCGTCATTGTTATGGATCCATGATATGCGTGACTGTGAACATCAAACACCAAGCCTCTTCCTGAAAACACAAGGTGAAAAGAGAGAAACAACAGCGTAATGCTTAGAAGTCACCACAACATGTTCAAAAGGAAAAGAGAAAAAAGGAGAAGGGTTTTTCCTGTGTAAAATAAAATAAATAAATGAAAAGTTAGGTCTCACTTTTGCATGCTATCTCACCTTAAGTGGCCTTATTATAGCTGAATAATGTACAGAATGTAAAGATTCTAAAGTTTGAAAATTCTCTAAAGAGCAAAGATCACTTTGAAATTTGAAGAGCAAAGCGATTTTCAGAGCAGCTGTTCTCTCTTTCAGATCTTGGCGAAAAATTACAGTGATGTTATTTTCCATGTCGGCTATCATCCATTAAGCAACTATATTTCAGGGCTAAATTGGGTGGATTTCAGGCACTGTTTAATCCAGCTGGAATTAAGAAGAGTTATAGCTATGGTGAGGAAGAACCACAGCTGAACCAGTTTATGCTGGGAAATTGGAATCATTTGACCAAAAAACAATTATGAAAAAGTAGCTAGTGGCATTCCAGAAACGGTGGAGTGTTGTGGGTTTTCATAACTGATAAACAATATTGGTTTTCTAGTTCTGTGTAGTGACATTTTTTCATGATAATTCTGAGAAACCAAAAAAAAACAAAAAAACTCAATTCTGTAAGCTGAACGTCTTGTGTTATATATTGATACAGTGGAACAGTTTGAATGCAAAATTATTCAGAAAAAAAAAATTGCTTGTTCTAACCCAAGTTTCATCCATGTAAATATTACCAGCCCTTTACCAGGAACACTGTTTATATATACAGCTTTTTTTATATATTAATGAAATTGGTTTGGGCTCAGAGGAAGATGACAGTTTATTTTCATAGTGTGTCTTTTTATCTTTTCTTCTGTACTTGCTATGTCTGTATAAAGACCCGAACTACAGTTTCTGCGCACACACACAAAAAAGGGCCAGTGGGTCCAAAACAGGGATACAATTGCACAGCTCACTATCATAGACTGGTCTTTTGAAAATGTTATATTTCGCTATCCTCCTAAATTTCTTGTCTAGGACTAGAGATACCAAGAAACCACACAGACTTTCACTTGGGAAAATGGTTTTAACCAGAAAGCCATTGTCTCCTGCTTGTTTACTTTAAACAATTAACATGCCACCCACAGCCCTATATAAGCTGTAAACATGTTGTAAACATGCACATCATCTCAGTTTTTAGGGATCCCTCATCCCGATTTCATTTATCATCATCAAAAACCCTTTCCATTTAAAGTATCCATTGCCATCGTTTGACCCTGTGTGTCGTGACAGCAGCTTATAAAACCCAATAACCAACCTGCTGGTAACGCTATGACTCTTTCTGTTATTTTCACCTGCATAATCAAAAAGAGACCAAAAAAGAGCCCGCAAATTTGTATAAAAACTATTTAGGCCCCATAAATCCTTTGGGGTTGTTAGCATAATATCCTAAGTGTTAATTTAGTTTTCTGTGAATACTAGTTGTGGTTGGCTCCCAGCGTTTGCAGACAAGGCTTGCACGCAATGGCAGATGCAGGGAATTTAAAGGCGGCCACGTCCTGTGAAGTTACAGGCAGTAATCTGAGCTCTGTGTGCCATGCATTTTAACTATTTGTGCTGCTTTCTGCTCACAATTAATGTTTCTTACAGATTTTTAGAACAGTGAGCATGATTTCACCAAGTACAAGATGTTCATGGATCAACATTCTTGTTGATCCTGGAATAGCATTCCAATTAACCAATTAGATTTGAGAGATACATTTTCAGGAAATATCTGTTTTAGGCTTATGATCAGGGCTGGGTGCTTCTACACCTTGGTAAATCAACTACCATTTCCCACTGATTTTAGGGATACATTTTTGGTATGGTTAGGTTTAAGGGTAGAGTTTGGGATAAATCTATATATTTGGACAGTAATATTGATCCAGGATCATGTCTTGGCAAAATCACAGTGACCTTTTAGAACACAGTTCTGTCTGAGTAACAGCACAGAAAGACTGTAAATCCAGCTATATTCAGTGCTAAATTAAATACTTAAAAACATCAACAAATTTTTGACTAGTCCATCATTTTGGATTTTTTATTTATCCTCCACTAAGCGCCATTTTTTTTTTTTTTTTGAGAATGTTTGTTCCGTTTACATTCTATGCTCCTTTTCTCCGGTACTTCAATGAAAAATGACATTCTACCCTCTTACCCCTCTATTTATCCTGTTTAATATCTCCTCAGCTGCCCATAAATTTTATTGAATGCGACGTGTGTCTGTTTTTGTGTGTGCTGCCCAGCTTTGCACTTTTGCTTATTAGTAATAGGAGAATGCATTCTGTGCTTACTTATTACATATACCACATTTCTCCTGACCTCGGCCAAAGTAACATACAGAAATTCTCACTGGAAGGAACTGTCCTCAGACCAGATGTTTAAGCAGTGATTTAAACCTAGAAGAGAAGAGAAAGTAATAGGAATTTGAAAATGTTGGAAACAAATTAATGTTAAGACAGAAAAATAATAAATAGTAGTGCTGTCAAAGGATTAATCAAATGATTAATCAAGGCATAATATATGTATATTTATCATGTATAATTAAATACACACACATGCATGTGTATATATATATATATATATATTATATTATATATTATATATTATTTATTAATTATTATTAATTAATTAATTGACAGCCCTAATAAATAAATAATGTATAAAAAATATAAAATGTAATAAAATAAATAAATAAAATGTAAGATAAAAAATTAAACTTTTAAAATTGCAATTTTTCTATGTTTTAATTATATAAAAAGTGAATTAATTTAACTGAAATAAAAAGTAATGTATGTTTTTAGTCACATCAGTCCGATGATGCATTCAGACACATTAGTTAAATATCACTCATAAATCATGGACAATGTATGCACAGATATAATATGACGTGAGACGCCCCTATGAGTGAGAAGTTTCTCACATTTATGTGATATCACACTTTTCTGTCTTGCACAGTATCACTGCATCATTATCTCTATGTTGTTTCTCAGCTCGGTAACTGACATTGCAACACTGCAGCTGATTTATTTCAGGCCATGATCCCTGTAGATTCAATGCTTTTTGTGACTCTCTGAACAAATAATTTATTATATATCTCCAAGAGCTGGTCTATGTCCTGCTTTCAGCTTTCTCTAAATCTGAAACTTAATATTAAAAATGGGAAAGAGGAAATGGAAAAAAAAAAAAAAAAAACAATAACTCAGCAGCAAGGGAATCATACTGATAACCAGCTAAAGTCATTATATTAATTCCAGCCAAAATGAGGCTGCATCTCCCAGAGTTCACCTATTTTACACACCACCTGTGGACCCAGATCTGTCGTTTTCAGCTGTTTTAAGATTGCTTCTAGCATGATAAAGTGCTTGAGACTTGCATAAGCACTTGCTATTTTTCACAAGTGACTTTAACAAGCCAAACATACATTCTGGTGTTGACCAGAAGTTTATAACCCTCTACCTGGGTAGGTCTCACAGGGGTGTGCACAGGTTGTAGTTCCTTCCTTAACGTCTCTTCTTACCCTGGTCTTTCCAATACATTACCATGCTAGTCTCCAGTTACGTTTATATAGAGCCAAGCAGTATTTCTGATAGGGAAATCTTTCATTTCCATCTTTTTGTAGAGTTTTCCCGTGAATACAAGGCACCCTGACAGGCTATTAATGGAAATGTCTGGCCTTGACAGCTCAGACATGCGTCTTCCTTTGCCTCTGTCACCTCATGCGATTTACATCACACTAGGCTGTTGTGTTTGGCATCAGAGCACAGACACTTTCTAGACTGCATGCAGATTCAGAGAGCCATACAGAGGACATCTCATTTTCACAGGACATAAAAGAGACAGTATTCCTATTTTCAAAGTAGAGGAAAATACTTCACATCTCATCTTAGTCATCTAGTCTCAAAACATGCTGTTTTTCTAAGGGAGAGCGAGTGTCTTATGACCTTCCCAGTTCCTAAAAGATATCACATGGGTCGGTTTGATAAATGCTAGGAAAAAAAATGTGTGCAGACAAAAGGGCACAGAATGCTGTTTTGTTAGGAGTAAGATCTTGCATATGTCAGTGATAGAGTTGGGGGAAAAAAGGGCAAAATCTTTGCAAAGTAAAGTCATTTTTAGGCTTAAAAAGGTTCAAGCATTAGCGCTTTCACCTGCAAAACATTTGCTGAGGCCATGCAGTAAAAATGTAATATTCCAAAAATTAGAAATAATGAAATGTATTTCCCCACACGGAAATAACCTATATAAAACATAAAGTGCACACACAGCAGTGAGAAGAGCTCTAGGGTCTCATCTCAGTCATTGTATTGAAGGTGGAGAGAGAGCTGGTTATTCATTACCACCACCAACAATCCCTGCTGGACCTGGGACTTGAATCCCCAACCTTTGGGTTACATGTCCAACTCCCTATCCATTAGGCCATGACTGCCCCCATAAAAAAAATATTAAAATTAAAGTAAGCAATACAGGAGACCTATATGGCCTGTATATGCACATATATGCAATTTTGCCTATATGTGGCATATATACGCATATATATCATATATATATATATATTGTATATGTGCATATAGGTTTCATATATGCCCATATTGTAACGCTCAGAACGAAGGAGACTGTAAAACAAGGGTAAAGTTTTGACAGTTTATTAAATGATTGCAGTAAATCAGGGCAGTTCTGATAAACTGTGAATTCTTTTAGAAAGGCAATGATGATGACTGAGCGATCTCTACACTGATACTCCTGAGCACTTCAGAACAATCTCCTGAACTTGGTAATCCTTCCCAGAGGCAAGTATGGATTTGATCTTAGCAGACTCAAACCTACAGGTCCTTTTAAAAAAATTAGCATATTGTGATAAAGTTCATTATTTTTTGTAATGTACTGATAAACATTAGACT
>JAUYWG010000050.1:13669892-13715878 GCA_034779775.1 Enteromius afrohamiltoni | reverse complement strand
AGATTTTGGAGCACTTCATGCTTCCATCTGCTGAAAAGCTTTATGGAGATGAAGATTTGATTTTTCAGCACGACCTGACACCTGCTCACAGTGCCAAAACCACTGGTAAATAGTTTACTGACCATGGTATTACTGTGCTCAATTGGCCTGCCAACTCTCCTGACCTGAAACCCATAAAGAATCTGTGCAATATTGTGAACAGAAAGTTGAGCGACACAAGACCCAACACTCTGGATGAGCCAACCTGATCTCACAGCAATTTGTACATATTTTACGAGGTGGATAATTCATACGAATTTGTACGATCTCCCTCGTACAAATTCATACGATTTATTCTAAATCGTACATATTTTACGAAATGCCAATTCATATGAATTTGTACAAAACCTACCCATCACGTGGTTTTAGACAAAGAGTGAGGTCGTATGAATTAGTACGAATTGGCACAAATTTGGCACCTCATACGAATATGTACGAATTGCTCGTGAGACTGTGTTGGATGAGCTTAAGGCCACTATCGAAGCATCCTGGGCCTCCATAACACCTCAGCAGTGCCACAGACTGATTGCCTCCATGCCACGCCACACTGAAGCAGTCATTTCTGCAAAAGGATTCCCGACCAAGTATTGAGTGCATAACTGAACATAATTATTTGAATGTTGACTTTTTTTGTATTAAAATAATGAATCTGTAATGAATCTAAAATATATGAAAGCTTTAATGTATAACTAATAATGTATATATAATATATACTACAAAATATTTATTTTTTTAAATAAATGCTGTTCTTTTTTTACTTTTTATTCAGCAAAAAAACCTAAAGATCCTGACAAAAGTGTCAAAGGTTCCAATAAATAGTTTTAGCAAAAACTTTTCAAGTATTGATAATAAATCAGCATATTATAAGGATTTCTGAAGGATCATGTAACCCTAAAGACTAGAGTAATGATGATAAATGATAAAAAAAAAAGTGGCATATTAAATGTTTATTTATATCTTTTGATTTGCATCAAGTCACTGGCTTTTGTGAATCCTCAGTTCATCCAAATGGATTTGTACGGTCTTACTGTAATGGTTAAATTGCCACCTACTGCAGAGTCTCCGTTTGAGCAGGATTTGTGTTTTGCTGGCATGTGCTTTTCGCAGTAATGGATGTCAGCAATAGTTGAAGCTGCTTTGCTGCATGCCATTCACGGATTCTGTCTGCTAAACCGATTTAACACCTTCCCTAAAAACGAGACAGAATAGAATCAATTACCCCTCAGGCAGACGATGTTTGGCACAGGGTTGAAGAGATGTGACAGAGTTGGTTCTGCTTCTTAGCAAAGAAGGATCGCAGCTCTGTAGGGAATCGTGAAGTGAGAGAGGAAGTTGGTTTAAAGGAAACATTCTTGTAATTTCGCTAGAATAACAGTGAAACAAGAACGAGAGGGAGCCTCCCTTCAACAAGAGCTGATAAATTTCATGTTTATTGGTTTATTGGCATAAAAGATATAGAGCTTGGCCCGGTGCCCTCAGCCTCTGATATGGTACATACTAGCACTGGTGGTGTCCAGGTTTAAAGTGAAAAATCAAACCACATCTGCGTTCTTTATAGGCCTGCCAGATGCATATCAAGGCAATCAAACGTAGACTTACGATCCTAAAGCACATGTAGGATACCAGTAACACTGCTACCCACTGTGGACCACCAGTGAATGAACTTTGGTGTGGAGGGTTTAAAGACACACCGGTGTTGTACGAATGTATAGGCTGTTAAAGATAAAGGCAACATATCAATTTGCCAAGCAGACTCTATTATTGATTGTGACAGATTTTGGGCTCTCTCTTCAGCCAGAACAAAGAACAGAACACTTTTGGTTTTGGAGCGTAGCGTGAGAGAGAAAAACACCACGTTAATTGACAGTTTTGAAAGAATAAAACACATTTGCCACGTTATTATATTGTTTTATCATGGGTTTGCCAGGCTTTCCTCTTCATTCAAGTGAGACCAGTATTATGCTCACACTTAGGGTTATAAAGATTTAAACAAGCTTAAGTATAAAACAGAAAGCTTATACCTAATAAAATTACCCCACATTGTGCTATAGAGCAATTACTGACAACTCATCTGTTTCATACAAATGCTGTTCTGAGAGTTTTGAACTCTGTATTTGTCAAAGAAATGCACATTTCCCCCTCAAAAATCAGGCCTCACAACTGTTATTAACATTGATAAAAACTGTGGCGAAGCACCAGACATCATCGGATCCATTTGCAGGACTTTATTGAATGGACGTACAGGCAAGGTCAGTACCAGAACAAACAGAGCATTGTGGAGGAGGCTCAGGCAAGGTCGAGGCAGGCAGATAGCAATAAACGAGGGAAGGGTCCAGAATCAAAACCACTGGCAAACAATGAGAAGTAACGCTCAGAAATGACTTCGCACTGACCAGAGTTCAGCTTAAGCAGGTGAGATGACAAGCCATGGGTGTGGCCAAGCAACAGGTGCGCACGCTCTGACTCAGGTATGAGGCATGACAGAAATAGAAGTCCCAATAGCACGTTAAACTCTGGCAAGGGTTCCCTCTGGCAGCGCCAGGAACCTCCATCGTAACAATAACAAGAAGTGTTTAATCAGATTATTAAATTGATTTCTGAAGGATGACGAGACTACGAAAACTGGAATATACCTGCAATATACTTCTTTTTACTACATTTTTGATTAAAGTAACGCAGCCTTGATAAGCCTACCGAAACAATCTTACACAGTTTCTTGCAGATTACATGATTTACATGTTACATGTCTGTTTCCGCCACTGAATAAAAAAGGTTATTGTGATTTTTTTTGTTTCTCAGAATTGCTTGATACAAACTTGTTATTCTAACTTGTTTTCTCATAATTGTGAGTTATAAAGTCAGAATTGCGAGATATAAAATCACAATTGTGAGATATTCCGACTTTATAATTCGCAATTGTGTGATACAAAGTCGCAATTCTGAGTTTTCCTCTCAGAATTATAAGATATAATCTCGCAATTGCGAATCCTAAAGTCCAATTTTGAGTGGAAAAAAAGACAATATTTATTCAAACAGGCTTCCATAAATAACCATAAAATCAAAAATAAATAAAGAAAGAAATGTAATATTATGTACTTATTTCATTCAATCAAACACTCTTTATAAAAAAAAAAAGTCCCTCAATTTTATGTAGCAAATTTTATGGTTTGATTAAAATCTGCTAAAAAAAAAAGCTCATCAAGTCATCTCATTGGATCTTTGAGGTGTTTCACAGACCTTTTCTGGTCCTCCAGCTTTGTTTGTCTTTCCACCCACATGCTCTCCATATGCTCAAAGTTTTGTTTTTCCTCATCCTCTATGCATTGTTTTAGCTGCCTGCCTGCATGTAAAATGATTTCCTTTATCAGCCAGAGAATAAACAAAAGTTCTGAGGTTCCCAAGTAATTTGTGAGCCCAGGCTACTTGTCACTGACAAACAAACCACCAGCCAGCATTCCCTCTCCCTGAAGCCCAGCTCTAAGGCCCTTTGGGAATGAAAACTGTATGAAGTAGTATAAAATGTTATTGAGAAGCCATGAAAAGGCCAGTTCACTGCTGGAGATGTTTCTGAATGCAATGGTGTCTCACCTCTATGTGCACTGCATTGTGTTCGCCAAGTTTTACAAGCCTATGTGAAAGCAGAGTGTGTCTGACATGAAACTGGGATCGGTTAACAGGGTCTAGACCAAGGTTCACTATAAATCTCACCTCTTTTTCTTCTTCGGTGTCGGCAAGGTAACATACCATATGAAAGCTTGGAATTACACATAAATAAAGAGCACAGATTACATTTACATTTACATTTAAGTTTGTTTATACAGTACTACTTTCTATAATATCAGCAGTAATTGCAGGCTGTTTGACACTATAATTTATTAAAAAAAGTGGCATATTACTAATTGTATCTAATCTAATCTAAAAATAAAATAAATAAATAATATAATTATTTTTTTAAATTGAATCTATATTTCTCTAGATTAGATCTTTCTTGGATGTTTTAAAATCTGTCTAAAATTTAATAGAAAATAATAATAATAATAATAATAATAATAATAATATAAAACATAAATAAATAACAAAAAATAAATAAATAAATATATATACATTGTTTTTTAAAGAGACAACTTGTAATTTCAGTTTGAAGCCTTAATTCTTACTCATTATTTTTCCCAGCATATGAAAACAGGGGGAAAATATAGTCAACTCTACAAGGGTATTTGGTTTATTAATCAATATTGCATCAATTTTGTATATAAGCTGTCAAATGTATAGCAGAGTTTTATTTTCACCTCATCAACTAGAAAACTGAGCTGAGACTTCACATTGCAATATATCTGAAAGAGTGGAAACTATCTCAGGAATTTGGCAAGCTGAATGTCCATTTCAACTGCACCCTAAGCAGAAATCAGCTTACTAGGGGCGGGTTTATCATTTTTGGGGCCCCAAGCAGAGCTTGGATTTTGAAGAGGCTTGAATTTGGGAGAGCTCCTCACTGTGTCGTCAACGTGTCCAAGTATTTGACTGAATTATTTTGTAAGTAAATGCCAAGTGTGGTCTGAAATATTCATCTCACCATATCGTCTCAGAAGCACCAGGGTGTAGGAACAATCTGAAAAGTAAAGTGATGTAAAACTTATTTGCTCTGCTCCTGTATTTTAATTACCAGACTGACAGTGCAAACAAATTGGTTAAAAAGCTGATGCAAGGTTTCTGAGGGTGTATTTAAAATTATGTATATAAGCAGAAAGATTGTATATACATAATGTATATCAAAAATAATATCCTCCATTTTTCTTCCTTTCCAGTACAATAATCTCAGAAATCCTTATAGATGTATCAAGATGCATTTAACTGCAAAATGTAAATAATCATTTCTAAGGAACTGAGCCAAATTGAGTTTACGTCAATATCTGTTATATAATACAGTATAAAAACTTGTTTTCCTTTTAAATTAAGTTTTTCTGACCCCACTGGCAGATATTTGTTCATGTTTTAAGTTTAAGTTTTACTTCATTTTGCTAAATTTCTCCAATAAAAGTTCATTTAATTGATATCTCTATTGTAATATAGAAGTGGAATCCAGTGAAAATCATTGAAAGCACGAAAAAAAACCCACAAAAGAACAACTCCTTTTTCCAGTGTCATCAGAAATAGAGTTAAATAGATTTTGCACTACCTTTACATTTGCACTACATTTAGAACATACTGGCATCTTTAATTGGTCTCAAAAAGTCTTAAATGTACCTTTATAAAACCTGCAGAAACCAGATGTTTGTATGTAGGCACTGGTCATAGTAGAATTACTGTTTACATGTTGTAAGTTCATTCAGTTTGTTGCTAACACCACTTATATCTGTATTTTATATCTTTATGCATGAGCGGTGGTAATTTCTGTTACTGGTTACAAAGCGTACTGTTTAAAATTGATATTGCATGCTATTTGTTGTCAGCACCCTATTCATCTTTGCTGAAGCGTAAACAGTTTTTAAGTGCTCCTTAAGAAAATACAGCATATTTGTGCAGCTCAAACACTGTGTCAATAGGTAGATGGAAAAATTCTTCCACAGTGGCCTTGCCCCCACTTACTGTACCCTCCTGATGTCGGCTGAGCGATTCCACACTTTAGACCTCTGACTCCATGGGATTTCTCTCACAGGGCCTTTCCAAAGACCAATCACACTCTTCACTAACACCTTTCTTAAGTTCAGCCCACCCTGCCTGAAACCAAATCATTACTTCTATGCTGTTATTGAGCCGATTTTTAATCATATTAAATGTTAGCCACCGTGGATAAAATAGTTGTTCTTTAAGCCCTTGATTTTAGCGCTATTCTAACCTCCATGTCTGTATTGCTTTTAAAATGTCATTAAATGTTGGCTTTGCTCCAGCTGCTATACTGTGAAGTCGCAGATTTATTTTCTTGAAGGGTTAATGTATTTTTTTTTTGCTTTATCGCAAAACCGTTTCAATTTTCACTTGTGAATTTGGTAATAAAACAGTTGGGAGTCGAGTAACCTGTTTTATGACTTTCACATGAGCGTAGAAAAAAAACACCCCAGAGCATGTAACGGCTAAAATGTGCCTTTAATTCATGAAAGCCATCAATTTGACAGGCACCGCTTAAGAGCTCAGAGTATCTGATGGCCTCATTAAGATTTAAAGAGATGCAATCAAAGGTGCAAAATAAATTCTCTTAATTAGCAGAAAATAAATCGCACAAAGCATTGTGAGGGTCAGGCTTGCCTGCACAAAACTTGTGGCCACAATCCTAGGATGTTGTGCATGGTTGCAAGGTTGTTGATAAGGTGTTCTGAGGTCTTGTCAGTTTTGCTAGTTAAAAATATATACATCTGAAATATCAAAAAAAAATATCAATGAGCTGCAAAATTTGAGGTATCATTCACGTTTATAGTGCAAAATTCCAAGGAAGTCTAAGTAACAAAACTTAATACTTAAAGGGTTGGTTTACTCAAAAATGAAACTTCTGTTATTAAATACTTCCCGTCATGTCGTTCCAAAGACTTTTGTTCATCTTCTGAACACTAATTAAGATATTTTTAATTACACTCTTTAAAATGGCAGAAGACATAAATCACAGGAGAAGAATGGAAGAGTAAATGATGTTAAACTGAACTTGATCCACTGATGTCACCTTGACTGTTTTACCGATGCTTTTACTACATCTCTGGATCTGGATTTCAGTTGTGTTACTGTCTATGGAGGGACAGATGCCTCTTTGATTTCATCAAAAATATCTTGAAGATGAAAGAAGGGTTTGGAAACAACATGAGGGTAAGTAATGACAGAATTTTTGTTTTTGGGTAAACTAACCCTTTAAGTTAAGGAGAACAAGTCATTAACCTACAAACAAGCAATGAGAGTCATTTCTGATAGTCTTGGTAAGCTCCTCTGAATTGGTGTATTTTAGTATGACACTCAGTTTTTTTTTACTTGCACAGCACTCTACAGTAACTCCTGACAGTGTTCAACAGTCTGACTAAAAAAAAAGTTTGTGGCTTACCTTATTTTATTGCCAGTCCAAGTGAGATTCTGGCATTGTTCTTCATTTTCCACTGTTGTCTCTTTGTAGCAACATTTTCACAGGGAGCCCAGAATAACTGCTCAGTCTCACCCTGGAAAATTTGAATTTCCATAATGAACATTCCTGTTTATAAAAAACAAACACGTGAGTTAATAAGGATCATTTGTTATCAGTGATATACAGTATTTCTATTGGATTTTAATTAGGGGAAAAAACAAGACTAAATGCAATATATTGCTATAATATAATATAATCTTTAATTTTATCCCCCAATGCAGGGCAATAATGGCTCATAAAGATGAGATATTACATAACAAGACCTTTTGTCTGCAAGGATTTCAGCCTAAGTGAAAGGTTATTACAAAATAGAAATAAAATAGAATTTTAACCAACAAGTAGAGATATTGGTCAACATTTAGTCAACATAGAACGAACATCTATCTATTTGCTTAGGTTAGACTGATGTAGATTTACATCTGTGATTTATTATATACAGCAGTGAGAGTAAAAAAAGAGCTATTTTTGGATCTGTTTTTTATCTTTTGGGAGGCCAATGTGACGATAACCACATGGAAAAGGCAGCAACAGGAATAAAAGGGCCTATTCTGTGAAAATTCATAGTTAGGTTACTTCCAGTCTAGCTAGAGAGCGGCTGGATTAAGTTGTCTGCGGAGTCACATGACCAGCTGTCCAGATATCAGAGTGTTTAATGTCCTCTTTCCTCTCTGTTTAGACTGTTTGCAGAAGCACTTTCTCTGAAGAGAGAACAAAACAATCATTCTCCTGTTTTCTCTCTCCACGTCACCAAGGGACTGGAAGCTGTCCGCGTTCACTCCATCAATTTAGCTCTCTCCTCCCAACCCAAAGCTCTGATCCAGTTTGAGACCCAGAGTCCCATGGAGATATAGAACTAAGGAAAATAGCCCTGTCTTGCACTAGTAAGGTTATATCAACACAGTATCTGCTCAGGAATAACAATGTGACACACACAAAAAAAGAATGTCTAAAAAAGGGTTCATATTTCTAAAATTATATATATGTTGCATCACACGCATAATTTATAAATTGTCCATTGGGCACATACATATACTGTATGTACAGGACTGTGAAGTTTATTATTCCACCCAGTAATTTGTTATTGTATTATGGCAATTGTTGATATATGCAGCACAGCCTCAGCGGCTCACTACACTTAGTCCACCAGTTGCTGCAATTTAATCAAGTTAACCAAGCAAACGTTTTTACAAATCATCAGAGAGCACCTTAACTGAACCTTAAGTGTGTTTATGAAAGGAAACACATTTGAAAAGTTACATTTTGCCATAGAAGAAAACGTAGTGGTTTCTATCATTCAGCACAGGGGTTCTCCAACAATGGGTTGTGACCTAAAAATTGGTCACAAGTCTGTTCTCAAAGAGTTACAGTAGATGGTAGGTGTAAAAAGAGCGCTAAACACAAATATTAAAAGGTTGTTGACCAGATGGTCAAAATTTGTCAACTTCTTCAAACTTGGGTCGATATATAACCCAACATTTTATATATATATATATATAAATGTTTCCACAGTGTTTTAAATCAACACACTCTCCACCTTGTAAATCTTTTCAACAAAATATGCTTTTGCTTAGTCATTTAAAAGGTTCATATGATGCGATTTAATAAATGCGATAAAATTTTCCTTTCTCCTTGTAGTGTTACAAGCTGTTAGTGCATAGATAAGATTAAAAGATAAGTTTTTTATATTCTTTTTAAAAGTTATGACTTGTCTGCGGCCCCCTAGAACGGCTTTTTTAAACACGCCCCCACTTTTCTACATCACAGAGTGGGTTTATTTTGCAAACACCATCCAAATGTAAATGCAAAGAAAGAAGGCGGAACTATTATTCTCACTGTATTGAATACAGTTACACTTATTAAAACAAGGGTGCCCAAACCTAGTGCTTCTTGTTGGTCGTTAATCCAATCACAAATGCAGACATGGTATTATGTTTATGAGGCGCAATGCAATACAGCATGTAAAAAGACAACACTAAGTCGTGATAATCACTAATTATGTCCCCACTAGATGCGACAAATGCCTGGTTTGTAATGTGATTTTTTGTTTTGGTGTCATAGTGCTGGGACGCGGCATCACAGTATGGTAAGACTAACACACAAAGAACTAACACGCATAGAAACCTCTAAAAGATCTTACACTGTTATTTTATTCTACACTGTTTGCACCGTTTTCAATTTCGCACTGAATCAAATGGAGAAAACATGCTAGATGACTATACTGTACTTGACCACAAAATAGTGTCCATGAGTTCAAATTCATAAGTATTGCCATCAATTAGCCCTTGTCGGCTTTGGATCCAGTAGCCACGCCAGTTTCCAGTTAATGAAAATGAATTGCGAGTGACTGAGGCACACCAAGCATCATATTTTCATCACGGCAAACTCCTTTCCTTCAAAAGAGAGAAAAGAAATGAATCAAAATACAGCAAAGCGTGGAAGTCTAAAATACAAGCAGCTGGAACCACTAATGAGAACCAGCCGCAGGTGGTTGCTAAGTGACAGTGGCTGAGTGGCAGGCCTGGAGCCCGGGCTGCAGTTGCTCACCTCCCGAGCCGCCCACCCGCCCGCCTGCCTGCCTCTTTCTCCTCACTGCAGTGGCTCTCGCTCTGGCAGGGCAAGACAGGGAAGCAGGGCGGCCTGAAATGAGAACCAGACCCCTTCAACCCTACAATTGGCTCTCTTCCCCTAGCTGTTTTTTTGTGTGCGTCTAAAGTTGAAAAAAAAAAGGAGCGTGCTCCAAAAATAGATTAGGGATTGCGTGCCAATGGGTTTTGAAGACTCACTTTTTTCGCTCGCTCTAGTCACGCAAGTAGCCTGGCAAGACTTTGGAAAGCAAATCAGGAAAAAAAACAAAACTCACACAAAAAGACAGAGGGAAAGACAAAAGGCCCTCTGGAGGTTGTAAAGGCCTTTGTATCTTGCAAATATGGAAGTGGGTGGGGCTAATATTTGAAACCCCACCCTGTAATAAATCTACTTCACATGACAGATGTAAAAGTGTATATGAAGTCTCATTTTGACATTTAAGCTCGCTTTCATAGGTCTAAAGAGACTGGGTTGCAATCTGATGGATGGAAATCTAGACAATATTTAAAGAAAGCACATTATGGGGCCCTTGGCGACAAGAAATAACCGTCTTTGTGGGTCTGCCAAGCTTGGTCGGCATCGTTGTGAAAGAACCCTTTAGACAAAGGGCAAAATAGACTCTCTTTTTCTTCCCCTTCTGCTAAAATCATTAAATTCGACAGTCGTTATTGTCATTACATTTTCAAAACCCATGCCAGGCCTACCCAGCGAAGAAAGCCGGCAAGCCCCTTGGAAAGGTTGACTAAAAGGTTACTTTTCAAGCTAACTTTGTTATGAAGGGCCACAAGAGTTTTTAAAGCCATCAAAGCAGTATGTCAGAATAAATTAGTCTCAGACCAGTTGTTCTAAGAGACACCATCACAACAAAGCTTAATGTGTCTCCATATTGACCTATGCAGACACAACAAACCAGCCTCATCAAAGCAAAAAACATCAGATGCCATACACAAACATTTAACAAAATTGATGATGCATCATCAAAAGCCTTGCAATTAACAAACACAGTCATTCACAAAGTCTGTTATGCTTTCGAAAGAGTTGTTGTGTCCAGATTTACAGTCCACATGGCCTGAATGCTTTGACAGTGGTATTTAGCTATAGCAAACACAAAGAGTGTGTCAACAACAGAAACTAGTGCGAAAAAAATACAGGCTCTCCAGCTGTGCGCTTTCCAACAAAAAAAAAAGCCAACCTGAATTTCCACAAAACGTCTTGCATGTGAATTAGCGGACTCTCCATCACCCTCTTATGTAATAGGAACAAATTAATCCTCATTGACCTTTACCAAAATGCCTCAATGAACTTTCAAACTAAATGAAATAAAGACTAGTCTAAAGTGCTGTGCTGGCTGAAGCATAATAGATTTTTGCAATAGTTTACATCAGTAAATATTCATACCTTGTCTGCTGAATACAGCATTGGGTTTGAGTTTGCACAGAGGAAGCAATGTTGTATCCTCACAAAATGCAGGTTCGGTGCTGTTGCTTCTGGCCAACAAATGTTGCAATGCTTTTTGAAAGTAAAATAAATGCTTCTCCTTACTTAACCTCAAAACGTTTCCGAAAGCATGGCTTTATGAGAGAACGTTTAAATTTCTATAAAATTGCTTAGGACCAGCACATGACCAGCAACTAGCAAAGGACTAACATAAACCAGCTTACAGTAAATGAACTCAAACAGCAGCCATGCTTTAAAACATATCTGACCAACATATGCAGGATTTTTTAACAGGGTTTACAGTTTCTATGTTGATGCCTTATTTTCTGAAGCATCCAAAAGTGCAGTTCAAAGTGAAACCATGAAAAAAATAATGCTATGTTAACAATTTTCGGCTGCTATGCTTGAAACGCCTACTTCTAATTTATCTTTAAATGGGGAAACATAAAGTTCTTTGAAAAGCTTAAATTCCGTACTCACAATCACTAATGAAATCTGATAACAAATGTCAGTAAGACATGATCCTGGATCAACATCCAAAAATATAAACTTATCCCAGTCCTTAGCCTTAAACCTACCCCCTACCCAAAATTGATACCTAAAATCAGTGGGAAATGATAGCTCAACAAGGGTGTAGAAGCACCAAACAGAAACCTAAAACAGATAATTCCAGAAAAGTTATTCCTCAATTTTGATTGGTTGATTAGAATGTTGTTCCAGGATCAACAAGGATGTTGATCCAGGAACATCTTGTACTTGGTGAAATCACGCTCACCATGCGGCATGCGCGTGTCTCAGCACTCACAGACTCGGCTACTTAAAGACCCATATACTTAAAGTGACAGAATGATTTTTGATTTTACCAATAAGTGATTGGCTATTTTAGAAGATTGATCCTTCTCAAATTAAGAAGTAATATACACTGCCTTGCATACCTAAATAACTGACTCATGTCCTTTTAATTTGATAACTTCTCAAGAAGTGCCCACTACACTTCACCTTAAATCAGCAAAAAAAAAAAATCTGTCCAGCTAACGTAAGCTCATATTTAAACATTGTAACTTTCGGCTTGAATGTTTTAGTCCAACGAATGTTCTTCGCTTTAAATGTTTTAGTCAAACCCACATTCAACAACTAGTTTCAGTCTAAATATTTTGTGGTCAAATGCTAGACGGTTCTTTGGGTCTCCATGGCAATACTCACAGGCAAGTCTTCATAAACACAGTGCATGACATGTCCTGTAATCCAAGCTGTCTATGGCATGGCTGTAATGATATGTTCTGAAGGATCCACAAATCATTAAGTTCTGAGTATGGATGAATAATGACTAAATTCTTCCCCTCGTGTGGCAAGGTTTGTTACTGCCCTATTTTTTTGGAATGTGTTACATGATTTAAAACCTTATTTTTGGCTTTTAAGAGAATTAATTATAAGGCTCCGGCTGCAAGAGATACTGTATATAGTACACTGTATGTCTTTGCTCTCTACAGAGACAGGTTGGAAGAGACAAATTATCTGGTACTTCCTCTGCAGGACAGGTGGGAAGACAGAATTTTTCCCTCATCAATCTGTGCATGAGCTTTGAGACCTGATGGAAATACATAAACATTAGCTAAACTAGGATTCTGTGGTCTTTGCATGTCTGCAGTTTCATTCATGAACCACATATTAGCTATCCCATATGTAAAGTATTTATTTGATTCAAGGGGGAATCACACATATTTTTATTTGACATACTAACAGTAAATCTACATCAATATTTCTCCCATATCTGGCTGTACATCTGGAATCTATTTATTCGCCACTTTGAATCACCATATTGAAACTGCAGTGTATTAAGGACTACAACTTCTTACGAACATCCTTAAAGGCTAAAATAGAGGCCATTTTTTGCAAATGTTTATAGAGAAAAAACAAAACACTTTTAATTTCAGTAGGACAACTGAGAAAGTAATGTTCTACACAATATACCTGGTGAAAAAAAAATATTGTAACTTGTTAAAATAATAATAAAAAAAAAAAAAACGTTAAGATTTCCCTTGCAGTTTATAGAATGTATTTTGATCTAAAATAACTATTAACACAGAATATGCGTACATATAATTGAAGAAAAAAAAAAAAAGATGTTTAAGGCTCATTATTGGAAATACATTTTAATCAGGCACTTTTTCAAGCATAAAAAAGTATGTTTCAATGGATTAAGGTGGAAACTGAACAAAATTCAGTGTTTTCAGATCATTATTTACATTAAAAACACCACCACTTATCATATCAATGCCCTTTGGATTATACTGGGTACAAAGGTAAGACAAACGGCTGGCCAACTCTTCGGACCACAGTGCTATTTAAAAGTAATGTAAACAGATTTAATTCACCTGTAACAGAACAGTGACTTGAACATCATGAGAAACTTTTTAAATGAACACAGAACAACTGAACATTATTTATTTTCCTTCGAGGCAGCACGAATATAACACGTTCACAGTTAGGAGTGAGGAATTATTTGAGTACAAAAGCGAAATATCTGCCATAAATAAAGGATTCTTTAACAAGCAGAGAGATGTTGTGTCCTCAGAAAAACATTGGACCATGACTTTTTTTAACTACTGTATATTACTGAAGGGTTTCTGAACAAAGAATAATTTTAACAAACAGTTTTTAAACACTATCATGATTTTCTTCAATAGGCACTGTGGGTTTTCAAACTAATAAGTTGAGCCTTTCAATGAACATCAAAATATGTTGACAAAAACTGATTCTGATACTGAAAACTAATTCTCTAAAAAAATGTCTATAAAACACTAGTAAAGTTTTTATCACAGAAAGGAAGTATGGTCAATGGGCAACATTTACAATCAATTGTTAGAAAATAATTTACAAAAATATGCTTCACAATCTTGCTAGAAGAATGTTCAATGCTGCCGTGATTTTTTCAATCATAGTTTGAAATTGTACAAAATTTACACTGTAGGAACAAATACATCAATAAAATCAAATCACCAGTGCTTTTCAACAAATATGGATGTCATAATATTATTCGGCCATGTCATTTACATACACAAAACAAAGTAATCCAGCATTTTATGGTATAATTAACAACATTTATTACTTGTTTTGTGTAATGACTGAAAGATGCTTCAAAAAATGTACCTAGAAATGTCAGTACCTTGATTAGGGCGTAGTGTTTTAAAGAAATCTTTCTTTTGGTCGGATGAAGTCTAAAATTGGATAGCTTGATGTATTTATTAACATACTGTAAACATCCAGTAAACATTATCAGTCTAACCTATGACAAAAAAAAAAAAAAAATCTGACATTATCAGGTTATCAGCCTATATATTGTAACAGCACGATAATGATTTTCACTGGCCTTAAGAATATTTGTGTTAGATCCTATGTTCAAAGAAAGACTTGATAACAAATATGAGTATAAAAAGGACAGTACATTATTTCCAGTTACATTGGCAGCTCTTTTGAGGTGCTGTTAAAGGCTGCCATGGCAATATTATCCATTTCTGTTACAGTTATTTCTTCTTAGTTTTTCAAATTCCTGGCACAAATAGCTTGTCTTAGCTAATTAAGTGGAAACTTGGTGCTTGATTTTATAATCCTTCCAAAGATTTTTGTTTCATAAGCTACAATTGTATTCCCATTAGTCAAGCTAAGGGAGGGGAAGCAGCATGTAGAAATCATTATGATCACTGGGGTCTGCAGCAAAAACCTCAAAGACTGTGTACATTGGCATTTTTGCATTATATATAAATACTAACAGAAAAACATAGTCCCCAAATATTTAAGAGCTTAATACTGAACATACTTAGAACACTTTAGAATGGCAACTGTTAATAAACTAAAACGAGCTCTGATAACAAACATACTGTTACGGCCACATATATACAAATATAAATGTATGTCAATAAAATCACAGGTTAAAGCAACCACTTGACATATGTCATTCTTTTTAAACAAAAAACATCAGTACAAAAATATAAAATACAAAAAGTGTTTTTTCTTACAAAACATTGACATCAAACATAACTGTCCTTTTAAATGTGCAAATGCTGGACTAAGAAAATTGTCATTTGATCTTCAGGATCGTTAGAACAGCATTATAAAACAACTCAAGTCAGCAAGTCTAAAGAAGGGTGACAAAAGCACCGCTTTCTGAAACCTCTGGCCAGCCAGTGGGGCAACATTACATACAACATGATATTGAGGACTTTGCCAGAGGAGAGGCATTTTTAGAGTACCTGAGCAGGTGGGAATGCTTTCTGGTGAACTCTCCTTAGACAGCATTAAATCCTCAATTCTGTTTCCTCATGTTCTAAGGAGTGCTCATTTGCACCCATAATGGAGGACGAGTGACCACCAAAAGGAACAATGGCTGGGGAATGGGCAGCAAGTGGTGAAAGTGATGGAGAAAAACTCGGTGACATGGCTATTGAAGAAACATCATGGTCTATGGGAGATCGGCGCAATGAGGACAGGTGAGGAAATGTTCGGCCTACAGCAGGTTTTGGCAAAACAGTTTTGGCCCCTGGATGTGCTACAGAGGTAATAAGGGGAGGAGGGTCAATTCTGGGCTTGGGATCTGTCTTTGCTTTGGGATGAAATGGCCGCCGAGGATTAGGTGGCGCGTTCTCATCTTTTAATCTGGCAATTTCTGTAAAGACATTAGCCAGAGGTTGAAACTGAGGGCACCAATCGAGAAGGTAGTCCCAGTTGTAGCTGCCCCTCAGTTCTTCGTCGCTAGCCACGATAGCTGTAAGAGAACCATCTACAGCAGGCTTACCATCCTCCGGGAAAGCATAATCTTTCGGATGTGAGATGTTAAGCCCTCTTCCAACCCCGAGATAACCACCTCCTTCATCCCGATAAGTTGGCAACTGGCTTGATAGTAGTGACCCACTTAAACTTCCCAGCTTTTTCCCTTTAAACCATTGATTTGCATCCATACCCGGCTCACAGGAAATGTCAGAGAGCTGGTCTGCATCTTGCTGAATACCAGAGTCAGGGCCACGAGCAGCTATGTGCTCCTGCATGGAGGAGGAGATGCTGGAAACTTGAGGATACTCATTAATCATCCGGATCTCATCATCTTCTGCTGCTTCCGCTTCGGCAGAACCACGTCCGCTGGAGTGAGATGGGTCAAGAGATCCACCTCGTGCGTAGGTACCTCCTCCGCTCCCAGTTTGGTCTGTTGCATACCCAGGAAGAGTCTGATGATACATCTTCTCACCCCCTGGAACTTTCGATTCTTCAAGACTCTCCAGAACGGTACCGTGGGATACTATTCTGGTGCAAGCCTCTTGTTCTTTGTACCTTTGGGATCTCAAAAGGAATATCACTACAACAACTATGATTAGGAACACAATGACTGCTAAGGAAGCTGTTATAGCACTGGCAAATACCACATTCATGTCTGTGTTCAAGCCGAAGGATGTATGGGTGACGTCAATTGTGACCTGGGCAGAAGCTTTTCGAGAATTCTCCAAAGGACTGTGGGCAATAACATCCAACGTCATTTGCCGGGTCTCTCTTTTGGTCCGGCTTGTGTGTCGATGATATGCATCCATCTTGAGGGATATCACTCCTGTAGACGTGTTGACCTCAAAGTAAGGTGAGCTGTTTGCGAGTGTGTAGAGAACAATGCCATCCACCCCTCCATCCTCATCGTTAGCATTTACTTGCCCGATGCTTTGCCCTTTCTTGGCCCCCTCAGGTACATGGAAGGTGAAATCTGAGTTAGTAAAAACTGGGTCGTACTCATCTTCACCAGTCACAAAGACTTGAACTGTGACAGTGGCCGAGTAGTTGCCTGCATCTATTGCCATAGCAATAAAATTGAAAGCATTTATCTTCTCGAAATCAAATGTAAGGCGGGTTCGCAACTCACCAGAGGTTTGGTTTACTAGGAAGGAATCTTTACCATTGCCAGAATTGTACATGAGGAAATATCTCAATTCTCCATATGCTCCTTTGTCATGATCAATGGCATGTAGTATGGTAACTAGAGCATTTTGGGGCTGGTTTTCACGAATGCTTGCTGTGAGTGATTTAAGTGGGAAGTAAGGCCTGTTATTATTGATGATCTTGACTTCAACGGTTACAGGAGCTAAAGCGAAGTGTCCCTGACCGTCTGAGGCCTGAATGATGAACACATGAGAGGACTGTTTCTCACTATCAAGAGACCTCCGCAGACGAAGGGACCCGGTCCAGCGATCTATGGAAAAGAGCTCAGACACATCTCCAGAACTGATTGAGTATTGAACCTCTCCATTAGGTGTTGAGTCAGGGTCCACAGCAAAAAGTTGAAGTATTTCTTTTCCCGTTTCTGCCCCTTCATTGACAATAACATTGTACTCAGCCTTACTGAAGGATGGAGGGTTATCATTGGTGTCCATTACAGTGATTAAAACTGGAACACTCGAGCTTCGTTGTGGTATGCCGCGATCTGAGGCCACAATAGTGAGATTGTAGGCATTCGCATTTTCGAAGTCAAGCTTGTCAACTAATATCAACATTCCAACTGTCTGAAATCCATGGCCCTCAAGGAAACGGACACTGCTCTCGATTTGGAATGCGTTACCAATGTTTCCGCTGGCAATGGCAAAATCAAACCCGCAGTTGTCTCTCGATAAGTCCCCATCCACTGCTTCTAGGGTTAGAATGGTTGAACCAGGAACTTCATCTTCAGATACAGAGGCTCTGTACTCAGTCTGGTGGAATACAGGTGCATTGTCATTGACATCAGACACATGCACCTGAACTGTGGTAAGGGCAGTCAACGGAGGTGTTCCACTATCACTGGCTTCAACCACCACCAAAATAGATGGGCGTTGTGAGTCAAACTCAACCTTCTGCTTGATGAACAGAGTACCTATGTAAATAAATCACATTATAAGATTAGAGCTTTTTTTTTACATGCTTCAAAACGTTGGTTCTCAACTGGTGGGTGACAACCCAAAAATACTATCCTGCACCTGGGCCCTGGACTGCTGTGCATTCTATTATAGTGTATTTAACAAGAATTGGCATTGTGATTTTTTTATTCTTTAGGGTTGTAAATCAGATTCCCTCTTGTAAATAATTATCTCTGCAGGTCACATTTTTTTTGTTTTATTAACAAATTTGATACATAATTAAATTGCCAGTTGACATCCTAAAACATGGGCTATGAAGAAAAACCAGCTGAGAACCACTATGTCAAAAATTATCTCTTGTTCCTTAAGAAGGAATTCTATATCTGACAATGATTTGGATGAAGAACAAAATCCCAAATTACCATTGCTTGGGTCAATGTAGAACATGTCCTTTGTTGAGACAACCCTGTATGTTATCCTTCCGTTGTCTCCAGAGTCCTTATCTGTCGCAGTTACTGTGATAACGGAGCTTCCTGCTGGCGAGCGTTCTGCTAGAGTCACCTGCCAAAGACATAAATCGGTCTTAACACTGACAGCTTTGTGCAGTACACAGCATCAATTCACACAAACGTGTCTCTTTGACATTTAAATAAAATGCAAGTGCAAGGGTTTTACCAGAGAAAATAATTTATTAAACTGAGTGAAGAATATCAAAGTTAGTGTAATCTGTTATTATTGTAAGGCTCCCTAAAATACTTTTAATTGGTCAAATAACTGTTTACTATATATTTTTCAAACATCTTTGATACCATTATTAGGAAAGTTACTTTATAAATGTAATACAGTAGTTTACCAATGACAATTTACACTATGTGAAATGTAAAAAGTAGTTTAACTATTTCAGTTACTTTTTAAAGTAATGAAAACGGACATTACATTTAATTACTTTTCTAAATTTCAAAAGAATGTATTCAAAACCTGGCAGGGATAATATTACAGTAGTTAAAAAACCTTATAGTAGTACTCAACACTGATTAAATACTGATTTAAAATTATAACAAGATGTAGTTTAATATAAATGATACTGTTTTTGAAATCAAATCTTTGCATAGCTATGACTCATTTTGTAATTGTTAACATGTTTATAAGTAACTGTAATTTAGTTACACATTTATACTTATTAATAATAATTATTATTATTTATAATTGCAATACATTACAGTCCAATTTAACTTTTAACGATTTAACTAATTAACTTACATAATGTGGTTACATGTAACTATTTACTGCCCAACATTTTTGGGTACTTCACATATCTTACTGTACTTTTTCTATCAGTCTTCATCCTGAATGTGTAATTTCTCTTAACATACCTCATAAACGTCCTGGGAGAAAATTGGAGCATTATCATTCACATCCTCCACAAGCACGGTCAGATTTGCGTAAGTCTGTTGTTTGGAGTCTGACGAACTGACGGTCAGAGTGTACCATGTTCTTTCTTCAAAGTCCAGAGGGGCAGTCAAGGACACCCCGCCTCCATAGCGATGTATTCCAAACTTGTCTCGAGTGTCAGAGTCCAGAAGCAGGGAATAGGAGAGAGCCGGCCCAGAGTCCACATCATTCCCTGTGACCTGAGTGATCACGGTTCCAATCAAAGTATCTAGAGAGAAAAATACACAATCTTGATAACCCAGTGTGAAATGTAATTTATTGTTTCCGTTTGCGGTTGCACCTTTCAAAAGTATTACGATTTGCTGGACAATGCCCACAATTATTGGACATAGAGTACAACATCAGTGACAGGAAATAACCATTAAGGACTTTGGCGAGAAAAACGCCTGGTAATTGAGTCAATCTTTCAGTACGGTGTGCCTCACTGTTTGTCTGCCAGAAAAAATAGGAAATTTTGTTCATTGATTACAGGAGTGATATGGAGTTCAAACAACAGTCAACTTACTCTCAGGGACCCGGACTTCACGTGGAACAGGGATTGTGGGACTGTTGTCATTCAGGTCTACGATGATCACAGTGAGAGTGGCAGAACCTGCTAATCTAGGACTGCCTCTGTCCGTTGCCATAATAACCAAGCTGGAGACACAACAATAAAATTTCAGAGTCTCGACATTCTCACAGACTATTTTTAAGGTGACAGAAAAGAAATTTAAGATGTTTTAAAGTGCAAACTCTATATACATAAAAAGAAAAAGTGTAATTTCATCAATAAATACATGCGCATGACTTTTTTCTTAGCTATTTAAAAAAAAAAAAAAAAAAAACTTTTCTATCACTTCTGTTTAAGGATAAAGAAGGTAAAAGGAAATGATCTAAACTGCTATAGTATAAAAGCAGATGGAAGAACTTAGTACTTGGTCTGTGTCCAGATCTCTCTGTCCATGATGGCAGCGGTGGATATACTGCCTGTGACAGGGTCAATCTTGAAGAGGCCGCTCATGGACGATGACCTTATGGAGTAGGTCACCTGCCCGTTCTGACCCTGGTCCAGGTCATTCGCCAACACCTGAGGAAATTACCGGTGAAATTGGCAATGAAAATACAGACAGATTCGCAACAGCTGCTTGAGCGTAACATGAACCTCTAAGCAATGTTGGGCTTGGAACTCAAATTATTTAGAAAAAAAAAAAGAGTTGAAAAAGGGAATTGGTTGTGGCTATGTGGGACAGCTGAGCCTATATTCTCACCATGGACAATGAAAACATTGTGGGAAACGCAAAGGAAACTCTTTTGGCTTGCACTGAAAATATGCTGAAATCAGGCCAAGGGATGTTGTACTCCACAGCTTTTATGAAGACTCAACCACTGAGAACACAAATGGGAGATTACAGTACCTGAATGATAGGATGATCATAGCCCTGGGCCTCACGGACATAAGCAACGTAATTGTGAAGTTGAAAGCGTGGTAAGTTGTCATTGACATCCTGTAGGAGAAGGTTAACTGCCATGAAGGAACTGGAGGATGCTGTTTCAGCTTTGACCACCAGGCGGAGTCGTGGGGTCTCCTCAAAGTCCAGACCATTAGCGCTTTCTACCCAAATCTCACCTAAATAAGAAATATATTATGACTAATACAGAAAAACTATTACATTAAGTTCATGCAGTGACTTGGATTACCTGTGTGGGGGCTGATGGTAAAGGACTGCTGCTTGTTGCCACTGAAAATGCTGTAGCTGATGCCACTGCTAGATCCATCAGGATAGTGAGCCTGTATCTGAACAACTGCTGTACCTATAAGAAAAAAAGACCTTTATTGATTTAAAGGAAATTTTCCATCAAATTGACATTTATGAAAGATTTTGTGACACACAATATACACCTGTATAAATATCGTTTAACGTCTGATGTTTTATCATCTCATTCAGTGTTGGATATTAAATTAAATTTTTAGATGACGTTTGCCAACATCTAACAATTGCAACATTTATCTTTAAACACTTTAATATATTAATAACTTCAAAATGAACACCCAATTTTCAAAGTGACCTAACAAAGTATAAATTTTCGCCGCGTTCCCTGGGAATTGATCCCATCATCTTGGTATTGCTACCCCCATGCTCTACAGTTTGAGCTACAAGAATATCATTAGGTTATCACACCTTTAGTGGCATTCTCCTGCAGGCTGACATCCCTGGTGTTGCGAGAGAAGCGAATGCCTTGGTAACTCTGCTCTCTGATGTAGATAATCACAACTCCCAGAGAGGACTGCGATGGGTTCCCCTGATCCATAGCCTCTACAATAAGGGTCCGCTGGCTCTGCGTCATTGTGTGGAGCTTTTCGGAGGCCTGAATGTCCCCCGTCAAGGAGTTTATGGTGAAGCCTTTGACAAGATTCGCAAACCGATAAAATACAGATCCATTTGCACCGAAGTCTTTATCTTCCGCTCTCATGGTGGCCAGCACCTTGTGGTTGGTGAGACTACTGCTGGACACATTGATGATGAGAGGGTCTGTGATGAAGAAGGGGGCATTATCGTTTACATCTAAGATGTGGATGGTGACTTCAGCCGAGGTGTTACGGGGATTGGAAGCTGAGGAGTCCATGGCGTAGACTTTGAAACTGTAGGAGGCCACTTTTTCTCGGTCAAGGGCCGCTGCTGTAATGATGCTACCTGTGTGCTGGTCCACAATGAACATGCCTCTGGATTCATGGCTCAGGAAGTAGACCACCTGACTGTTGGACCCTTCATCCTTGTCCGAAGCTGAAACCTCCAGTACAAGAGACCCTTCTAAAGCATCCTCTGATACCTCCACTGAGTAGCTGCTGCTGGGGAACACTGGGCTGTTGTCATTCAGGTCCAAAACACTGATGTCTAAAGTGACGGTGCTGGTGAGGGATGGTATTCCTTGATCTTGTGCCTCCACGGTGAGGGTGTACTTTGCATTGGACTCTCGGTCCAACAGCCTGGAAGTGGACAGCACACCTGATTTCCTGTCCAGGTGGAAATCACCAAAATGGTCTCCGTCTGAGAAAAGAAAGTTATAAAAATAACATTGTCATCTGGCCTGTTAGTGTCTTCCCTCTCTTGGCATGTGGAATTAAACTATATTAATCAATTAAACTATATAAATCAATGCTGACCAGTGAAGGGTGCAATGTATAGTATATATTCATTCAATACTTATCCAATGCAATATAATGTAATGCAGTACAGGCCATGTTTGACAAACAAGTCCTTCATGTTTGAAAATAATATTTATTTAGTATGGATGAATTAAATTGTTTAAAGTGACTTAAAGAAATTATTCATATTATTTAGCTGCACAGCTGCTTTCAACTTTGTTAATGTTTCTTATTTTTCTTATTACCAAATAAGCATATCACAATGATTTCGGAAGGATCATGTGACAGTGAAGACTGAAGTAATATCTGCCAATAAATTAATCTCAATTAATTTACAATGTAAGATATATTAAAACAGAAATGATGCATTCTGATGAGGTTGTACCAAATGTTGCCACAATAGGAGAAGGATTAATGTAAAGTAAATCTATAAAAGGGAAAATGACTTTGGGTATGAGCTAAACTTGCATAAAACTTGAATAAAACAAGTAATAATAATTGGCATATATTGCACAATGATGTAAGTATTGCTCATGGTATTAATACCAGTGATTTTGTAGTGCACCAGCCCACTGTCCCCAGAGTCTTGATCTGTGGCTCTAATGGTGCAGAGCGTGACAGGCTCCTGGTTCTCAGGAACCTCCAGACTATAGTACACTCTCCCAAATTCCGGCCCATTGTCATTCTCATCCAGCACTGTGACGCGCACTGTGGTCTTGGCAAAATTGGGCGGAGAACCACCATCTCTGGCATAAACTGTTTAAGATAAAGAAGTTTTAAATTGGATAAACAAATGCATGCCCAACCATAACATGACACTGGCAGAAACACAAAGCTTCAATCTTAAGCTCTTAAAAGCATATCGTTTTCTGTTTCAATTAAGCAGATGTGTTTTATCTGAAGTACCTGTCACAGCATAAACCCCTTGGGCTTCCCTGTCCAAAGCCTTAGTGGTGGTTATGACTCCTGTAACAGGATGAATACTGAAATCATCTCCTACAATACTTCCGTATGTCACAATTCCATTGGTCCCTAAGAAAAAAAAGGATAGACATTATAAAAGACAAATCTACAGTTTCCTTGAATGCAAGTCCAAAATATGTCTGTTAAAAGCCCCTCATTCTTAAGAGGCTGTGTTCACTTTGCTCAATGGACTTTTCTCACGGAACGGGTAAACACGAGGCGCACCCTGTTTTTATTTGCTTGTAGTTAATACGGCTGTCTAAGCAGTTGATCTCAAACGCCCTCCCCTTGGTCCTTGGATGGCAGATCGCGTGCAAAAGGCGAGCAATCTGGCAGTGTGTCACCTGTTTACCTCGCTAATTGTTCATGGAGAGAAAGTTTATGATCCTTCTGTTTTATTTGCCCCTGAGTAAGTCCAAGAGAATGCAGCACTCCCCTTCCACAACACCCCCCTAGCCTGGCACCAATTAAAACCACACCACTTTTATTTGTGATGGGTTTGGCTGTGGTATCCAGTGTTTTCAAAGAAATGTTAAGACAAACATTCGTGTCACTTTTAAAGAGGACGGTGTGACCACCGCCAACCTCAGAAGGTGGGAATCAAGTCTTCTCACTCAATGCGTGCATTCACAGACAGTACTGATTAGCATCACATCAGCGAGTTTATATGAGCCGTTGTGTGGCAGAGATACAGAGGAATGTAAACAAAATTATTAGGGCAGCCAATTTACTGCTAATTTAGTGTGGTAAATTAAATAAAGAACATAATGTGATACAAAATTAACATAATTAATCATGCTCCTGGCTCATATGTACATTCCAAACAAGATTTTCCTACTATCAGACCATGAGTAAAGTACCAACTTTATGTTTTTGTGTGTCCACAGTGCTGTTTTAAAATGCAGTAATAACAAATGTTTTTTGTTAACTGAAAAAAAGCTAAAATAAATAAACAAATAAATAAAATAAATTGCATTTAAAGAAAAAATAAATAAATAAAAGTCGCCTTCCCAACTAACTTGAGTTACTAAAACTACTTAAACTAAACTGAAATAAAGTAAAGCTAAATAGAATAAAAATGTAGTATAAAAATTCTAATTCAGAATACTGGCAGAGTAAATATTACTAAAAATAATCGTGATTAATTACAATTAATCGCATCCAAAATAATAAGTAAGTATTTGTTTACATAATATATGTGTGTATTGTGTATATGTATTATGCATATATAAATACAATCGAGTGCATGCATATAAAACATGTTTGTAAATTATATATTTATATATAATATAAAATATAATATTATAAATATATAAATGACTATTCATTTAAATATTTTCAAAATACATACTATAAAATACTAAGTGTGTGTTTTACATATACATAATAAATAAACAAACAGTATACACATACATATATTATGTAAACTAAAGTTATACTTTGGATGTGATAAATCGTGATAAATCATTTGCAAGCACTTCTAAAAATATTAATAAACAATACTAAAATTATTAAAAAAAAAAAAGTGGATCAGCAATCCTTTAGTCAACCCTACAGATTTTATTTTTAAATTTTTTAATACATTTTAATTAATTGACAATTGTTTTCTAAGTATTTTCTAATACTTAAATTAAATATAATTAAATAAATATAATACATTCTTTTAATTAAAATAATTATATTAATTAAAATGAATATAAAATATGCTTAATAAACATTTAATATACACCACTAGTGGTCCTTACACAACATAACTAGCATGTTTATGTTACACGTGTATAGTAGGAGTGTATTTTACCTTGGTCCAAATCAAAAGCTGAAACCACAAGAACAGTAGTTCCTGGAGGCTGATTCTCTGCAATAAAGGCTTCATATTCACTTTCCTCAAAGTATGGCGCCTCATCGTTTACGTCAATCACCTGGATTGACAGTAACTGGGAGCTGCTGTGCTGTTGTAAACCGTGGTCTTCTGCCACTATGGTCAGGTTGTAGAGGTCTTGCTCTTCACGGTCAATTGGTCTAAGAATAGACAAAGACCCTACAGGGGAAATAAGCAAAAGTGTTAGGCTACCATATGATGAATGTAACAAGCACAGTATCTGGTATTTCTTTTGAGTGATCGCCTGCTGAACTGCATTTAAACAATTACACAATAATGAAGCCATGATGTAAATTGTTTAAAGCAAAACCACTCGCACTTAAGCAAAGCCTCATTCACACGCTCGCACAACCGAATGATTTCCATCTTGTAGCCCACTTTGATCTTCCATAAGCAACATCACAGCACGAAACGTTGACGCCTTTCTGTTGTGTTAAAAATGAGTGAAAGTCATGCGACGTATTCAAAAATTGCTTTTTTTCCCATGCGAAGCCCTCCCTACCTGAACACTCGCTAAGCCACTGTAACAGCTCAACTATCTGGCCGCAGTTTATGAGTTTTTTCCACAGCAAACATTAAGAGAGCATAAACAAGCACTCTAGACACGCAACGGCACGGCCTGCCGTGCCCTGCTCAAATTTGGGGGTGCCAGCGCCTCTGTCGCTAGCCTACCACAAACGAGCGGTGCTTCTATTGATCCAATCTCAATTTCATGCTTTTAAAGAACCAGACGCAATGATTCAAAGCAGGCTATAAAGGCATGATGGGAACTGAGACACTAGAGGGTGTTTTCTTTCTGTTTCAACTTATTTTTCCTCTCTTCTATCTCCATAACGCTGAGCTAACATGCCTCTGAGATCTTAATCTGGTTAGAATTACAAGCTTGAATATTTCAGACAATCTGACTCCTTACCAGTCATGCTCTGATAACGTAAGGGAAAACCAAGAGGAAGAAAGATGATGTTTGGCATTTCTCTTCTCATATTCATAGTTGAGGGCATTCATAATGAGCTTCCGAAGCAAGTGAGAGTTTGCAAGGTCGGTTTTCATTTATAAAGCAGACAAATGTTATTTTAAAGAGACAGACCACCTGAAAATGTAGCCCTCTCATACAAGAACTGTAGGTTTACAAAAAATCTGGTATGATCTAGATCCATATTCTAATGAATTCTGGTTAGGTGTGGGGTCCATAAGCATATCAAGGTTAACAGTACCAGAGAAACACAATCTGTTAGTGGTAGAACATGCTGTAAATAACTACAAGCTGAGTGATGTGTATTGTCTTACATTCCTGCTTTATGTCATGATGTGCTTTTGCACAAACACACACACACATAGATCAGAGAAACTGTTCTGAACTCACAGCACAGGGACACATTTCTGGGAATGGATGAGATGTTGAGCTGGCGCTTTTTAGGATTAAGAGAACTAAAGGCCATTTAGAGAATTGCAACTTGGGAGGAGAGGAAAGATGCAAGTCAGGCAGAAATGCAGAATCAAAAGGGTGGTGCATTTTGCATGCAATGCAATCTTCCACAGAAAAAAAGGAAGTCACAAGGGTCTGGGATGAGGAAATTATAGACAATTATAGACTGTTCACACATCGGTTTAATCAAAAAGTTTGCTGCTGTGTGTCCTGATGTTACTTGTGTTTTGAGTAACAGTATTTTAAAATCACTCAGTGTTGAAGACAAATAACAAGGTTTCAAAATATAAGAATGTATAACTGTTTACACAAAAATATCAAGGAGCACAAATGTTTTCAACACTGATAATAATAAGTAATTCTTCTTAGCACCAAATCAGAAAATTAAAATGATTTCTGAAGGACATCACTGTGACACTAAAGAGTATTAGCATACTGTATTAGCTGCTAATAACTCAGTTTTGTATGGAAGCCAGTTTCCATCACTGAATATATATATTAAAAAAATGTTTTTGTGACTTTAATTTTTTTCTCCAAATTGCGTGATACAAGCTCACAATTGTGAGTGATATAATCAGAATTGCGAGTTATAAAGTCTTTTTTTTTCTGCTCAAAAATTGGACTTGCAATTGCGAGTTTATATGTCAATTCAGAGAAAAGAAGTCTGAATTGTGAGATAAAAAGTCGCAATAACCTTTAAAAAAAAAAATTATTCAGCGGCAGAAATGGGCTTCCATAGATTTGCCATCAATTACATAAATAACATTTTCATATTTTATATAATGTCATTTTAATATTTTGAAATGAAAAACAATTACTAAAAATGTTAATAATATTTCAGAATACTACTACTTTTTACTTTTTATTTTCAGTCAAATAAATGCAGCATTGGTGCCTTGGAAATTTATCTGGGCTTCCATAAATATATATATATATATATATATATATATATACATAGAAAATTTATTTTAAATTTAGAGCATAAATATGTAGTGAAAATCTGGTATTTTATTCAGCTGGAGTTGTTAAGTTTACCTGTATCTGAGTTAAGGCTGAACTTTCCTCCAGTGTTGCCGCTCTGGATATGATACGTCACTCGCCCGTTCTCTCCCTGATCTGCATCTACAGCCATGACATAGACCACGACAAATCCCACAGGCTGGTCCTCCATCACACTCACCACAGATGGTGAGATGAACACAGGGTCATTATCATTCACATCAGTGACAAATATGCGGGCTGTGACCGTCCCACGGTGCCGCTGACTAACATCGGGGGCCGAATCCGTTGCCTGAACCACCATGAGTAGTGAAGAGGTCCTCTCATGATCCAACATCATTCCCAGAGAAAGAACTCCTGTGGTAGGATCCAGGAACAGGAGATCTGGAACGTTTGGCCACTGCTGCAGGATGGAGTAGTGCACTTCACTATTGGGTCCACTTCCATCTTTATCGATGGCCTGGAAGGTATAGATAGATGATCCAGGGTCGGTGTTCTCAGGGACGACTATGATAATGGGGTCTTCGGGAAACTCGGGAGCATGATCGTTGCTGTCCTGGACATCGATTACCAAAGTAACAAAGTGACTTTTAGGGAGAGGCATGGAGAAGTCATCAACCTCAATCTGGAGAGTGTACCGAGGAGCTTTTTCGAAGTCAAGCTCACGGGCCAGGTAAACATCACCCGTCTGGCGGTCTACCACAAAGGTGCCATCGCAATCTGTACCTCCCACCACAGTATACGTGACCTGGCCTACTTCAGGAAGAGTCTGAGAATCAGGTGAACGAACAGACCCCACGACTGAGCCGGGTTTTGCTCCCTCAACTGAATTTAACATTATTGGTTGAGAGTTAGAGGTGGGTGATCCTTTATTTGAGCTTAGAACCTGTAATGAAAGACATTTACGTGTTAGTTTTAAAACTGAAATGATGGAAGCAAAGCACGGCTAAATGTTAGACAATAGCAATGTAAATATTGGGATTATGCTATATGATTTATTGCATTAAACTAATGTTTTACAAAAAAAAAAATTAAATATTTAATGATAATGATGAGGCAATACATTTTTAGTAGATTTGTGTATTATATTTTTCTACAATGCCTTACTTCTTAATTAAACTACAAACACACATTTTCTTTTTCTTTACTTTTTGTTCATGTTTATTGCATGAAAGTAAACAAATATTTCCTTTATTATGTTGATATATTTGTAACACTTTTCCCCATTTTTTTAAACACAAATGTATGTTTGTGCCTGAAGCAATATGTTTATGTAATAAATTCAGTTGATTTAAATTATTTATTTACTTTTTTTAATGAATTTAATTTTTTCCTTTTTCTCCTTGTATGTATTTGGTGTATCTTGAGTATTTGTATATATGTATTAAGTGTTGTATGGGAAGCACTACAAAAGTCTGAATTTGTTTCCCCAAGGGAATTAAAAAAGCTCTAAACTAAACTAAAACTTTAGAATAAGGAACACATATTCACTATTCAAAATTCCTCATTTGCTGCTTATTAAAAGTTAAGCTTAGGGTTAGTATGCATGCTAATAAGCAACTAGTTAAAAGAACTTAAAATAAAGTGTTAACAGTTTTTAAATTACATATCAGAACAGCCTCTTTTTTAGCCAATTTTTTAACTGCGTCCTTCTAGTCGTCTGTTAATAAAATCTAACAAAACAAAAACATACTGCAGCCAACATTTTCCTCTCTTTTTTTACGGGGAATGAAAAACAAAACTTTTTTGGGCCTTTTACAAGCTCAAACAACAAACCTGCTAGCATTAATCAGAGTTAATTTGATGGGTCTGTGACTGCCAGGAAAAATAATACTGGATTAAAGTAAACATAATCATAATAGGAAACTGTTAAAACATTAAAATGTGCAAATATTCTTAATAAAAATACAGAATCCTCATAGATGACTCAGAAACACTTCAAAGCGAAATAACCTCGCTTCCTAATATGGAAGGCTGCAGTTTCTCCTAGCAGATGAGACATTGTTTTGATAGTTATGAAAGATTGTGTATGCGTGTGTGTGTGCACAGAAAGACAGACACATAGAGAGAGATGGAAACAAACATTTAGATAGGGCAAGACACATAGACAAACACAGCACATGCCAGAAACTAAACCTTAAAACCTAGAGTTAGAGCTCAAACAAGTTTGAAGATAAAAGTATGCACTACAACACAGGTGCTTGTGAAAAACCTATTATTTTCTGTACTGTGACTAAATCATCATTATGCACCAGTGTGATTAGTATATTGGCAGTAACGAGATTCTCGAGGCCAAGTCTTCTAATGAAACATAATAGGACAGAGGGGTAATTAATCCCACATTAAGCGGTAAATGACATGTCAAAACACGTTCCAACAAAAGATCTACTTTTTTCACACAGCTGCTTTTGACTCAAACTATTGATTTCTGAAAGAATCAAAGCCTTGCCAGAGCTCTTTTATTCTAATTAGATATCAATTATTTACTATTATTTGTCTTGGCACATCCATAACAATATTGAATAGTTATACAGCATAAATGTGTTTTCCAGGCATTTGCATGCTGGAATTTACTACTGTTGCTGTCCGTTATGTCTGTTTCCACTCATTGGAGAAATATTAATTTGATCACTGGGGTATTTCACAAGGAGTTTTCTGTTCTTCAAAGGGCTACTGAACTGTATTACGAGACTTTGACGCAGCATAGCAGAAAGCACAGCTGGCACATGTAACGGTGCAGCTGGGAGCTGGTCCCTCCTACTCTGAGTGTTTTACGCCATAATATCACACTTAAAATGTTTCAGACAACAACGGGAAAAAATGGAGGAGAAAAAAAAAAGTCTAGGTTGAGACATTCATCTTTGAGCACCTAAAATTAGCCAGCTGAGAGTATTTTTCCCGGCATTACTTGGGGAAGGTTACATGACTTGGACTAGGAGAGATGAGTTGGCTATGGAAATTTGCAATGCAAGAATGTAAGCCTTGATTAGGCCAGCTAGATCATTTCATTTTTTTTTTTTTTTGCATGATGTTTAACCTGAAAGCGGATGTAAACGGATCCATTCCTGCATAGGATAATTTACAAGTTCAGATTTTCATATAACAGTATTAAATAAATCATTTTGCATATTATGAAAAGGTGATGAGTAGGTCCATGTGGCGGAAGGAGTTATTTTGAACTTGCCACAAAGCCAGTCTCTGATATGACTGATGGCCCTTCTGCTGACTTCAATTTTTGAAGGTTTACAGCCATAACTAATCAATGCACAATATACATTGTTAGGAAATTTGTCAGGAAACCTGCCAAAGAACGACGGTTCCAGAAAGACTGAAGGTGTTTTACTGCTCAGATGTTTAATCCATCTGTCATCCAGTGGATTATATTTGCGTGATTTAGAATGGTTAACAGACTCTAAGTGTATGTCAACCTAGTCAGCGTTTCATCTGACCTGAATTTTCAATGTTATGGTGGAGCTCTCAGGGGGTGAACCTCGGTCCGAAGCCAGAACGATGAAATTATATTCAGGACGCTCCGAATGGCTCAAAGGGGAAGAGGAGCGCAGCTCTCCAGTGTTTGGGTTCAGTGTGAAACGTTCGGCTCTGGGACCTACAGCAAAGACAGGATGGAACGAGTCAGGTTTGTGTGCATCAGCGTGATAAAGAATGATTGGATTGACTATTTTTCTACTGTAGAAAGTGTGCATGACTTCAGTGTTAATCCCATCTGGATTTGATTTACAGATAAATTACAGAATGAAATAGTTATGTGTCAAATTCAGTAAATGTGTTACAAAACATATTTAATGATCTCACACGTCAACACATTACCTTCTACACTTCACGTCATGCTGTCTGGGCTATGATGAATAACAGAATATTATGGAATGGCTCAGTTATGATGTATTTTTGGTACCAGCATACGTATCAATATCAGTCTAACAACAAACTAAATCTTATATTTTTAATTCAATTAGAAGTTTCATGCTCATTGTAAACAGACAATATGCTTTGCATCTGGTTTTGACATAGTGTAAGACATTAAAACAACGATTTTGAGTCAATGCATCTTTCTCACCAGACATGGAGTAGAAAATAGTTCCATTTTCTCCTTCATCGGGGTCTTTTGCATGAATGGTTCCCAGAAGAAATCCAGATGGCTGACCTTCTAACGCCTGTTCAGAGATTTCAGTTAACACTTTTATCAATACAGCTCCTATGTAAAATCTTTGTAGAAATTTTAGAATATACAATGTTGCATTCAAGAGTTTTCAATGTTTTTAAAAAACGTTTCTTATGCTCACTCAGGCAGCATTTATTTATTAAAAAATATATTAAAACAGTAATGTTGTGAGATATTATTACAAGTTAACTGTTTTCAGTTTGAAAAGACTTAATTCAGTGACGTCAAAGCTGAAGCTAATATTATATCTCATACCTGCAGCAAGAGCTCTCTTCCTGCATGGCTAAACGAGGGCGCATTATCATTCTCATCAAGAATCGTGATAAAAGCAGTGCCTGTAGCACTGCGTGGAGGGGTCCCTCCATCCTGAGCCACCACCACGAGCTGGTAGCTGGACTGAAGTTCACGATCGAGGGAAACTTTTGTGCTTATCTCACCTTTAAAAGAAAAGAGCAGATGGAAAAACAGAGAAAGTGAGAGAGTAAGACAAACTATTTCATCTATGGCAGAAGGCACAGATGGTACATCCTGACTTCACCAAGAGGAACCCCCACAGTTAGGATGGTGCCAGAAGTCTGGAGCTGTGTGTGCTGGCTAGCCTAGTATGTTCAACAGCTCCAAATTATGGATGGGTCAGAACAGTGATTCGTCAATGGACTGCGGGTTCACTGAGGATGGCTAGTTTCATATTTAGAATTCTAGTTTTTTAAATGTTTTCCTGTGAAAACAGATATGAGAGCATGCTAACAAGAAGTTAGAATAACATTACTTTTGTGAGGACTGTGGCAGCTTTCTGAAATTAAAGGTTATAGCAATATTACCCCTTTTTTGAATATCTGTCAGTTTGTATGCTAACAATCAGTAACAGTCAGACTATCAGCATGACAAATCCATCTTTGGAAAACTGTTTTTCTAAATTCAAATACAAAAATGTCCCCATTTTAGTGAGGACTGAAAGTTTGGTTGAAGTTGCAGTATTTTGCATTTTGAATATCTGTCAGTTAGCATGCTAACAACCAGTAACTGTCGGACTATCAGCACACTAAAACTTAAACTAGAGCTACTACACAAAATTCACCACGATATTACAATAAAATCTGAAATCACTTTGTTTGAGGAATGTGTAAGCTTGATAGTTATTTAGCCTATTTATTTGTTGACAGTCTGTCACTTAGCATGCTAGCAATAAGTAAATTTAAAAATGTAAGCACACTAAAAATGTTTTACATTTTAATTTACAGATTTATATTTGTTATATTATATATATTACTCTCAAAATTAAAATAGCTTGCTTTCATTTGTTACATCCATAAAAGCTTGGTTATAGTTACTTTGTTGAAAAATGTTTGTTAGGTATGTTAGCTGGGATGCTGGTTTAATCTGGTTTAAGCTGGTCCTTTGGACCAGCAAAGGACCAGTTTAAACCAGTAACCCAGCTTCAAAACATACCTAACCAGCATATGCTGGTTTATTTTCAGCAGGGCTGCCTTTTTATATGCTAGATATCTTAGCAATAAGACATATAATACACATTACACAAAACCAGACAACTTATGTAGTGCTTGGTTAAGACCAACTTGCTGACTTAATTGGGTTGCATAAACAACCCAAATATTACATTTTCAAAAAAGATAGTTCTGCACATCCCTGCTTTATACAAACAAAGATAATACCACTAGACTAAGGTGCCAAGCTGAGCTTCTCATTCCGAGTCATTTTGGTCTGTTAGACTGCCATATTTAAAGCTCACCTGTGTGGGAATTGATCTGGAAGTGTCGATCCAGATGGAGCAGGCGGTAGCTCAGCCGACCGTTGAGACCAGCATCACGATCGCTGGCAGATACCCGGCCGAAACCAGTGCCTGCCGGCAGGTTCTCGCGCACTGCCAGGAACACTCTTTCTTGGGTAAACCGAGGAGTGTTGTCATTTTCATCCATCACTGACACACGCACTGTAGCACTACCTGTCTTCTTCAGCTGTCCATTGCCTGATGTAGCTAGTACAGTGAGCAAGTACATCTCCTTGGCTTCTCTATCCAGGGCACTTTTTACAAACAGCCAGCCGCTGTCAGACACAATGCCAAACCCTGCAGCGTCACCGTCTGGGTGCAGGTGGTAGGCTAGTGGGGCAGAAGATGCAGAAGATGGCCCAGGGGTGATGCCACCGTCTCGATTTACAGCTCGAACCTGCAGGAAGCGAGTGTTGAGAGGTGTGCTTTCCTTCAGTTCAACTCGGTATGTGAGACTATCGAATACAGGGCCTTGGCCATTCTCCGCTTGCACGTGGATGACCAGGATAAAGGTAGAACTCAGTTGAGGTGCTCCGCTATCTTTAGCAATCACCTGCAGGTCATAGCGAGGCATGGTCTCATATGACAAACTGCCAATCAGGCGGATTTGTCCACTGTTGCGATCAATGCTGAAGGTTCTCTGGGCACCGCCGGTGAACAGGTCAAAACTCAGAAGACCATTGGGTCCAGAATCATGGTCTTCTGCTTGAACCTTATACACCACTGTACCCATCCGGGTGTCTTCAGGTAGAATCAGTGACTCAGAAGATGAGGGCAAGAAGACAGGCGCATTGTCGTTGATGTCAGAAACTGTAATTCGTACCCGAGTCTGGCCAAAGGCTGGGGGGTTACCACAGTGCGCCTGGACTTCCAGATTCAAGCTGGGTTGGGCCTCGTGATCCAGAGGCAAGCTTGTTCTCAAAGCCCCAGTCTCTGAATCAATAGTGAAGTAGCCCGTAGGGTCACCAGAACTAATAGTGTAGGAGATATCCTTCGAGACACCTGAGTAAAAAGAGGCAAATGGCCAGAGACCCATTACTTTACAGTGTAGGACGAAAACAAAGACAAAGAGTTATTTTTCATCACATGAGACCAGAATTTAGTGCTTCAAATATCCAAAGCAAATTGTTAAAAAACTAAGCGGTGAAACAGAATGAATGATTAATGCCGATTGTAAATGAGGTGTGTACAGTGGTTCCTTGCATATTTGTACAAGTGGTGCACCATGGAGAAAAAAGCCAGAAGACATCTTTCAGCACACTTGAACGCAGTCCAATTTGACTGATAAATGTGGGTACACACTGAAGTCTGGTTTATGTTTTTTAACGTGTTGAATAGGGATTTGTGACCAAAGTGGGGGACTATAAAAAGAAAACTTTGAGATTAGCTCACCCACCATTCTTAGTGCTGGCCCGCACAACGCCAACTTGTGTTCCACGCAAGGCATCCTCAGAGACCACGAAGAAGTACTGAGCTTGCTCAAACACAGGGGGGGCAACCAGTCCTGCGACTATGCTGATGTTGACCCTGGCATTGACTGGAGCAGTAAGGCCCCCACCATCTTTGGCTGAGACCACAATCGTAATGACTGAGTTTGCCTTTCCATGTAAAGCGCGCGACAGCGAAATCACTCCTGAGAAAACGCACACCCAGAAGAAATATTTTTATTCGATTTAAAAGTATCAGAATACATCAAGACACAAAGCACAATATCTCCTCATCCTATACACACACCCACACACTACCTTTCATGTCTAGGATCAGTACAATAAAAAAAGTAAAGAAAATATTACTTTTAAGGTGTAATATAGTTGCTGAAGACTCAGCTTTACCATCATTTGCAATTCAAATCTAAAGCTTTTAATAGTCTCACCAGTATCTTTGTTGAGGGTGAAGAAAGGTGAGCTCCCTCCAGGTACAGTATGATATGTCAGTCTGCCATTATCTCCAGCATCTGGATCGTGAGCAGTCACCTTCAGGACGGAGGTTCCTGGGGTGCTCTGTGTACTCAGGCTCACTGCATAGTTCAGAGGGTAGAACGCTGGTCGATTGTCATTTATGTCTATCAGGTCCACACGCACATAGGCTACAGAACTCAGTCCACCCTATAAAAACAGCCAATATTAAATGTTACTTATTGGTCATTAAAGACTGAACTGATCTGAACATAAAACAAAACTAGATAATAATACAACCAACTGATGAAGGCTGATTTTAATAGCCTTAAAACCTTAAGACAAAGGAAACACAATTCACAATTGACAAGAGTAACTACACTAGACAAAATATTTGGATTAAAATGTGCAAGAAACACTGAAACATTTCAAAGGCTATTGGTTATATTCCCTGTAGAGAACTGCAATCTGCCAAGGGCACAGTGTACATGTGGGATACGATTCTTGCTGCTAAACATCTTGCCCGCCTGGCATCCCATATGGAGCAAATGGCATGTCAGGAAAAGCCTCAACTTATTAAATATTACAAGCTGATGCTCTTTAGGGCCCAGCTGCCCTTGATTGCTTTAATGTGTCTCCTGAAATTTCCTTTCTTCAACGTCTGGCGCTTTAAAGTATTAGTTAGGCACAGGATGCTTAACCGCTACTGAAGAATTACTATGCAGGCGATTTTTCCCTCACTGGCTTTCTAAATAGACATTATTTGCTGCACTTCCGAAAATAATCCAGTCACAGTTGATGTCACAATTGAATTAGAAAGGGATGTGGCTGCTGGGAATCACTGGACACTCACCCCATCCACAGCTGTGACGGTGAAGTCGTAGTTGGCTGGTCCCTGGTCACGATCCAGGCTGGTGGTAGTACAGATCTGTCCATTGTGCTTGCCAACGGTGAACTGAGATGGGGTCACACTGCCTGGACCAGAGCCCAGAGAGTAGGAGATGGAGCCAAAAGAACCACCATCCGCATCAGTAGCTGTAACCTGGAAGAGAAGAGAACACAATAGATTAATGTTAAGCCAAATGTACCAGGTTAAGGAGAGAAGCCAGACACTTACAGTGTATTTAATCAAAGGTTCTGACCTTTATTTATATTAAACAATGATTGTCTATATATTGAATAGGAACAATTATGTAAGAACTTATATCCAATCAGCAGTAGACTTTCGTGGGTAGGCTGGGTGGAAAAATTTAATCTCAATATTGTAAGCCTTTTTTATGACATAGTATAATATAATATATATATATATATATATATATATATATATTAGTGCTGTCAAATGATTAATCATATATATATATATATATGTTTATATATATGATTTATATGATTTTTTTATATATATGTTTATATATATATATATATATATATATATATATATATGCAATATGCATTTGACCTGTAATCATATTTATGTAATATATTTTTTTAACAAGCTGTTACCAAATAAATTACAAATGTAAAAAAGTAAATAAAAAGTAAAATAAAATTAATCTACTTTTAAAATATTTATGGCATGTTTACAATGTAGTTTTTATTTTGTATGTATATATATGTATATGTATATATATTAACAAAGATGAAAAAAGTATATTTATACATTTAAATATGTTAAATACTAAAAAAAAGTATTAATATTAACCAACATATATTTTCCTTAAAACATCTCGGTACAAATTAAATTAATGTAAAAATAAAAAAAATGTAATGTAAAAATGTAAAAAAATATTTTATTAAATATATATCGAAATAACATTTTTATATCCTTCATTTTATATTCCAACAACACTCAGCACTTTCCTGTCACAAATAAACCTGCGACTCCACTGAGCCAGCAATACCACTGAACACAGTTATCGAACTTGGTTCACAGCCCTTGGCAATCAAACGTTGCTCTGGTGCTCTGCGGCAGGTACATATACTGCGGTAAACTAAGAGAGCAAATGGAGAGCTCTTCTGCTGCATTTGGGTTTGAGCAATCAAGCCAAAATGGAGGGAAGCTACTGGCAGCTAGCAGACATAAAGACTTTAACAGCCACAGCGCACAGCTCAAAAGAGAACATCAGACAGATAAACAAATGGAACTTGAGAGAGAGACAGAAAGACAGACTTGTATAGAGGTGATGACTATCCGAGAGAAAATTAAATGCCATTCCACGCAAATACGGAAAGTAAAAATACTCTCTATTCAGCTTCTTATTCATCAAATAAAAGGAAAAATCCAACTTCGGTTGACATTTACCAACTCTCAAACAACATTACATTTCGACCATGAGCCGTCTGGCGGGGATGACGGCTGAAACTGTGCAAAAAGATCCTAATGACATTGAGATGATGGTATCCGAGTCTGAGATTGCCTTCTGGCAGAGGCTGTGGAGCAAGTGTAGGAAAAATAATCATGAAGACAAGAAGTCTCAGCCCACAGCGGAGAGATGTTCCACCTTTTAACCATCCAAGCCCCTGAAGCAAACCCTGATATTTTACAACTGAACAAGGGGGGAGCACAATATTCATAAACACCACACCACACTACCTATCTTTATTCCCCTCATGCTAGCTTGACAGAAGTTGGACGCCTGAGGCCTGAACAGTGAGAGCTTGAGGTAATAAACCATGTAAGGGGCAATTTGACCAAGGATCTGCTTCATGGACAAAGCCATTTTCCATAAAAGCCTGGCTTGGGCAGAAAAAGCTGGGAAACGTCTGGGGGATTTGTGGGTCTCAATGTAGTCCAACTAAAGAGCTTCAAAGCACTGTAAGATAAATATTTCCTCTCGGTCACAGCGCTGCTTGAACAGAAAAGAAGGCATGTTGGTCACAATAAGAAATCATGTATTTATTACAGTACTCAACAAACATCTGTCAGGTTGACTATAGGTTTGGTACATGCAATAAGTCAATGGGAAACAATTAGTATTAAGAACGTAAAAGCTTCAAAGGTAAAAGACTGAAACCAGAAGTGGGATTGAGTTTCTTTTTCCATCTCGCCCACAAAAAGGATAAAAGTGGCTTCTCAAAAATGGGGAGAAACCCAAGCTCGTAATTTTTAGAGTGTGTTTGAATATGTGGTGAGATGCCAGTAATCATGATGACTGATTGAATGATTGTCTTTTTGGGTCCTGAGGGGGCACCTAAAGTGCATGCAAACACAAAAATAGGCATATACGTGTGTTCACACACACACAGGAGCCGAGGGATTTGGGGATGTACTGTTTAAGAACTGGGTTGCCTTTGCCAGTACAATAACAGTTCATAAGAAGTTTAGTGGAATCTCAATCTTGACTGAATCATAAGTGGGTCAAAGTGTGCTAGCGCTGCTTTCTCGAAATCTCTGCTAAATCCTCTGTGCTTTTCCTCACCGTAACTCATGGAGACACAGACTCAGACACGCCAACAGCATACAAAAGCTAGATGACTTCAAAAACTTAAATTTCACCCAATACCTTTCTTAACTCAAATAAATGTGTAATTTCTGCATCACTGAAGTGATTTCCAAACATTCAAACACATTTTCTCGGCCTGACATTGGTTGTACAAACTGTTAGTCCCACCCCAAACTCTTTTTTTGTTTATGTTACTGGCCTGGGATACTCAAACAAACCGAGGTTCTGTATTTAAATTAAGTGTGGTTTAAATGTCATACATAATTTCTTTTCCGGGTGTGAAAGTGAGGACGTTGGACACATTCTGGAGCTCTAACGGTTCCCTTGTCTCTCTCCTTGTGCGAGCGAAAGATGCGAACCGCCCTGATCGAGCCAAGTGAGACTTTGGCTGGGCGAACTGTTACTGAGAAACAAGCCAAAGGAATCCAATGCTAACTTGTAGAGTTTTGTGGTTCACCCACCATTCCTCTTGACTCCTTTTTTTGGGGAGAAAAAGAAACATTCAAGTAAGCGAATATAAGATTAATAGGGAGAAAGAATAAGCTTGTCCAGTTCTCATTCGTTTTTGCTAATGCAATGGATCTTGTTTCACTGCATTGGGTTTTCTCAAGGCTACACAGCTCATTTAGTGACTAATGTATAACTGAGAAACCTGACTGATGCTTTCCCAAGAGGAACTGCTGTATAGGACAACGAAGGTTTCTGATTTGCTAATTGACCACCTAGGAATGAAAATGCACAACTTTTACTTGGATGTCTGTAAAATGTCTTTTGACAAACCACTGACCCAAGGTCACCTATAAGTTGGTCGTATTATCACAATATTGCATGGTTTGTTGATTGATAGAGGACTGTGAAACTGTTCTGTAGGACAATTTCCATGCAAATGCAGTTCAAGATCTATCATCCAAAATTGGTACAAGATAAGTAGATTTGCTACGTGTAGCTCATTTAGCATGCAGAACTGATTCATTTAATTCTGTGGCACGTTCCTATTCAAACAAACCATCTTACAGCATTCAACACCAAACCATCTGATCAGGATGCTTTCACAGCCAAACTAAACACTGTAGTCGACAGAACAGTTTGTGACCTTGCTAACAAGCCAATCAGAGCGTGTCAGACAAATACGCTTTTGCAAAGCCCGTTCTGTACTACTAATCTTCTCAGTGAAGACATCAATAAACACAAAACCAAAGATTACACCAGCCAAACACAGACAAAACCCCTAAATAACACCGGTACAAGTTGGTGTAACTTGGCACTTGGGTCATCTGGAGAGACATGTCTTAGACAAACATGACACGGGGAGAGTACAGTGGTGACTTTGCTTAAATAACAAGCAACCCACAGAGTGATCCAACTGAAACAGCGTGATCTCACGTAAAAGAGCTCAGTTTCAAACATCTCGCCTTCTTTGCAGCTAATGTCAAAAGGTTTAACCGAAAGAAATACTTTGTTTCATTTAAATGTTGCACAAACTTGCAGCAAGAGAAGCACACATATGGGAAGTGCGGTTTAGTTGGGAAACTATAAAAGGCTAAAACACAATACAGGAACTAACAAAAGTTCAAAAATAAAAATAGCTCAATTTCAAAGCAGTTATTTGTAGTACAATGAAAGTGGTGGGGGTTTGAGACTGTCAAACCACAAAAAAAGGACCAAAAAGCACTTTAAATATATCAATGACAAACACGAAATGGTTAAACAACAAGGAAAAAAAGACAAGCTATTAAACATTAAAATAAAAGAGCAGATAGAAAGAAATATATATATAAAATTCTCTAAATAATCTAGTTTAAAAGTATTGTTTAAATACAAGGTATTGTCTGAAATCTAGAGTTAATATCCTCTTAGTTTAAGCCACAATATGGCTTTCATATTTTCAACCTGGTGCTATATCTCATTTCATTCCATAGCGGGGAAGATAAGAGATCAAACAGAAAACAGCACATTCTTTTCTCGGAAGGATACTTACAGACAAAGCCAAGCACACCATAAACATACTATGCTCCCAATAATTTCAATACAGCATTTTATTGAAGCTATCATTCACATCATATGACTTCAGACAGACAGAAACAGCACACTGATGAACAGATCTAAAACCCACGGGAGGACATGCAAGAGCAATGACTGATGGATAGATACTGGACTGAGTAAAAATAGAGATGGATGGAAGTGTAAAGAGATGTGTGTGACTGACAGACGGTGCTGAAAGGGGACAGAAAGACATGGACTGATATATATTGAAGGACATGCTATGAGTTATTACAGCTGTTTATTGAGCGATCTCTCTCTTTTTCTTCTTGGCATGACTTCAGAGAGCTGAGGAGGAGAGGGAAACGGGATACCTCCTACTACTTTCTGGCCCACTTGACCGGCGGCCGAGTGAAAGCTGCACATCCCTTCGGCTCATTACAGCCACAGAGCTGAAGCATCTGACATGTAACACATCTTGCTTGTTTAAGACAGAGACTACAAAAATAAATCTACCAGTGAGTGAGCATTCTTTTTTTCATCCATGTTGCAAATTTATTTTATGTGAAATATTGGTGCAAAATTGGAATGCAAATGGAAGTTGTCGCCTCTAGGGAAACCACAGTGGCTCTTTTATAAAATATAATAAACTTGCTGTTTAGAACACCCAAACAAAATGTTATGACATGCATCTTTTTCTAGCACAGCAAATGCCTTATGACTTGGAGCGACAGGTTATAATTATTTTATATATGTTTTAATAGCAAAACAAATATCTTGAATCTATTTACCTAATCTATGATTTAGTCACACTCATGCCATTCCAAACCCACGTGGCTCGCTTTCTTCTAATATATCTGAAATATCCAACAAAATATTTAATAAATCTCTGATTGAATGATGAATGGTATTGTTCGCCTGCTTCTTTAGTGCAAATGTTGCATTCCTGCCACCTCTGAACTGAAGTGCTGGATTGCAAACAACAGAATAGCTAATAGTGGTCATCATGATTAGTATAAAAGTAAAAATGATTACAATTTGGGTTGTGTTTCAGACACAAGCAGTATTGCTTTAATCATTGATGTGAGTTATGATGTACACTGCCACTGTACTTGATAAAGATATTCGTTAAAACTGATCTCATTTTGTGTTCCAAAAGTCTTGGTGTTTAAATGAGATGGCAGTGAATCAACGATGATAGAATAGTCAATTTTAACTGAACTATCCCTTTAAATCCTGCTGTTTTTCCTGATAATCACATCTTGACCCTGCTGTCAAAATAACTTACAGCTTGATAAAGCATAACAGATTCACTGCATTCACTCACTGCCAAGCATTGCTCAAAAATCACCAATGGATGTCCATTTAGGCAAAAACAGCAAATAACATAACACAGACACGTGTTATGAAACATACCAGATGCATTCTCTCCAGTGATTTTTTTTATATGACCAGCTTTCAAGTGGCTGGCAGTAACCCCAAAGGTCACCGTGACCTGCATCTACTGCAACGTTACACCTCAGTACAAGCTGTCGATGGGCGCAATATGGCGTTTTCGTATTGGCAAACATCATTTGTACATATTTCCTTCCTTTGAGTAATGGATCAGCATGACATCATCAGAGCGCTCCTCCAGATCTGTGAAGTACGCGGCACTCTCCAGATGTCCATTAAAAGGGATCTGCAGTATAATGGGATGCCTGTAAAACATCACATACATGTCAAGATCACTGAGGGCTCTAATTATTTCTTCATGCAAGGAAGCGGGGCTCCATACTGGTACTAGCCGCCCGCCAGGACGCTATCATCAGGAAATGTCCAGAAAGAGTCAAAAAGTCTCTGGTGGAAAGAAGCAGCTGACACGGACTGGTCATGTTTCGCGTTTTTATCAGATGCAGACTTGTATTCTGGTAGTTGACCGCAATTTATGTCAGGTATGGTGTAAAGGCCGGAGTTTTGGATGTAAATATTGGGCTTGGAAGAATTTTGAAAGGTGTTGGTTTCTAAAATAACACAGCTTCAAGCTTTTCATCTCTGGCCTTGGCGGTGACGGGGAGGGGTAGCAGCAGGTACTTTAGGCTGGGGTAAGGTGCAGATTTTTGGCAGAAGATCACAGAAGGGCCAATTCAGCATAAAGAGGACTAATGACACCAGGAGGACCGGTGCGGAGGGACTATAGAGTACAGTTTCCCCGTTTTCTCTCATGTCTCCATAACTGTGAGTGTTTGTCTTTCATCTGGCCTTCGCAGCTGGAGGTGATTAAGGCATCAAACCAAGTACGGAGAAAAGTGATAGATTGGGGATCTCAGAGAGGAGAAGCAGAGACAGAGGGGTTAATGGCTGCAAAAGGAGTTATGGGCTCAAAATGGACTCGGGGTAATAATAACTTGATGTGCTTTCAGAGAATGTGACATTTAAATGAATGTTTGAAAATGCATTTGAATAAACACTGATCTGCTGACAATGTCTGCACAGTTTAGTCAAGAGATCAAATTAGATTCAAAAATGAAAATTCTGTCAGACAGCACTTACTCTCCCTCATGATGTTCCAAACCTGGAGGCAGTTTTTTTTCCCCATAAAACAGAAAAATAATCTTTTAGCTCTTTCCATACCACGATTTTATAATAAATTCACAACTAGCATGTCCATTAGGCTCTAAAAAGAACAAGAACCTAAAAAGATCTGAACAGAAGTCCGTAGAAGTCCAAGACTCATGTACTATATTCTTATTCTGCAAGGGGCGAGGGTGAGGGCCCGGCTCGGCCCCGCATGCCCCCGCGAAGGAAGGCGCAAAGATAGGAAGAGGCGGGAGGAGAAGGGGATGGAGGAGGGATGCACAAAAGAAGAGATACGGAGTAGAGGAAACAGGGTTTATTTATAGTAGGTAGGAGGAATTTGATTGGACAGGTGTAACGAGGAGCTTGATTAGGTAATGCAGTGCCAGCTGTGAATGATTTGTCCAGCGCTTTCTCCCGAAACTTGTTATTTGCAAAACGTCACTTGTATATGTATATTTTGTATGTATATACATGTATATTTTACATAGTCTATACATATACATATATATATATATGCTGATTTATTACTAAAATTGATGTCAAATTAACTGAAGATCAGGTTTGTACTGTGTAATTGCCCCAGAATGTATTACACATAAATATTTATATTAAAACTTACTTTTTTATAATATTAAATCAGGCAGACCATTATTACAGCTTTTGATGAGGTTATTCTTTACAGGCAGGTTATCTACTGGTATAAGATGTTTTTAAGAGCTGGCTGTGTTTACTATTAACCTCTCTAAGGTCTACTGAAGCTCAGAGTGAGCAGGAAGCCAACCCTATCAAAACTAAGACTCGTGCCACCTCTGACAAATCTTCCCCGTGAGAATTAAAACACCAAGCACTTCCCGTGGTCATTTTAACAGGAACAATAAACATGCCAAAAGCACCTCTGGAAATGTACACCGGGTGACCCTTTGCACTGACCCCATCACGCCTTGCGCATCAGAAGAAGCTCTGTGTCCCAATCACTGTCAGTTCAATGGCCCCACCGGTTATTTTTGAAATGCCACATAAAAGACACGGCTCTTTTACATTTTTACACAAGCATGTCACCTATGTTTTTGTTAAAAAAGGCAAGAAAGGAAATGGCAAAATCATATGAGATGGTGATTATACTGAAACAGCAACCTGCTAAGAGTATGTGGATATTGATGTTATAATAAAATAAAATAGAATAAATAATAAAAAATGAAACAAAGTGTGGATTTAATTAATTCCTATTATTTTTTAGAAATCTTTTTGACCACACTTATTTGGAAAAAAAAAAAATAGGACCATATCATTTTTATCCATATCACTGAACAATGTTGCCTTTGAAGCTGTAAACCAACTCCACTCCTCAAACTTGAATGAACCCAGATGAATTGCACTGATAGTTTAGTGGGATGCTGAAGGGATGTCAGCAAAGATGGAATAATGCGAACCATGCTCTCTATGGGATCTAACGGTACTGATGTGGCTTATGGCACCGCTCTGCTGGTCAATAACTCCCTCGGAGGACTACGAGCACAAACACAACACGCACACGGTAGCAAATTCCGCCCGCAGCCCTGCCGCCTGGCACCCGTGTCGAATGGGTTGTTGAGAGGCCAGCTGCAGAGAACAGCAGGGTTTTTCCGATGGATTGCGGCCTTCACATGCCTTCCTTGAAAAAAAGTCAGGGAGCACAGCTTTTATACGGGTCAAATGTAGTACGGTCAGTGCTTTAAAGTATGAAAGTGGTAAAATTGTCTGTGGCTTACATGAAAATACATGGAATGTAAGTGGACTTGACATTACGTACACATCATTTGACTACTAGATATATTGCTTTCAGTTAAATGTCATTTTAGATGCTGGTCAGTAGGAGTCACTGGCCACATCACTCATAAATGTCCTCAAGGCAAGAGCTAATAGCCGTTTCTCCTGAACTCAATCTGGCCTGGTATTAATGTTGAACAGCACAGCAGAGGGAGCCAGATCAGGTTGTCTACTTTCTATTTTCCTTTCAAAGTAAGCTGTAAGTGGCTACTGACAGTGTAATAATTAGCATATTGCTAGCCTGGGGATACTAGATTTGCATCTAATGGAAAATTTTCCCAAACCACAGCAATATGAAAATTTGACATTTTTATTAGGAGACCCAAATATATTTTCTTTGTCAATTGTTTTTCTCCCAATAAAACCAACCCTTTTAGTGTGGATTTTGGCAATACTACAAAGTTTACATTATTTTCTACTTTTTAAAAGAAGGTAAATGTATAATAAATTTAAAATGTATTATATAT
>JAUYWG010000050.1:13627966-13660750 GCA_034779775.1 Enteromius afrohamiltoni | reverse complement strand
TGTCTATATATATATATATATATATATATATATGTATTTTAATTTCAAATATATATATATATATATATATATATATTTGAAATTAAAATACATTTTATTACAAACTATTTATTCTATTTTTCCCGACCTTTAGGGTTCATATGGTTCAGCTAAGCCCACATTACTCCGAGATCATCCTTTTCTCTTCCTCTTTTCCTTTCATCTTGACTTCCATCATTCTGTTCTCAAATTACGCAATGCTGTGAATTGCATTTTAATACTTCAAGCACAAGCATGAATGTGCATAACAGAGAACGCAGAGAACTCAAGACAGGAAGATTTATGCCATCTGTAATAAACCTCTATATGGACATCCACGTGAGGCTACATATGGTCTTCATATCAGTAGCTGTAAACAGGCTAGATTTCTAAAGCACCTGTAACATGAAAGGCACCCGTATCCATGCAAGTTTTGTTCTGGCTTTGTAGGGGCAGCTTCTGAACTGTCAATATGCTTCCTCTGCCGGATGCAGCCTAGCTAGAAAAATATTGAGCGGTATAAAATATTGAGAAATATATATATATATATATATATATATATATTTTTTTTTTTTAATGAATGAAAAAGCTATTTTCTTTCATTTACAAATAAAACATAACTATTTATTTATTTTCTATTTTTAACAAGGCATAAACATGTTTCTCTTGAGTAGATCAGCAAACAGTAGACAAAGAAAATACTTAAGGAACAGGGTTCCAGCTTCCAGCTGGCATTGCAGAAATTACAGGACTTACGGAAAGATTTGAGAGTGTTGGACTGAAATCTAGTGAAGCTTTGCAACACTTTAGAGAAATTATGGTTTTTCTATTTTTCCGGCTTACAGGGGAAATCTGCTGATGGGGCAAAGAGAAGCCACTAGTCACAGACACTAAACCACATTAAAACTCAAGTACATGACCCCAAATTACAGAGAGCCAATATTAGGTCGCCGTTAACTTTAATAATTTAGCAGTAATTGCAAATCTACAGCACTGAATTTTCCAAAAAAAGTAAATAAGCACCATTTAACATTGACTACTGCACTCACTGCACTGTATTTAATTGCCATGTTGGCGGTACTAATCATCATAGGTCACTAACCGCTACCTATAAAAACATTAGATCAGTTAACTTGGGAGGTCCCGGTCTGTCTCTAATAACAAGAGACGATGCACCATTATTTTTTTTTTTCTGTACTGAAATAACATGTTATGAATAATATAATTTGGGTTTAGTTTATTAAATCCAAAGCATCACTAATAGCTATTCGCTTCTTTGAATTAAATGTAAGACTCGCCCCAAAACCGTATAGACACGACTATGTATAGCAGAAAATAAATATATACGAACATACATTAACACACATAATAAACATAACAAAATGTAACTATACAAACCTTTTAGTATTAAAATGTTTTGTACTGAATTAAATATCTGCATAAAAACATTTTAAAAAAAAATAATTATAAATGAATGAATTCTTCTCTCGACTGATGTCGTTACAATGCTATTTTTTTTTTTTTGGCAAAAACATGGAATTATGTAATAGATTTTTGCCAAAAGGTTTCTTTCAGTTCACTAAGGCTTGCATACTATTCTTACTACTACTGCCATATGAGGATAAGGTCATATAAAAGATATGGCAGATACAGTATGCAAAAAGGTTATGAAACTTTAACTTTACATCAAATTCCTTCTGTTTATTTTAAACTGCTCCCTGGAAGCATAAGATACTGTTTGTTTTTTTAAATGAAAAGTAGAGGTCTAGAATTATTCTGGAATCTATAAGTAATTATAAAAGTTCCTAAAACACAAACACATGGAACTAATGTCCTTATAAAAAGCAGAATTGGGGCTAATGAGGGATTTGAACATGCATCTTGTAACTGCTCAGGACAGGCAAGTGTTAAGTGGAAAAGCTAAACTCCCCCAAAGAACAAGTGCATTGTGCTCGTGAGTGACAGAAAAAGAGAGATGAAGAAAAAACGAAGGGAGAGACGGATTAACAATGAATCATGGGATCTAGCACACTTTGCCTCACCAGTAAAACCTAAGCTCATTTGATGGGTTAAAGACTCAGGTCTCACATGATAACCAATGTGCTTTGAGAAGAAAAAAAAAAAAAGAAAAACAGCAGAAAGTGTGTGAAGGGTATGGAGCAGGAAGGGGTCCGGTACTCAAGAGGATTATGTCTCATTTCTGGTATACGGCGAGGGCTAAAAGCAGTCCGACATCACCAGATAAAAGCTGTGAGGAGCTAAAGAGTTGAGGCTGGACTTTTATAATACATTAAGACAGAATGGAGGGCCAGAGCTGTCATCCCGACAGTTCGCTTGAATTAAAGATGGGTTGAGCTGACATAGGCCAAACTTTTGAGCCTTCACTGCTAATCTCTCAGTAGCTTCAAAACCGCATTTAAAATCCAACTGGGCCATCACAGCGAGGTTTTATTTTTTATAATGGCATATGAAGACATCAAGTTGCATTTGAACTTGAAATACATTCAGTCTTTTAAAATCTGCAATTATGCATATCCCAAAAGCAAGTTCTTTATTTTTGAAGACATAAATGCCTAATTGGAGCCAGTACATGTGCGAAAGTACTGTTTGCAGGCATCTGCTGTACTTTTAACAGTGTTTATAACACATTCTGACCAAAATACCTATACATCTTACAGCTCGCATGTCCGTTTCTTTGTCTTTTAAACCAAATGGAGAGTTTTGTTGTGAGGGCAGTTGAGATGTAAGATGCAAGATTGTGCGTATGTTGTGTGGATGGAATGTTTCTTACATTTTTTTCTCCTCATCAATCATGAACACCGCTGACACTGCACTTTTGTCCATTCAAGAGTACATTCACAAAGAGGTCCATCCAAGAAACGCAACATAATGTGAATAGAAACCGCTATGTTAGGGAAATCACTTTAGGTCTGCTTCTTCGCCTTTCTCTTGACAAAGTCACGGAAAAAAACACTTGCCTTGATTTATTGCTGCTTACAGAGACTATTTCTGACAGCCTATATCTCACGTTTAACTACACACTTTAAGGAGGCTGGACGTATGCGACTGTTCTAGCGAGTCCTCAAACAAAGTGTCTGTACGCAATGGCCAAAAAAACTAAATTCCTTGGACCATACAATATCCACAAATACAGAGTTAACTGTGGTTCTCAGAGGAAATAGTGCAGTTTTATCCGCTCTACTTGTTCCATGTTCGCAGTTCTCTGGTTTTACATGACACATCAACTTTTTTAACAGCATTTGACGCTTAATACTGTTTTCTTGCCTTCTGAAACTGCCTGCATCAGACGTTTAGAGAGAAACACTAGCTATGTTTCCATTTAACTTAATGAAACATTTGTGAATAAAGCACAGTTTCCATTTAACAAGAGAACAAAATCGTCACTTCCTAATAAACAGGCTCTAAATATCTCTAAGAAAACTAAGAGAAGTTACAGAATATAATAATTTATATAAATATTAAATTACAAGCAACTTAACAAAATAAACACAATTTATTCAGTAAATGTGTTTCCATCATAGTTTATGTGCATTGTTTCTTATCGGATAAAAAGTTTATCCTACTCAATTTTTTTCAGAATTCATGCATTCATACAATTTGGGTGTTTCCATCCAGCATATTTTCAGGCAATATTCCAAAATGCACATAAAAATAGGTGAATGGAAACATAGCTACTGTTAACCTTATTTTATTCAATATTACAAAAGGCACAATTTAATATGCATATACAGCATGCTTCTAGTCACTGTAGAAGTAAATCATACCTTCAATCGTCACCTGTAAACACTTACATAATTCTACATTATCAGAGATCATTCCTGCTTAGTTTTTGCAATCTATCTTGAGCAATCGACAAAATGCTTTTTCTTGTTTTCAAAAGCTGTGTGGTGTTGTTCAAGATCAAACTCCTTATTAAACAGGCTTTTGAGACGCAGATGAAATCACAAACTGGCAAAGAGCGCTTGGTACAGCGGTCAGTGAAAACCAACAAGAGATTTGGCAAGAGTGTATCGGTGACAAACGAAAAGAGTTGCAGGTTCGCTAATAAAAGTCAGTGTGGATATGTTATGACAGGCCAGATAGATCTACTGGGAAACAAACGCAATACAAATGATGCAAAACATGTCATAACATCTCAGGAATATGAATTAACTGCAATTTATTGAGACCCTTGAACCTAAATTATGAGCGACTACAACCTGAATATGGTACAAATTAGATATTAAATAGCCCATACAAATGATAAATGAGTATTTACATCAACTCCTACACGTTTCTCAATCTGTATGGTATGTATTGAAAGTGCATGAGGTAATCTTTACAAACAAAACCATGGTAAACCTAGCACAACCTTTCCTGAACTATCAAACCAAGTATAAACAACTTCCTCTGTGAAGACAACATGACCTCTCGCAACCTTCCGTACAGGAATGTGACTAATGTTCACTTAACTGTAATCAGTGACGTGCAGAATGAAGATGTATGCCACATTTTGTATTAAGGCCTATGCAAGCATATGCCTTTCATAAAGACTTGGGACAACTCCATGAACACGGTGATCCAAGAGTGGGTTCACTCTGGGTTCAGGGAGTCTTGCACTGTATATAATTCACATGTAAAATAAGGTCAGCGTGAATGGAAATATGGTCCCTAGTGTACTCGAGACACTGTTTGTCTGTACTCCCAAAGATTTGGGAGGTAAAGAGGGAGGTAACTGAAGCCCGGTGCACTTGAAGGGATCAATTTATTTGAAGATAAATTTAGCTTTTAAGTAACTAAATAGTCAAGTTTCTGTGGTCCACGTGCATCCATATCCTATGGGGAACAAACTTGAATCTTTTTTCTGCTACCTACTGTAAAGTTCAGTTTTTATATTCAAGAGGAAATGGAACTACTGTCAATATTTACTTCATATTATTTCAAATCAGTCTATTGTAAAGAATGTCTCTACTGTTTTTGTCCTTTAACTAATTTAATAATGAATATCAATCGGGTCTGAATAAACTTTTCATATGCATTTTAAAGAAATTGTGAGAACACATGCATTTTTTTGCCCGTATTTGTCTTCCTTTCCAATGAAAATGCTTGCTACAGATGCAAAAACACAGAAAATCTAACATGACCTGATTTTTTTGACGGACAATAAAAACTAACAGTAAAAACTGACAGCTGTGGTTGTCAGAATTTGACTGTAAAAGATAAGATAACAACATTTTAGGTTTTACGATTTTAAATTAAATTTACAGTTAAATACCGTAATTTCATTAACTGATATAATGTTATTATATCAACTTATTAAGTATTGTTTTGTACATCTGATAACCTACCAAATCCAGGTGATGATGAGTAAGTCACATGATCATCCAAAGCTCATCACAAGAAGCTTTTAAATATGAACATATATAGAAGGTGTTCAGTGTCATTTATACAAACACTAAACACCATCATGGTAAACTCAACAAAACTAAACACTGTTCTTTTGAACTTTCTATTGCATCATGGCTTCACAAAAATATTTAGCAGCTATTTTTAACATTGATAATAATTACGTTTCTTAAGCATCTAATCAGTATATTAGAATGGTTAACTACGTGACACTGAAAAGTTTGCCATCGGAGCAATACATTTTAAAAGTGACTTTAAATTCTAAGAATATTTTATACTGTTTTTATAGTATTTTTGAGCAAATAAAAGTAGGCTTGGGGAGGATAAGGGACTTTGTTCTTACATCTTACTGACCGCAAACTTTAAAATGGCAGTGTATATGGTTTTATATTCCGCAGAAGATAGTCATACAGGTTTAGAACAAGATGAGGCTGAGTATAACAGCGTGAACTGCTTAAAGAAACATTAGAGAAACACAATTTCAGAAGTAGCTTAAATCTAAGGATGGTCAAACCAGTGTGTGATCGTGTGTGAAACCACACAGTCATAAAACTTCGGTGGCGATGCCGAAAATTACACCATAGTTCTCTTAAACTGAAAAGACAGGATTAGCTTATAATTACAGCTGACTGACCAGTCTTTGAACTTCAGTATTCTTGTTGGCTGTGCATGCAAAGAGGAGCTCCAGATGTCCTCGACTTCATTGATTTTCCAGATGTTACGTATAGAATGGATAATGGATTTGCTGGCCCTGAACAGAAGTTTTCAGTATTTACAGTAAAAGGCATTTAAGGGTAAGAAAACACTGACCTCACGCAACCATTCCAAGTGATGGGTTTTAGTCAACAAGAGCTTTTCAAGAAAACAATGAATATTTAGCACTAACTTAATCTTACACTAGCTAGCTGTACCATGGTGTGCACCAATTCATATTTCAGTTGTTTTTGAATTGGATGTTAAAGCAAGACCCTTTGAAGCCAACTCTCAAGCAAAAGTATACAAGTGACTGTTTAAGAGAACAAAAAGTCTTCTGTCTTTCTTCAAACACTGGGAAACGGCCTTGAGAACTAGCTCATATCTACTGTAGCATTACACCAAATTCTTCTGATGTTCCCTACAATGCCTGCATTTTTCTTCATATCTCTATGTTCTTCTCTCTCTCACACACACACACACACACACACAAACAAAATCTATTCATTTGCTAATTGTTGACTCTCCTAGTAGAGAGCTGTGAACTGATGGCAAACCGCCCAGCATAGTTGTAACACTAAGGATTCTTCACATCAATAAATTTTCAAAAAGCAAAAAGTGATGTTGTGATCTTTAGGAGCCACTTCGAACCAATCTGACCCTTAAACATGACCTTTGTTTGACTAATCCAATGCATTCTGATTCTCCATGAATGCTCAAGGATACATCTGAGCTAAGCTTAGCCATAGAAAATGATTTCAAACTGTCTCTCAGTTTGCAAAAACAAATAACATAATGTGTTGACAGTTACGTGGTTACACTGGAAGTCTATGGGGCAAATGTACAATAGCCACAAAGGCTTCCATTGTAAGTGGATTTCTGTCAGCATGCTGTTTTGTTTGTTTTTACAAACAGAGGGATTATTTACTGTTCACTCTAAATGAATGTGCAACAAGCAAATATGCATTTGATCCTCAGATCATTTATAAAAACCATACTGGTTCCTGACTTCAGAAAAGCTTTCTTTCAATGATGATCACATGCAGGAATGTGCATTACACACACTTGTCTTTGTTGATCGAATGTTAGAAATTAGTTTTACCTTCCAAATGGTCTTTTATTTAATATTTTGTCTCTGAAATGCAGCAAACATTACACTAGCAGTGTCAAAAGTGCCAAAGAGAAGCTTATCCCAAACAATACAATATTAATTGCTGAAACGTTTTAGTAACCATTTTGCAAAGTCATTAAATCTGTGTTCTGAGAAACAACAGTTGAAACCCTAAAACCGGAATGCAAGTGTGAAAGTGCAATTCAAATCTCAAACGTGAGGATAATCTCAGAAGAACTAATTCAAATGCCTGAGGAGAGACCCTGATTTGAAGTCAATAAGAAGTAAAAAAAAAACAAGACAGATTAAGTCCTGGTATCAAACTACTAGAGAATCTGACACTTAGAAGGTAAAATGCTACAAAATGCTTGTATAGTGGTGTGGTTTCTTGTCTATGTGTATCTAAACATGAAGTAATTTCAACTATTGAAACAAGAGTCTGCTCAAGTGTCTCACGTCTGTGGTATTTTCTTGTGTGTTTATGGGGCTCCTGGGAAATCTTTGGATGTAATGTAGCCTAATGTCGGTTTGAGACGACTAGCAACTGTGTTCAACCAGCAGGAGGAGGCAGGTGAAATATAATCCAATCAGTCTGGTTTATTTTCTGTTTTTTTGAAACAAGAGTACAGTTGAACATGTCTTAAAAGTTCAAAAGGGACGAAAAAAATACAGGGTAACATCGAGATGCCAACACGATGAAGTGATAAAAGCTCTTTCTTCAGTCTAAATCTGAGTTGTTTTCCAACCAGCTCTGGTCAAAACATAGACAAGCGCATGAGAGATAAACAGAAAAAGGTAAAAATGTGAATGCCTACAGGTTTTGTGACATCAGCAGTGTGTTGCTGTGGTAATGTGTCAACAGTTGCCAGGGCGATGTGTCGTCATGCAGAGAGAACATTAGCAGGTCTGCCCAAACCAATGAACCATGATGATGAAGCCATACAAAAGCACCTTTTAAGCAATTACTTCAATGAAGAACGCAGATTCCAAGAATTCCTCTACAAGAAAGCATATAATCTTGATAGACATGCAACAGAGTAATTTTACCCTATAAATCACCACAGCAATGTTCATTTATCACAATTAAGAGATTTTTCTGAATAAAATTAGCAAATTAAACTCATACTTGCAGAGTAAATAAATGTCTAGAACATTAAATAAAGGCTGTCAATGACTATAAACATTAACAAAATTAATTTGGTGGTACATTAAATATTAATTAACAGTATATATTAATACGCCCATTGATAGCCTTTACATTTAAGTTCATACACTGTTGTTGTTGTTTTTCATTTTATTAATACAAATTATTGCACTAAAATGAAACATTAAACAGACAGCTGCAAGTGTTTTTTGGCAATATAATAAATGTCTTTACTGTCACTTTTGTTCAAGTTAATGCCTCTTTGCTCCCTCCTTTAAAAAAAAATAAAAAATAAAAATCCAACCCCAAAATTTTAAACAGTAGTATACTGTTTACATAAACAGCGCACAAAAGTAATCCGTCTTAAAAAAGCAATAAGCACCAATCAACCACCCCTCATGTATGCGAATTGTTGTGTTATCATCTAATAAGCATGTGTTGGGTAACATTTGTAAGCTATTTCTGTACTAATGTTGTTTAGCAACGCCTTACCTGACAGCCTTGCATATTTGGTTGCTCTTACTGCAGGGTTTGTGGTGAGATGAGTGGGTTTAATTGTCAGGTAATCTATGGTTACTGCATTCCACCGAGACAAATGCAACACTCTGGAAACCAAGCAAGCCATTATTCTCAGGTCAGAAGAACTCTTAGGGCTTCATTCTCACACATAGAGCCCTGTAAAGTGTGTGTGCGGTTGTGTTGAGTGGGAGAGAGGGTATTTGAAAGAGCAAGCCAGGAACGAAAGAACATAAAGAGCAAGATCTGAAAAACATCATCTATATTGCAAATACGTCAACATGTCTAGCAGGCAAATCAGCTCTTTTAATTAATAAAACAACATCAGAGCCTGCATTGTGCGTGTGTGAATAATTGCTGTGATCAGAAACATTGGGGGTTGTTAAATAATCATGACATTACCAAATCAAAGGCTCAAAGAGACCATATAGAAGGAACAGCACCAGTCCAAATCACAAGTCCCATTTGTTTTCAATCACATAAGTCAACTTTCCTTTCATTACATTTACACTTAGCTTTTGGGGTTGGCAGTGGCTGATTAATCTACCACATTAAAACCAGAACAAACACCCCGCTTCCGAGCTCACTTCCAGCGGGCTCTGACAGTTTCCCGGGCCAACAAATTAGGGATGGATGGCGTGTGTGCAGAAATCCTGTTAGGCTTTCTGTTGATGGCTTGAGACTTTGTGACAGCGGAGACAATGGCTCTGCTCTCCGCACTGGGGTCATTTTCATCAATTAGCCCACGTAGTGCTCAAAGGCTAATCCAATAGCCCGCCGAAAGTGTTCTCACGGTTACAGGGGGCTGTCTGAATTAGCCCGGTGGGCTGGCGGCCCAGGAGATGCAGACACACAACAATGCAGTCTTCAAAATGAGAGAAGAAATGAGATTTGGACAGAAAGAGAGAGCACTGGCGAGGAAATATACAATGGGTACAAACCGTATTTATGCAACAGGACTGTAACTGGATTAAATTTATGTAGTTATCTTTATAATACTTGTAATAAGGGCAATTTATGCATTTTTGTCCTGCAAGATGTTACTGTAGGTAACTGTTAGGATTTTCTCCATATAATGGACTTAGGAACAAATAGGTTGAGGGTCCAACTTGTAGTTTCAATTCAGCTTCAAACTTGAATAAGGGTCTTGTTTAGCGAAAACAGCTCTGTGATGCACACACATTTCATTTCACTAGATATGCCCCTTATTCCTTGGCTGGGATCGTGTAGAGCCCTTTGAAGCTGCATTGAAACTTTCAACCTGTTGTTCATCATTTACGTCCACTGTACGAAGAAAAATCCTGTAATTTAATACTCAAAAGACTTAATTTCTGTTCGACTGACGAGAGAAAGACACAAACCTCCTGGATGACATGGGGTGAGTAAATTAACAGGAAATCCTTGATCTGCAAGTGAACTTCTCCTTTAAGTGTTCAAATACTTTTTGGGCCGAGAGAAAGAAAAAAAAGAGCTTCAGTATGACTCACACAAACCGCTCTTGGATTCTTTATACAAAGATTATGTAGAGGTTAACCAGGGTCAGGCTGACATTTGCCACCAGGACAATAACTCATCTGCATAGTCGATATAAAACATCAAACAAAATGATTGAAAATGAAGGAATACCAAAATCTGACAATGAAAATGATGTTTCAACGTCTACAACTTTTGAAACTAACAACCAGTCACCATGAATGTCCATGATTGTCCTATTTTGGCCAGGTAACAAGACTCTATTTGCAAAGGCTGTGGAAACAGAAGATAACTTTTGGAGTAAAGCCTACTTTTTTTTTTTGAAAAGACATGAGGTAAAACACTGAGTCACTATGTTGTATCCCTCAGACTGGGCCAATAGCACTACTTCACTTAGCATGAGAAATAAATATATTTATAGTCAAAACAATTATAGGAGATTCTAGATTTAAACTTTCTGTTAGCATTTGGCTAAATATCACAGACAACCTAAAGGAGCTAGGATATCATGTAATTTTTAATTAATTGATCATTTATTTTTCATAACCTCTCCAGATTGGAGCAATGCTAAGTGTTTATGGAAATCTTGCTAAAGACTAGCATTGCTGGCATTTCAGTGTTATGGCGCTCCCAAATTCGTGCAAACGGCTAGACAGATCCGCCCATCTGGACCACAATATCCAGGCAGCTGGGTCCGATTGCAGGACTGCCAAGCTAACAACAATGCTAACATGCAGCCAACACCACACGATTTCTTCCAGGAACTGTATAATTTGTGTTACTCAACAAGTGTCATGGCATTCAAGCCAGGTGCTTTGTTTCCAAAGGCCGCACAATAAGGTTCGACTTGGGCGAGTAGATGAATTAGATTTTGTGATTTATTAACAAAAGCAAAAATATATGCGGATTTGGCAGTCGACTTTCGAAGCTCAAAGGATTTTGTTTGAGCGCAAACAAGGCCAAATCAGTGAGCTGAGAAATTGCCTCAGTCTGTTATTTTAGAAATCAAATTTATAACCGTTACTTGGAATTGATGCTCCTTTTTATTTCTCTTCAGACATCTACAGAAGGTATTTCATTCAAAAGAACCTCCAGTTTGTGACAGTCACTGAAGAATATGAAAGTAGTTATCTTTAGTGGTTGTTATAAACACTCTGAGCACCTTAGGATGCTGGTATGTGGTTGCAAGAACGGTTAGAGGGGTTGCAAAGGTATTGAGAACATCTTTAAGTTGTTATTCGGTTGCAAAAGTGTTTTGGGTGGTTGCTAAGGTATTTCTATTAGGCCTGTAGCACAATGGCGCTGTATGTCAGCATTTATTGGCGCCAATGTGTTCTGAATGTTTTTAAAAGTTTTTGAGGAGTTTCTCCATACAGTGGACTTCAGATGAACAAATGGGTTGAAGGTCCAAATTGCAGTTTCAATGCAGTTTCAAAGAGGAATAAAGGCCTTCAACAGTCTTTTTGTATTTGCATAAAGCATGAAATAAACATGAATGAACATCAAACTGTATTTTATTTCAACCATGGAACGATACAAGTACACAAAGTTATACTGATAGTCCACCAAAGATAATCTACTCTCTACCTCATAAGTTTGAAGGACAAAATGGCAGATTCTGCAATATAACTGGTCAGACTGCCTGTCAATCAAGTGAAAGGTCAATGAAGGATCGTCAGGGCATTGCCGTGTGATTGCAGAAGTAAACTGTGGTTGCTTCTAAATTCTAAAGTAGCATGAATTCAAATATTACTCATGTCTGCAGCACTGCACTGTGAGATAATTGCATGCTGAGCAGCAATAATTAGATCAATTAGGCTATATTACATTTTTATATTCAAATATGTGATGTCAATACCAATAAATAATGGTGCAATGGGTAAAAGGTGAAGCCATGACGAAGTGAAGGAAGATTTGTGAGGTCAACTACAATGTAAAAGAACGAATAAAGCAGCAGAAGTGAAAGACTCACAGATAAGGCTGGAAGTTATTGCAATGGCTGCCCTGAGATACCTCCCACACACACATACATACACATTATCAGTCTGGTGTATCCTGAAGATACCAGCCGAATAATTTGTAAACATGCTGAGAGAAAGCAGAAACAAGACATTTGCGAAAGTAGCTAGATAGCAAGCTAATTAGAAATGTACTTGATTTACTATTTTAAATAAAAAAAAAAAACATTTTACAGTTCCAATTGAATTTGTTATTTCGTAATCCCAAGTTCAGTCTGGGTCATGAGAAGCCCTCTGTGTGGCTCTTAACTGAAGCGTTTGAGAAAGACGGACGCAACTGCCAAGCGGTGCAAGTGAAAAGATTAAAATCAGCAGAATCTGAGCCTTTGCGGAGCACCTCTAGAGTATCGCTGGATTTGGACACGATTTGTAGGAATGTGAGGAAGCTAAAAGACTAACTGAACCTGTCGGACAATCTTAGAAAAATATTGTTCTCCGGTCTAGTCAGACCACAACAGGCAACTGGACTAACTCACTCTGACATTCACCTCTTATATCCCCGTCCATCCGCTACCCCTGCCAGACCAGAATTGGAACCTGTGGGATGATCCTGGGGGGAGGAGGGTGATAGTTGTGGGTCACAGACATCCCTCCTCTCCGTTTCAGTCCTCCGGGAGTTGTGCTTTTCTAGCATTTCATAAACAAGCTCAAGAAGTGCGATTCAGGATGTGGGGGTAGGGAGGTGAACGACACCACAGATGAATGAAGACCAAGCACGGAAGGGCAGCGCGGTTCTCAAGACCCAGCGACCCGAGCGCCTGAGACCCAACAACAATCTCTCTTTGTTAGGTATGAAATGCAGAGAAATTTCAAACAACTTCAATCTATACACTCAAGCTGTTGACTGATATGTTAGCACACTTGCTAACACACTAATTTGTAAGCGGATTAGCAAAGGTGCGAGTGAAGTGTGTGTGTATGTGTCTCGGGAAGTGTGAAGCCGACCAAATGTGCCGCTGTGTGTGGTCATATCACACACTCTTGGCTTTGACATGTGTGCCTTTGTTTGGGTGTGGCAAATGATCTGCGCTACATAATAGCGCACACATCTCACCAGGCTTAGCTCAGACGACGCAGGCACAACTGCATGAGCAGGCCAAGCTCTGCTTGATGAGATGAATATTACAAATCTGAGCTGAGGGGAAGACACATGCTCACTGGGGGAGTACGAGTCAGGACAGCTGGCCTCGGACGCACCCTTTGGACACCTCAGACTATGTTGCTGTGGAATCACGAGGGGTTATGCTAACCTTTCCACTGGACAAACAAAATGAAAAAGAGGTTGATGTTCTTGACAAATTAAGCCTGTTGTTTTCAACAATGAATAGTGTTCAAAACATCACCAGACCACATTCAATTGCATTGTATGGAAAGAATATTGTTCTATTTCCTTGTTTAAAAAAACTCAACTTACTGGCAGCCTAAAACATACTAGTAACATCCTGGCAACATCCTGGCAGCTGCCATGTAGACTTGCATGTCAGCATGTAATAAAACATTGTATAAGCCTTACGGTGAATCTTTCACAAATATAAACAGAGTTTGTCAAGCCTTACAACTTGCAGTTACATCTACTTCCTGTCAGCTACCTCAATTCAACCTCAGCAGGAATGTAAAAGCAATTGTCCGTTGTGTTTTAAATGGCAAACAACGCTGTTACATGAAACGTGTGATTGTTTGCCTTTTGAGGAAGCTAAAAACTTATGAAATGTACCACTGAAAAACCTGACCCTCGTCTGAAGAATGTTCCTCCATGGACGAATTTTGCACTTCCACTATCCATAATTGCTTATGACAACAGAACCACTGAAAGCTGGATGAAAGTACTGTTCAAGTTATCAAGAACAATAATATCTATATTATAATATCTGGAAAGTTCTTAAAGGGTCGAGTATCACCCTGGTCAGTATGGGAAATGGTATAAAGGAAGGTTTCACATGCTGGTGTGTGGGAAGACAAAGATATTATGAACCAGAGAGAGATTTTTGTGGTACACATTGGTATCATCTGACATGATGTCTGTCACTTCGAGGTCGAGGCCTTCAGTGAAGGATATTAACCTCTGGCACTGCCTGGCTTTCCCCAGGAGATATGTAATAAGGGAGGGGAAATCTGTGCACCATCTCTAGTTTCGGTGCCAGGCAGCTGGGTTTCTCACATGGGTCTATTCCCTCTAACTAATCACAGAGGGCCATCTCTGGCCTATTGACTCCCAGAGCTTTGGCGAGGAGAGCCCTTGCATGCTTGTCGTACCCGACTCATTTTGGGCGGCTTTGCGAAGAGACTCTTAATTTCCTCCCCACTGCACAACTAAGAGCAGACGTCCAGTATCCTACAAACCCCAGGGGCAGGACTGCACCAAACTTACCCTATTTCTTTGACGAGAAACTTTCTAATGGCTAACATCGGATGTCTTTGTGTGCATCTCAGACAGATATTAAGTTCAGAGATGGGGGTTTTATCTTCACACAAGACCTGCTAAAATTACTTTAGATCCTGGTGCTTAAGGCTTTCAGGCTAAGCGGATATGATTGGCTCACATCTTTTTGATAGCTAAAGGCTATCTTAAACTTCCATAGTCCTTTGCTGCATTAGATTTGACCCAAATAAACTCAAACTATAAGAAAAAAACTTTCTTCCTCTGGTTTTGCTCCATTGGTATTTCCAGGTTAATGCACTGCCTTTGATGTCAGTTATTACGTTTCATTTTAAAGCTAGTGTACTAGTGCATCGATAAGACGTTTTGACTGAAAACATCCATGGCTAAGATTATTTTATCAAATAAATCCAACTTTAATTAAAAAAATTCTGTCTGCAGACAACAAGCCGACAAATACTTGCATGTTCTGATTTATAAATGGATTATATTAAAATTTGAATGTATAAAGTATAATTTTTTTATATTAATGAAATTGACTAATGTTTATCAATATAAACTAACATTGTTATCAATTAACATTATTCTTCATTTATTAGAATAAATTATTTTAGATTACTGAGTGTAAGACAGACTGCAAATGTCATTTAAAAATGTAAAAACAGGGTAATTAAATATATTTGGCTGCAGATTATATATATATATATATATATATATATATATATATACTCATGTTTACATTTACTGTGAATTATATTTGCCATCACCTAATGCTCAATTAAAGTTACTCCTGAAAAACACTAATAATCAATACGCTCATATTGCCGATTTGGCGTGAGCAAACTCTTCTATAAAAAAAAAAAACAATTTGTCAAAGAGCCTACTATATTCATAATATACATTTCCAGGCCTAATATACAACTAAAATAGGAAGCAAGCTAGAGATAAGAAGAAATGCAGAGAAAAAATATACATTTTATGCAATCATGCTACGATTACTGCATATTATTCATTTGTATTAACTATTAACAATAATAGGAAAAATAATGAAACTGTTGCAAAATTAATGTAATTTATTATACTGGTATCTGGTAACAGTTTTATGCCAGTCTACATACATGTTATAATAATCATTAGTCTACATTTTAGCAATTACTAACTGAAGACACTAAGTCAGCAATCTGAAAGTACTACTATGCAGCAATACATGCTCTCTAAGTAATATGGATTCCATCTTTGATCTTCTGTATGCCATTCATCACAGCCTGCACCTATTTACACTGTTTTCTCAGGAGCCACTGCAATTCGTGAGCAATTTAAATCGACTTTAACCAAACAGAGCATGGTGACAGTCTGTCCAAGATGAAAAGGCCGACCCAATCAGCTCCACGCACAGTGCTTGACAAAATTAGCCTCATTACCCTCACAAGCCATTGTTTTCTTAAGAATAATGAGCAGACAGTTACTGCTGACCAGAGGTTTCATGTCGCATTAAAGAGGTCAAGTTTGTCTTAAAATAAACACACTGCATTTACAAATCCAGACCTGCATCAGCTTCATCCTAAAGCAATTACATGCAAATGGCAAAGCTGAGTTGGTCTTTTTCCATTTTAAAAGATCATCTATTTCTCCCCACGTTTACACTCAACGTCCTCTCCCCATCCATTCACTTTTTTTTACTATTCCATGGGCAGATGACAGTTTCTGATGAATTGGACTGTGGTTGGATGAAGCAGGCTCACAGAAAGATTGCTACCAGATGAAGGGTCTTAACTTCTGCCTGAAGATAAAGTCATTGGCCCCCTGTTTTCCTTCAAGAGATGGTACACTCGACTCTCAAATATCAAAATGAATGGTGTCCCGAGTCAGAACCGCTTTGGTAATAAAATATTTAGACAAACAAAACCCCCATTTTGGTGAAGCCACGTCTAGTCCTCAAGCTCAGCAGGCCTCCAGGGAAACACATTATGCGGTAACCTTTACTGCATATACCCAACAGGAATAAAATGCTAAATATTCATAAAGCCCATTCAAAAATTTGTGCTAATGAAAAGGACTGCCATCCTGTGGCTTGAGAGGTTTTTCAGGAAGGTGTTAAGGAAAAAACAGAAAGAGACTGAAAACAGTTCACTGTTTGAGTTGGACAAGTCAATAAGAAAGGTGGCAGAAGACTAAAGATGGTGACAGATATTCCAGAACAAGACCAACAGTGTAAGAGAGGATAGCAGCCAGGGGTTATAAAGTACAATTAAGTGCTTTTCAGAGTGCCTGAAACAACCAAAACTTTCCACATTAATCAAATGACCAGCAGAGAACAAAAACACAGCAATTGAAACAAAGACACGTATACTTAATCATTATCTATACAGTAGTAAGACCCAACTGCTCATAGTGCATCTATAGTTTTTAGATCTGATCTGAAAGAATACATTTGCAAGTATAAAAAAAGTGCTATGATGTTTGGTTACTTTTTGATGTTTAGCTTATGAAACAAAAAGTAATATTGCTTTGATAACAGTTGGGTATGCAATACCAGGAATAAATGATCAAAGAGGTAAAGCAGCGAGCAATAGTGCATTTACATGTTAAATGCATGCTTTTAAATAAACTGTATGTGTATGTTTGTGTGTGTATTTTCTTCTGCTTCCCTTATACTTCAGAAAAAAAGTTCTTGTGTTTTACAAACAGAAAACCAGCAGCCCCTCTTTTAACACATACAGACAATCAAAAGAAGCAGCGTCAAGAAGACAGAGAGAGAGAGAGAAATGAAATATTGTCCATAAAGAGCTAACAGAATCCAGATGTTCTTCTGTAAAGAGGAGAGAGAAAACGGTATACAGTCTCCTTAATCCACTTAAAATCTAAAATTTCCAACTGTTACGAAAATATTTTTCCTTTAAATGCATTCCATATGAGGATGTATATACTGTTCTGTTGCACTTCCCTGCTGCATTGAAGTTAATTGCAAATTCACTAATGCTACCTGGCATGTCCTAATGAGGTAAATAAGCAACTTAAGTCACTCAAATCTAAGTAAAAGAGTCTTTTCTACTCATACTCAAAAACCTTTCTTTTCTGGTTGAAAGCTTATCTAATGTGACATTTTCCTGAATGCTATTCAAATGATGCTTTCCTTTAGCTGTTTCCTATGAGAAGAACCTAAAGAAGCAATGTTGTAAGTGATGAAGTAATCAGCTAAAGGGTCACCGCATGCCCCCAGGGTTGTGTCAGGTGGAACAGGCCCCTCAGTACAGAAACCAATGCTATGTGGATCTTTTTCTGCTTAAATGTCATCAGTCTGACTCATTTTATCCGTTCGCAGTCTGCTGGGTCAGTGTCAAGAACTGTAGAGACTCTTTAATCAAATGTTGGACCATTTCTCTGTGACGTCTCTCTGAAAACTTGGTTAGGAAGACTTTCTGCTCGGCTTTGTTGCTATCTTAGCCTTTTGCAATAGAATAGATACAGTACAACTCCCTAAAAAATAAAGGCTCTTTATTGGCATACAGTTCCATGAAGTTCCTTTAACATATGGAAACATTTGACTTTGTTAAAGGCTCTTTATAGTGGAAAAGGGTTCTTTAGATTATTAAATTGTCATTATTAAACAAACTATATTCACTTTGGAGAACACAAAATGGTACTTCTATATCACTGCAGTTTTCAAGAGTCATATGACAAAATTAGTAATAGGAATTTAGGAATAGTTTTAATTCTAGGCACTCCATTTGGCGGGGAACTCAATTACCTCCTACTTCAGAGTAGGGTCTAAAACAGGGTATTAAGCTATAATAGGTAACGCTTGTTACACTTGCTATTAACTATGATTTTTCCCTTAATAAATTCTTAATTTGCTGCTTACTACAGATTACTATAGTTAGTAAGATAGTTGGTAATGGGTAGGATTAGGGATGTAGAATAAGGTCATGTAGAATAAGGCATTAATATGTGCTTAATTAGCACTAATAAATGTCTAATATTCCAATAATATGCATGCTTATAATAACTAATAGGTGAAACCGTAAAATATAGTGTAACCTAAAACAATTCTACCATTGAACTACCATTGATGTAAGTCTACGTTAACTGGCCAAACTCATATGAAACACCAGCTACCCAGTGTTTTTTAAAATGCATTTTAAAATATTTATTCCAAAAACAAAGAAAACAGTGACAATGGCATTTACCTGTAGTCTGCAGCATTATGTTCTTTGCCAGTGTTTATGATATTTAACACTGCAAGTTGTCATATTTTGATCATCTTAAAATCCTTTTTTATTACTATAAAGAACCTTTTGTGAAATGGAAAGTTTGCCAATCAATTCTTATTTGCCATCAATGCAAATCAGAACTTTTCAAAAATGTAGATCAACATTAAATAGCGAAACCACAAACAAACTGCATACAGTTTAAACTGAACAGTTATCTACAGTTTGTAGTAGCTGTAGACCCCCAAGTGAAGAGGTACAACAGACTTTGCAACCAGATGGTTTTGTGGTCTGGCCCCTCCTGCTTCTGGGGCCCGCCTGAGCCGGGGAGCGTGGCGCCTTAGAGGTTAGCGGGCGGCCCTCATCAAGACACCATCTCCATGCAGACTCTATTTTTATTTCAGTCGCTATCAGAACCCATACCCTTCTATTTTCCACTTTTACCCCTCATTCTTCACGTCTCCGCAACTTCTTAGTTCCCTCACTCCTTTTTATCCTGATCTCGTGAGTTGGGATTCTGTCTCTGGAAAACAGACAAAAAAATTTTGGTTTCTGGATCCCAATACATTTTAACAAGTATTTGTTTTCCTTGCCAAACTCTCTCTCCGGCACTACCTTGGCAGCTGTAGCCGAGTCCAAATGCATTACACCAAGTTCTGTCGCATTGCATGCTCTGATGGCTTTTCTAACGGCGTCTCTCAACGTCTATGCTACACAATGGCGTGCATTCACCAAACGAGGGATGTCTCGATACTTCCGCATGGGGCATTTTAAGTGGACGCTTTCAGGGTTGCCAAGCATGCCGTTGTGATCGCTGCACTGAACGGCGTGTAGAAATGAAGCTGGCGAATGCTGAAAGGACCGTGGTGGCCCTTTCTAAGACCCGCATTCAAACACATTAAATGTCACGATTGTGCATCGGAGGGAAAGGATCACTGTATTTAACCAGCTAATCCAACATGAGGAGTCAATTCACGTACAATGTGGATATGTGTATGACCCCAGCTGGGGTTCCCTCTGCTTTCAGACGGGGTGTTTACCATCACAATGTGGTTGTCTCGCATCCCTTCGCCTGGGAGACAGAGAAAACCTGGTGTTGATGCTTTAAATATAAATGTTAAAACAAGAGATCAACCTCACTTCAAATTATTTAAGAGATACTGGTGTCAGTTTCAGAGATGACAAGACTCAACAAAATTAGTTGAGGTAAATTTCAGTTTATAGGTCATATCAACTGATTGGATGAGGAGGGGATTTGTCACTGCACACTCATTGTGCCAATGAAGACTCAGTATTAGCATTGTGAACTTAAAGGATCAGTATACATACAACGTTAAGCTTCACAGTTCTCTTTGTTCGCAATGAGGTGACAGGTCATGCTTGTGAGTCTCAACAGAGAGCTATAGAAGTTTATTTAAAAAAAATACCTCAACTGATGGAATCAAAACTATCTTGAAAGTTTTGCTTGAAATTATTTGTGAAATTAGTTTCCTAATTCCCAAAAATGTCACTAATATTTCAAACTAATGAGCTCAAATCAAAGAATGTAAGAACTCGAGATGTGCTTTCTAAATCATTCTCACACTTTGCACTAATGTTCAAAGGTTTGGTGTCAGTAAGATTTTTTTGAAAAAAATACTTGTATTCAGCAAGAATAGGGCTGGGCAATATATATCGAACAATGTATTATGCGCATTTCGTCAGTAAAGCCGGTTCTTTAATTAGCGGTAAATCTCCGTCAGCTGTTTTCAAAAGGAACGCCAGCATATACACAGAGCCGTAGATCACTGAGAAGCTGCGCCATTGAATCACCCACGAAACTCAACATAGCTTGTCAGTGATCTATGGCTCTGTGTATAAGCTGGCGCTGCATTTAAAAACAGCTGATGGAGATTTACCACTAATCAAAGAACCAGCTTTACTGACGAAATGCCCATAATACATTGTTCGATATAAATTGCCCAGCCCTAAGCAAGAATGCATTAATAGTAAAAAAAAAAGAATGTTGTTCTGAACTTTCAAGTGAGTATGAAGTGTTTTCAACATCATAAAAAGCAGCAAAGCTTCTTAAGCACTAAATCAGCATACTGTATAAGAATGATTTCTACGAGATTGAGTGACACTGAAAATGTGAAAAATGGTTGCCAAAAATTCAGCTAGGCGTTTTTGAATATAGTAATACAGAAAAAGTTATTTTAAGCTGTAATATTACTTTGTTTTTATGAAATTTTTTGATCAAATAAATATGGTGAGCCAAAGAGATTACTCAAAAACATAATAAAAAATAAATAAATAAAACACTTTTGAATATTAGCATGCCTTAAACAATTATCCAAAATAATTACCAGGAAATAAATAATGAATTCATCTGATTTTATTGATAATGTATGAACATTTGTAAATGAGCAGACTAACAATGAGCTGATAAGCAAAGCCCAATGCAAACAATTGAAATGTAGTCATTTGTTCCTCATCAAAGTAGTCTCCATAGCAACTGTGCCCAAACAGACATTCTTCCTCTGAGAAATTTTCAGAGGGGAGCTAAAGAGAGGGTTTTGGTCTTCGGCTGAATTCATTTGAATTCATTAATTATGTTGTAAGAAACACTAGCTGATTGTTCTAGCTTCATCACCAGTAACAAGATTTAATTCCATGTAATATTTTTTTCAAATTCTGTGTAGAATATATATTCTTTATATTTTATATACATAGGCCTATATATATATATATATATATATATATATAGAACAACTGTATGTCATTTAACTTGCCCCATTAGAAGTGCTAACACTTGCAATGTCTACAATTGAAACTTGAAAAGTTGAAAAGTAGGCATTAATAATATAATACAAAGTGAATGCAAACCTTTCCATTAGAGATCCCCTGACATCAGACGACTAATACAGTCACCAAACCACCCAAGCTTTTCAAAGACCCTGGAACCCTGGTGTCTCCAGTGTTGCCGAGCCTAAGCTACCAGTTGACTTTAATAAGCTTCATTATTTGAGCCAGCGATGGTCTGTGATATGGAAAAAGGATGGTTGCTTAGCATGAGAAAGCAGCCGCTACCACCACCACAAGTCATATCAAAGCACCGAAAGAGAAAGCAGGGTCTGAAGTGTTCATTAAAACTGTGCTACTTTCAGAACCAAAGCTTCTGAGGCTAATTAACTCAACAGGAAGCGTATGCACAAAGAGGAAAATGTGTCACAAAGGGTCTAAAATGTGACATGTTCTTAAAAGCTTTTAAATCGGGACTGCTTTTTTAGTTATATCTTAGTTATAGCATTATAACTATAGTATTAGTCTTTGGTGTATAATGCTGATCTCAAAAAGTGCTTTAAAGAAGAGAATTAGTGTGTATTGCACTGGGAGAAACACAAGAACTAATCTTTTACAAGGCACCAATTGCCCTTTATCAAAGGTAGTTTGTAATTTATTACCTACTAAGTGCTATAAATATTTAAGAACATCTCCGATTACAATCATCAACACTTTCTCTGAACAAATTAAAACAGATGGTCTGTATGAGTGGGGTTCTTTTATACTTCTAAAAATCTAGAGCAAAAAGAAACAATCAGTTCATTAAATGAGACGATGTTGGATGGATTGTTTTGGATACTTTTCTGTCTGTGTTGGACCAGAGAGCTCATCTCTACTATAGAATATCAACAGTGTCTCGGGTTCGCATTCAAGTCCCTGACAAACAAAAGGTGACATATAATCAAATCACTTAAGCTTAACTGGCTTAGCTCCAGGGAGAGAATCATAAAATTAATTAAAGGATGGATTCCGAGGTGTTTGTAACGGTCGCCAGCTCTAGCCACCCTGACTGACACTCAAGCATTTTTGGTGCCAAAAAAATCCTCACCATTTGTGTGTTTTGGCCAATTTTTTGACAACGTTTACAGACGCAAAGTAGGCCAAATCCTGTAGATTTTGAAGCAAGCTTCTTACAAGGAAAGAACATAACTCGGTGAAAGCTATGTTTGAAAACAAAGATCTCTCTACCATGTCACCACTGAATTCATTTAAGCTATTCATTCTAATTTAATTCATTCCACTGATATTATTATTAGGACCAATGATAAATGGTCTAAGGAAAGATATTTTTTATAAACTAAAATTAAAATCTAAATATGAAAAAAAAGTTAATTTAATTAATAACAATGTAATGTGTTGTAATTTTTTTTTTTATAAAAAGTAAAAATAATATATTTAATTTACATGTGAATGTTGCTTTCGGTGTTTGCTCATCAGTGACTGTGGATAAAAGACAGACTACATTATTTAGGTGTGAGATTAGTCTCTTTCAAAAGTACAAGTGTTGTCTGCTTCGATAGCACTTCGCTTCTTTCCTGTCTGGCGGAAAACAGATAATAAATTTAATCTAAATCACGCTGGCACCTCATCAGACCACCCAGATCCCTTATCAGGACCCCGGGGAGAAAGATCCGCCAAGACAAGGAAGTAGTCTCATATGTACACAAACGGGAAACAAAGAAGAGAAAAAAAGCAAAGGATGGAAGGTGGGGGAGAGAGATGAGTCTGCCGGTGTGTCCTTTGAGTTTGGCCGTCAGTGACCCGTGGCCTTCCTCTGCCACCGTCGACCAGGCATACATCACACATACTAGATAAACACACAGAGCTCAGCAGGCTTTCATTCAATAGACTCAACAAGCATATGTGCTCTTAAACAGCTCATTGATTTTCTGTAGAATAAACTCTCTCACTTGGAGACATAATCCACTAATAGCTAAGCAGCCTTTGATGAGTATATTGAATTAGACATGTTCACAATGATGAACTTCACAAAGACAGAGACGCTCTATTTTCTTAACCAATAAAAAGTCTAGTGGTGGCGACCAGCACAGTAAAGCATAATTAAGGAACAGCAGAACAAGTTAGTCTCTAAACATGTTCTTCTTACCATTCAAACTTAATGATTGCCATTCACTAACGCGCAGAAAACGTTTCGCACAATTTTTTTAAAGTGCTTATCCACTAAGGCAACATTTACTAATGCAGTAAAAACAGTTCTGTCATGACAACCCTCAGAGTGATTTGCATGGTAATGTAATGACAATGTTAAAGGTTTAGCTCACCTCAAAATTAAAATTATGTCATTAATTACTCACCCTGATGTTGTTCCAAACCCGTAGGACACAAATTCTGATTTTTTTTTTTTTTAAGATTTATTTTTTGGCATTCTGTAGCCTTTATTTCTGTAACCAGGCAGAGACGAGGAGGCGTGCGGATCTATTCACAGACATTTACTTACACACACACAGAGTATAATCACAGGAGGGGTCGATAATCAGCAAACATAAACATCCAAGGTAAAGACAGTGAGAATTGGCGAATCGCCTGCGTTGGTGGTATAGTGGTGAGCATAGCTGCCTTCCAAGCAGTTGACCCGGGTTCGATTCCCGGCCAACGCATTGCTTTTGGCTCGGACTGGTGTCTAAGCAGAACTCCTACTATGACATCCGGCTGCACCGATAACTTTTGGATGGGTCGTTCAGCAGCAGGAAAGTACCACAGAAAAGCAGAAGCAAATCAATGCAATGTAACATCAGTGGCACAACTTCAGTTTTGCGATGCTAGAAGAGTACTTTTTTGCGCAAGGAAAAAAAATACTACAATTTACTCAACCATTCTTTTCCCCTTAGTTACGTCTTCTGTATCACAACGCATTTGTACAGTGTCCCCCAAGCGTTAACAACCACAGATTGCGTATGTTACGGAGGGACTGAGGGTCGAATGGGGATCCAAGTGCAAAAGCTTTATTCAAAAAGACGGACAGAATGAAACAAGGAAGACACGAGAAGAAGGAACAAGGGTATGGCTTTGCAATAATCAGCGTATGAGAGAGGGTTAGGGCTTCTTTTATGCTAGACAGAGAGGAACACAAGACAGAACCAACCAATGAGAACAAGACACATGAAACCAGGGAATCAATCGGAACATTACACATAAAACCAAGGAACCAATGGGGACACAACACACAGACAAGAGTAGTACATGACATAACGCTCCATGGTGGAGTGCCCTCTAAAGGAGCTCATGGACGATCGTGACAACGTACATGTGCGTGCTTTCCCCCGGACGCAAACAAGGTTGCTTATATCAAATGCGTCAGAGCGGGGGAAGGTGGAGGGTTTCTAAAGCATCCACCAACTGCTATAGTAAGCAATAGCCAAGTATTTGTATACTGAGTAGCGAGTTCATTGGACGCATATACAAAAACAAGCAATCAGCTGTCCCATGTGATAATGATGTCATTATGTAATATTGAGTCTGACCTACTGGTCTGCACCATATAGTGAAAAATATATTACATTTTAAAATTATTGTTTTGTCACATGATCGATTATGAAATCATTTTAATATGGTCATTTTCTTCTTAAAATGTTTTCCGCTTAATACTTTTGTGAAAATCATTAACAGTATTGTGTGCTTTCATAACTGATGTTTTTGATCAATTTAACGTGACCTTGATGAATAAATGTATAAAATTCTGTATAAACAAAATAAAATGCAAACTTATTAATGACTTACCATTTCTACGTAAAAATGCATCGAACTATAAGGAATAAAAGCCAGGCCAAAAAGAAAATTACAAATAACAAAGAAAAGCCTCCATAGTGCCAAACTAGTAAGAAGTACGATAACAGTCTCCTTCAAAAGAAAGACACAAACAAAAAGTCTGTTCTTATTGTCATGTCAACCAACAACACTGCAAGACAGGTATTTCTCATCACAGTGAGTTCGTTAAAAGTCCCTCTACCTTTCTTTCTTTTCTCTTCTCTATCTAAACCTCCATCAATCAGTATTGCTCTGCTTTTTTTGGAGCCTTTGCCACTGCATGCCAATCACCTCCTTCCTGCTCTTTGTTCTGTTCACTCATATTTTCCGGACTTGTCCCAATCCATTTTTCTCTTTGTTCTCTGCCTTCAGTGGCCCCTCCACAAACTACCGGTGCCAAGGAAGGGTGTGTGCTCGTGTGCTTGTGCGAATGATGAATAGCTGTAAGTCATTTCATCAGTGGCAAATGCAGATTAATAGGGATATTTAAAGCTTTTACTTACGCTAAAACCCATCAAGAGACACCAGCTAAAACCCTCACAAGTTTCTCCTTTAACCCACGTCATTAGGCCCAAATTCAAAAACCCGCAGCGGCACCTCGCACTCGATCATAAACCTTTTCGGCAGCTGCCAATGGTCATTTTTCCTTTTGAGCCTACCAACTGTGGTTCTCTGAGATGATGTGCTGACAGCTCCGTTCAATTAAGAACGGAATAAAGACCGAAACATAATTTTTCTCTGTATACTTGAACATTTACAGGCATGCAAATCGACATCTATAACAAATCTTTGCTAATGTCATTTGCAATGATCTGGACATTTGAATTGGGATCCAAGGTTCATATTTTTCTTCTCTGCAATGAAAGGAAGCATGCATGGACTTTTTGGATGATACTTGGATAAGGAATAAATGAGAAATATATGCCTCTGTAATGGATCCTCCAGGATACTGAACTCGGCAAGCTAGGAGAGAGAGAAAGCCAGAAAAAGGTCATAAATAATCACATTTGAGTAAGCATAGATGATGGTTAGCAGTGTTAGAGTTGATAGACACTGACACCAGCACAGATTTATGCCACACAGACTTATATAAAGAAAACCGCATTGCAGCATGTTCACTGCAGTCCAAATTAAGCACTGTACTGAATGCATCTTTAATATTTAAAGTCAAGATGAAACATTATTCTTCCCCATCCAGAAACCCATTTGACATACTGTATTTCAGAGTGAAGCAAGACATTTAATAAGAAAAATTACTTAAAATGCCTCTAAAATTAGCTAACAGACCAGCTTGACTAGTCTAGGACCAGCAAGCCAGCTTCAGAAGGGATATAACTGTGCAAAAAAAATAATAATAATAATTATATATATATATATATATATATATATATATATATGATGTTACTGGGAAAAAAAGGCATTTGAGAAAGAGCAAGTTATTACATATTGATATAGTATTTTTCATTGAAATGAAGAATAGTCAACAAAAGCACCAGAAACATATATAAAAATAAATACGATCCATTTTGATTTTATGTTGTCTTTAAAGAGCGGTTTCTGAGTGCCATTCGGGAGAAGAGGTGATCAAGTTTGTGTCTCGCCTTAAAAACATTGGTGCTGAGTAAAATGTCAGAAGTACTTCTCAAACAGAAAAGGAAAGCTTTGATAAAGCAGTCAGGTTTATACTTGAACCAGACTTCAAACAGAAAGAAGAATGGCTATTGCATCACGACCCAGTAGATCCTCACTTCCATCCCTCAGTCAAGCAACACTATTCTGACAGCATTAATGTTTTTGATTAGACACATTTGATGATATGACATGTTTTGAAATTTGTGCCCTGTACAAGGTGCATTAGCGCTGCATAAATCATCTTGTGTGGGATACCTTCTGGCTGTCTGATATGAGGAATACATTTGAAGAGAAAAGTAAAGTTGAAGTTGAAACGGCACAGGGACGCTAAAAGATCAAAGTGTCAAAGCTTCAGAAGATGACGGTGCACAGATTTGATTCTGAGATCTGATTCCTGTGGGACACCTGATGGAAATACATTAGACCAGAAGTTTCAAACTGTGCAGACCTGCAGCTCAGTATATAAACAAAATATAAACTGGTATTGTTATTTTACCACATCTGACATCTATTTTTGGAATTATATGCAATTTTAATATTGCCTAGTGCATAGCCTATATTCATATTTCCTTACAGAAAAAAATCTTAAACCAGCCTAAGCACATCTTTCTGGTCTCCCAATCTAGTCAGGCGAATCACGTTAACTACTTTTAGAGAGGTTTTTTTTATCCTTTTGACCTGAGAGACAACTTTAAAGGGGTCATACAAAAGCACTTTTCCACAAGCTAATATGATCTTAATGGAAAGTTTGTAATATAGATTGCTTTAAAATTTCTCAAATACAGTGTAAAAAAAAGCTAATTTGACCCTGTCAAAAACAGCTCTTTGGAGATCACTCTGTTCTGTGTACTTCCCCTTTAAATCTTCACGAGCACAGCTGACTCCGCCCCTCTTTTCTGAGGCACACTTAAAACATTAACTTTTTTTAGCCGTATTCATAGTGAAACTTGCTAATTAGCACATTATTAGGAAAGGCGATTTGCAAATATTCATTAAAAGACATTATACTCACTGCTTCTGTAGGTGAGGCTGGATCAAGAATGACTCGTGCGAACATAAACGCATTTAGGTTGATCAAGGGCACGTTTCCATTCAGAACCAAACGTAACGTTACTCCTCTGCATCATCAGTCACTCAGATGTCGGGGGTAAATGACTACGACTATGTTCGTTAATACATTCAACAACAAAACACCTCAAACGTTTCAGAGTCCTGCTTGTCTCTGAGTCTCGGTCTGATGACGGCTCACTCAGGGTGGGTCTGAGGTAAGACACCACTTCAGTCTGTGTGACACGTCGCTGTCAATCAAATATTGTGGGAGTGCCCTCTGTCTGTGTGATGTCACACCAACATGGATTTCAGAATGGCTTGATTTCAAAAGGGACACTTATTCTTCTTTTAATTTGATAAAAATACCTGTGGATCTATATCATTGTAGGGTGGAGTGTACACACACTCCCAACACACATTTCAGTCCAAACAGCTTGAAAAAGTGCATGTACCACCATATGACCCCTTTAACAGGTTGGAAAACCAGCACAAGCCAGATCTTTTCGTTTTTGGTCAATAAATGTCAAAAGCTGGACTTCATAATTATGATGCAAGATAAATATACATTGAATTGCAGCATCTCAATTAAATAGTGGACTATTATATAGTGTACCTGCCATTGCCACCCTGCTCTCTAAGATATCAGTAATAAAAAGTCAGTTGACCACTAGTTCTAGTTTGATCACAGGTGGAAAAGTCTGAGAGGCGCCGCCTTAGACCATTCATTTACTCTCCAGCACTTCATCATGAAGCCCCGATGGATTCTGACTTGAGGCAGAGCTGAAAACATGTGTCCAACCCCTGCTACCCTCTCAGCACACTCCGCCTGTTTTACAGAATCATTTAGAAGCCCTCTGCGCTCCTAGCTACCGCCTCCAGCCTCTTTTAATGGAGCTGAGGAGGATTTGAGGAAGATGAAGGTGCTGTCATTGAAGACCACGTTTCTGGGCAATGCACCATGAAGTCTTTCGAGACTGCCTGCACTGCCGTACTCTAAAAAAAGAGATGAGGGAAAAAAAGTTACTCCAACACCTAGTAAAAGCTCAGAAACGGAAGGTCACCAGTTTTCCATTCGATCGGCAAGAAGTCCTAAAGATCCTTCCTCCTCAATGGGGGGACGCATTAATTCCCCTAGTATTTATGAGCTGTGAGGGAGGGCGTATGGAACATCGTTTTCAGAAGAGAAAAACCTTTAAGATCACTAAGCTCAACACCAGTTGTTTCGCAAGCTCGTGGACTATCTGAGGAGGTTCCCAGCTTACTATAAATCCAATTCTCTCCTGGATTCCTTCTGGCGGTGCATTGTGTCCCACAGGTGCATTTGATTCAGTCTAGAGAGGAATCTAAAGCAGATTATGATGTCTCTTTCCACCTTAACACCTCACAATTATACAAATCACTTACAAAGAGGTCCTCAAGAGATCTTCTAATGATGATTTATAATAAAACTACATGATTTTTATGGAAGCATATTTGATTTTCTGTGAAACTTTATGCAGGCACTGATTTACAACACAATTAAATGTGTTCCTCATGAACGCACTTCTGCTATGTCAGAAACATTCTAAAACAAGCCTTTTGCTTTCTGGAGCCTCAGATAGACATTTTTATTAATGTAATCAAAAAGCAATCTGCACATACTTTAAAATACATATAGAAATCAAGTTTCCTGTCTCCTTTTCTGACGCGGGACATCTTGTGTGTTCTGCTGTTTGTATATCTGCTGCTGTACTAAACCTTGAGATTTACAGATGTGCTTCTTCCAAGTAAGCAACACACTTTCAAACATCTTATTCTCAGCGTTATTTAACATGGACCTAAGTCATAAATAAAGCAAAGTCAAACAAAATTATGTTCTCTCACCTTTACACTAACAATTACTCATCTCACTGAACTCTATGTAATCCTATTCAGAATGAGAAACAGGACAATCTGACTTAGGTTCAGTTCCAGAGCGCCGCCTGCTTGGTAGCATTATTGCATTCTCATTATTGCAACTGGCAGAGTTTAATCAGGGGCCTGAGGTTCCTGGCAGACATAAGGGATGCATTCTTTAAAGCAGCGGCGCTCAGAATATGGAGACAATTTGCTCAGTGGTTATGATGTTTAGGCCGGAATATATATAAAAAGACAAGATGAATTATGAGTGGGCACTTCCATGAAATTACAGTGCGCCTTGCAACAAGATGTGCCTGAAACGTAAGGAAGCCCATTTATGCCTCAGAGCAAAAAATAAAACAGATAATTGTAAAGTTTTCTTTAAAAAAATATTTTTGGGAATCCCATATTGTGAGATGTAAAAACCCAAATCTATGCAACATTTATTTATTTATTTATTTATAATCTGAGATAGAAACAGACTTGCATAAAACGTGCATTCCTTTAATGCAGTGTGTAACACGGCTCTAAGTGAATGAAAACATCCTGCTTTAAAAAGTTTTAAATCTGAAAGTGCACAAAAGTCTCTAAATCACTGAAACAAGCTGTTGTAGTCAACATGAAACATTAGCATATTGCCCGCCCACTTGTTGGTCTTTTCCATTGGTCTGAATGAAAATGCAATTTTTTTGCCACTAGGTCACACTTTTGATAGTTAAAAGCTCACAAAAACTGCTTTAAATGAAATCGAACCAATCAACGGAAGGTTTTAAAAAATGTAAACGTTGAGCGAATCGTTTGGAAATCGTTGACGCAAATACTGGACAGAGGAGCTCACAGCCAACTCCAGGCGCTGATTTGAGGCTTCACTCCAACCACTCAGACACCACAGTTCCCTCTGGAGCATACTTTCTCTGCCACATACATCTCCACAGAATCTTGGCAGTGACCTTCAGAAGTCCTGCTCACCTGCATTACAAAGTCTGGCAAAAAAAAACTGCATCTAATGACAAGCAGGATGGACAATCACCATGCAAACACCACTACCACAATTCCAGATGTGAGCTTTGGACCCCCAAAACCCTAAAATCCTGTCCCTCAAGAGTCATAGGCTTTAAAAGGAATGCAGCTCTGTCAATACAAAAGAAAAACAAATGTTTTCTCTTCTCAAAATCAAATCAAATTTAAGAAAATATATTTTTTTTAGAATTCTAGAATTGTACTAGAATTTTTAAAGATTTATTTTAAATGAGTGATGACAAAGGTAATCTAAATCATAAAAATCAAGGAAATTATTATCAACCCAATATCTGAAAATCTCCAGTATTATCTTCTAAGCCTCACATTTTCATTTGTGTCAAACTTAATATAGCATCTACCTTGAATTAGACCCAAAGCCTGACTAGTGACTACCAAACAGCTATAATGAAAACAAACCACAAAACCATGACAGACTTCCCCATTTTTCATCAACTCGTCCCAAGTATTTAAAAATCTCTAAGACCAAAACCACCAAACGGTAAGTCTTTCTTCTCTCTCTTTCCTGTTGTTGTCTTACCACATACATAGATCTTAAATTTGTCACTGCTAAGCAATGCACTGTGAGCACTTTCCTTCACACCCTAGCAAGTCACACATTTCCCCCCTTGCTACAGTTGGACGGATGCATTGGATTTGAATTGATGGGCTCTACGTGCAATAAAAACACAGGCAGTTGCCTCAAGTGGAGCTACTCTGACCTGGACACCCACAAAACGTCCAGATGTGCGTCCATGTTTATATTCGGTTCGGTGCGCCCGCTTGGCCTCAAACAAAGTGCTCGAGGAAGTATTATATTTGCAAACACATTAAGTAGTACATCTCGTTTCCTGCAATTTGGCTGCTCTGTGTAAATACTGCACTAAACCACAGATCCAGGGTAGCAGGGGCACGGCAGTTAGCGGCAGGAAAGAGCAGCACAGAGGAGAACTAAAAACAGCAGAGGCTTGGCCCGAATGTGATAGAGCGCCTGCAGGAGAGAGGACAGGAATATGCCACCGAGACTGTCTGCCTGGATGTCCCTCTTCTTTTATTTGCTGGTTACATTGATTGCAAGGTTTGCCTGTAAACAAATGCACACAACTAAACAGGGAGCTCAGAAGTTAATATTAGCAAGGCAAAATTCAACAACATGAAGAGAAATTGGAACGGTTCGATGGGTATTTTTTCTTTTTGTTTACGCAAAAACCATCTACAAAACTTGCAAACATTTGGACGCTACTTAGAATTGTTTATACTATACAGTGTAATGAGAACTGCAATTCATCAAAGTGCAAAACAACCTAATAAAGGCCTGTTCTCACCAAGCACAATTACTATAAAGATAACAAAAACTGTACTTGCGTACACACCAGCAAACAATATCGTCTGTTTATTATAAGCTTCAGCGCATCTGCTGTTTTAAATTCTCAAGCGTGTGATAGCAAGACTGATTCTGATTGGTTGTCAATGCTTCAATCGTTCATCAGCTGGAAAAAAATCTTTCTGAAAATGATTCCCATAATATCTTTTCCTTTTCCTCGACGGCGAATACTGCAATTCTTTAACACTGAAAACGATTTTTGGAACTATATTTCTTCGTTATCTTATTTGTTATCATGCTTGGTGTGAACAATGCTTAAGTGTGTGTCTGT
>JAUYWG010000050.1:13554648-13627548 GCA_034779775.1 Enteromius afrohamiltoni | reverse complement strand
AAAAAATTAATTAATATATATATATATATATATATATATATATATATATAAAACATATATATATATATATATTAATATAAATAACAGATAAATATATACATATAAATATATTATAAAAAAACATTTAAATAGCAATCCTATTACTGAAAAACAAAATACAAAGAAACAATATGATTTAGAAATTTGTCATTGTCAATAAGCCGAACTGAATGAATCACTGCAATCACTGCATTTTGCATTCGAGCAAATAAACGGCATTAAATTCTACTCAAATCTCTTTTTTTTTTACAAAAACCATCTACACAGTCAACTTCCATAACCAAAAGTGGCCATGTTGAGCTCCCCAGGCATTTTCTACACAGTTTCTGCTTCAGAATCCAAAGAGATTTATCAAAAAAAGGGTTGCTATGATCCTCTTATTCAAGGCCGTTGCGAAAACAAGCAAAAACTATGCAAAGTTGTCTGGCACCAAACCAGACTGAAGGAATGATCGTCTTTTGTGTCCACTAAAGCAGTGTGACCAAGTCATTGGAAATGCAGAGAATGGCTTTTGGAGACCAGAGGAAAAAGGCAGCATCTGAGGCATATTCTGAAAAAAAAAAAAGAAACTGGACATCTGATCAAGAGAAAAATGCCATATGGTAGTGTGTGTGCAGCTTAATGAGGCATGCAGACATCCACTCCTCCTCTGACCAGGAACCAGGTCCATGCAAAAGCCTGCTGAGCTCTGCTTGTTGATATTTTGGGTCTAGCATTTAAAGAAAAACTAAGCTAGAGAGTAAAGCACAGCAGTGAGATCAATTTTAATTTGCTGCAAACAATTTTTGAAGCAACATGGCACACACAGATTACATTAAATGCATATAATTCTTGAAATTCCTAAAATATTCATAGAATGTATTTATAAATATATAAATTTATAGGAAATGTTTATAATCCAGATTCACATTCTGGATCATCTCAGTGTTCTGCTAAGCGCTATGGAAAAGTGTGGAAAACAAGTAAGCTGAAGAACTCCACATTCTACTCTCAGGTTTTTGGACAGCAGTTGCTGTCAGTATCCCAAAACCTCTTTCTGCTTCTGACTTTCCAACAATTTGGCTGATTTAATGTCTAAAGATGGAGGAAAACAGACACAGCTGGAGTGCACTTGTCTGATGCTTTGAGTGATCACATCTCTGGCTGCAGTGATATGAGTAATATGCCCTAAATTGTCCCGAACACGAATACACCTCAGAAAAAACTGGCAACGAGGTAAAGACATACAGTGCTGCCCTTGACCAAAGAAAGTCCAGTGAGTCTATTTTTTGAGGCATGGGGGCAATCAAAGACTGTGGAAGATAAATGGAACAATATCAGTGATGTCTTTTCAAGGACAGTGCAGGACTTGTGTTCACTTCCAGCAGAGATTTGCCAAGGCACGACTGAGACAGGAAATGTCTTTGAGGCTACAAAGGAAAACTGATAGACGCACAAGTTGTACTCTGAGTTCTGAAACAGCTAAGCAAAATATTTTGGCTTATATATTCGGACTCCTCTCAAGTTCTTAAAGAGCCTGCAGCGTTGACAGATCTCTCCAAGAGGATTTTGGGGTGGTGAGGTTGTTCTGACACCCTCCTAATGAGCTGTGAAGTCAGATCAGATAAGGAGCTGTGGAGACATACAGCTCTCTGTGAGGAAGGAAGAACATCCTATAAAAGCAAGGGAAACTTCTGCCTTGACAGCAGAGGATTGTTGCTGCTCATTTTGCCTCCTCAGGTGACTAAAGGCCTTGAAGATCAAATTTCAGTCAATATAAATATATTTTTTCAGACATATATTTAATCTGAAATGCTGTTTTGCTGTTTTAACAATAAGAAAAAAACATAATTTGAAATTTAAATTCCAACCAGTGAATGTAGCTATCACTTCATACATTTATCAATGTACTTTATTCAAATTAGCCTGGCTTCCATGACTATAAAGCTAACAGGAGCCTTCTGGGAGGCGGGCTTAACCTGCGTCCATCAGATGCCTCTGTATACTATTGGACGAATCTACAACCAATCAGACCACTTATTCCGATGACATACAGACGGAACTGGAAGACACTGTAACCAATTGTAGCTAGCTTCATTAAACCAGTAGTAAAACATCTAAAATTTATGAATAACAATTACTAAAAGAAAATTTCTAGATTAACCTAATTAGTCTTTATGAAATGTAATAGCCAAACATGAAGCGCATTATGTTCATTGCAACATTCATGATACTGCTTAATTTTTTCAACGCAAGCAGAATTACTGCTAATATACCCTCAATATTCAATTTATCTCCAGCCCTTCTGTGCATGAGAACGGTACTGTTTTCTGGTGCTCATTATATATTATAGAAAAAGAGCACAAACAAGTACAAAAGATGAGTGTTTCTGAGGAAAAAAAATGAATAAAGGCTTTAGAAATAGAATGCCATGCTAACAAGACTATGCTAACAGATGATTGTTCAGGGCCCTCAATGAATCTGAATAGGACAAAGGCCTTTCCTGCCTTATTGTGCTGTGGAGACCTGTGGAGCAACCACACTCCATCTTTTTCACAGCTCTCTCAATTCAAATCATTAAGAAAAGAGAGACTTAACTAAATGTACCAATTATGCAGCTGCCTCACACAGAGTGAAAAACGCTCGTCGCCCCGGTGGTGAACATGTCCAAGACCGCAGTTGGAGTGTGTTGTGAATAGTAGCCTTAAAAAGTGAAGTGTCCTAGCAGAGAAGACAAAACAGCAGCTGAGTTCAAGCCATTCTTGTGAATCTACCAAGGAGATGTCTTTTATCCGTGTCCTCCATAGGAGCTCCAAACTCTCAGACTGGTTCAAGGCTTCTAATAATTACACAATAGCAGGGTTGGATCAATATAAAGATTCTGGCATTGGTATGATACCAGCTGGGATAGTTGCTTACATACTAAATAAATGTGAACTGACTGCTGAAAAAAGTTTGTCAACTTTGTAACCATTTTTACAGTACAAAACTGAGAAAAAAATTTAATTAAAGATGCATTGAATACCAGGGACCAGGTGCCACGAGGTTGTCACAGAAAGCCTTTCTATTCACAGAAAGCTAAGCTATACAGCGGGTCACTGGAATTGACCAAGAAAATTGCAAACCCTAATGAAAATTCACAAAACAAAAAACTAGTATAACTGTAGCAAAATCTTTAAAATTTGCCTCAATTATTAATAAAAAGCCACTACCTGTATATGCAAACAGGTTAGCACAACTTTGGAAGCCCCAAAATACTTAAACTTAAATAAAACAATATTGAAAGTTGAAAAATCCACAACAAACAATTACATTATATAAACGAAGGAAAAATAAACGGACTGATAATTAACTCAGTTTTGCGCTTAATAAATAATTGTGTGCAGTAATTGAAAGCAGAGTTATGGTTATAAGAATTTAGTAACATGTCTGATAATTTTAGACACCCTTGATTCCAATGCCACAAGACTTTTGCATGTTATCTTTGTGGTTAAAATAAAACTGGGTATAGCCGGTAGGCTTTTCACACCACAAAGGCTGGATATTCCACTAAAAGAGAAATAAAACCCAGTTAATTATTCCTCAGCCCAACGGCAGTGACGCACAAGTAAAGTGACAAAACCTAAAATGTAGTAATTCGGCAGTGCCAGTACACATTAAACTAATCATGCTCTGCTGTGAGGGATACACTGGAAAAAATGAAATCAAGCCCAGTTCAGATGTTAAATGAATGATCACAATAGCCCCATTGTAATGGCATTTGGACAGAAGCTTTGATTCAGAAAAAGGGAGGCGGTGGGAACTCTGCGCTCAGGGATCTCTGATGAAGGGAAAAAAGCAACTCATCAAGTGCCGTGCTGTGATGCTTGGATGTGGATTTGGCAGTGATTTCTGCAGTCTGTGCATCATCAAACTCCCAACTGCTCTTGAGTGGCATGCCAGCTCCCATCTACAGCAGTCGTTCATGCCACAGCCTGAGAGACAGTTGGTTTGGACCTTGTCCTTGGCAAGTTCACTTTGAAGGTTGTAAGGATAGACTTAGTAACTCCTTATATTGTTCTCGTGTTGAAAACTGAAGTCTTTTGGCAACTGTCTGTAAACCATTAGCACTTATTCAATAAAGATGGAAACTGACAGCAAGACAGGAGCCACTCTATCAGATTTGATTCGCACTTGATTTATGGAGCCGAGTGCTGCTGATCCGATTCCTAATTCCAAACCTAAGTAATACCACTTTAAACTTCTAATTTTACTCCCAGACCTCCCACTTGACCCTGAGCAGCTCCTATTCCCACTCTACAGCAGAAAGGAGTCAGCCAGTCCCAAAACCTCTCCCAGGCACGATCCTCCCTCTCTCCGGAGAAACCCCAGGGCCAAGTTCCCGTCTGCTGGGCCCTCTGTCAGCTCGCTGGAGTGTGTCTCAACCCCCGCCAGCACAAATCCACCACAGAGAAAGCATTAATGTGCCTTCACTTGATATGTGACCATGTGAAATTACACGTTTTGATTTACTAGGAAATGTATTACGAGCTTTGAATTTGCCTGTGGAGAAACTTATTAGAAAAACACTTTGAAGTCCCTGTACAGACATTGATAAAACACAGAGAACAAAAAAAAAAAAAAGGTTTGTGTCTTTTTTAGTAAACTGCTTTTATAGTCAGCAGACAACAGGGACCATGAATTCAAGGCCAGATGAGACCAAAGTGCAAAAATCAACTCTCTCACTTTTTTTTTACATGAAATTAAGGTTACAAAACAGAACCGGTTCTTTGTAAATACCATGCCAAAAGGCATTGCTCCACAAATTTGAACAGAATACCATAGTAAAAAAATCTGCCAATTAGTTTCCTATTAAAAAATAATCATTAAGATCAGTAATTTACCTTTAAATGTGAACTCATCTGCAACACCTTCTGCACTTCAATGAAAACCATTGTGATGTGTAAGTAAAAGCAGCTAGTAAAAAACAATCCCCCACAGCCTGAGGAAAGTGAGTAACTCCCAACTGAAGCTGTCCAATCTAAACAAAGCTTACTTAAGCTCGCTCCCCAATATCTTACAATTCATCATGCTGGTTTCCAAGTCAATTTCCTAAAATGACTGTTTCCATTTACTCTGTTTTCACACTTTAAAAGCACACTCTAACAATTTGTCTTAAATATACAGTCATTCTGCTTTGGGGTTTTCACACAGTCATGCCCAAACCCCCCAGAAGTTTGCGTATTAACCAGTATCATACAAATTCAGTATTTTACACACAAAGAAATGATGGTCCTACCTCCATGAAACAGGTCCCTGCTGCGGTGTTCTCCTTGATGGATGCATTGTAGAACTTGCTGCCAAACACAGGTTCGTTGTCATTAATATCCTGTAGGATCACTTTGACCACAGCTGTAGAAGACAGAGGAGGTCGACCCCTGTCAGCAGCAACCACAGTTACACTCGGCATAGGGTCTGTTTCGTAATCGACCTGGGTCAAGGTGGTGACGATACCAGTGACTGCGTCAACACTGAACCAGTCTGAATGAGTTTCTTTATTGTGTAGGATGCTGTACTGAACATCTCCGTTGGGTCCCTGGTCTTTGTCCCGTGCTGTAACCTGTACAACAAAACTTCCCGGAAAGGCAACCTCTGGAATAACCTGAGTGTATTCCGCCTGGTCAAACAAAGGTGGATTGTCGTTAACATCCACAACCTGAATGGTAAACGAAGACTCTGCCCGTAAAGGAGGTGTGCCTGAATCTGTGGCCAAGACTCTGAGTTCATAATGGTCTTGCTCTTCTCGATCAAGGATCTGATCTACACAGATGAGATAGATGATGCTGTCTTTGGTGGTCAAAGCAAACTTTCCATCACCCCCTTCCAAGGACACATTCACATTGGCGTATTCTCCATAATCAGGGTCCGTGACTGAAATCCTTGCCACATACTGGCCAGGCTGTGCTCCTTCAGAGATGCGAGGAGAACCATCCTCACTGAGGAAGATGATGGTCATGGTGGGCTGGTTGTCATTGTAGTCTCGCACCTGGATGGTCACGAAAGCATTGGTGACCTCTGGTTGACTGGCATTGTCCCGAGCCTGTACCACAAGCTCATGAACTCTTCTCATCTCAAAATCCAAAGGCTTGTTTAAAGTGATAACTCCCGTTCGAGTGTCAATGACAAAGTAGCGATCAGGATCGCTCTGTCTCCTATTGATGTCATAGAGCACCAACCCATTGTCGCCTTCATCAGCATCTGACGCAAACACCTGAAGTATATTGTTCCCAGGTTGAAGGTTCTCTGAGATTACTGCATGGTAGCGACTCTGGTTGAAGACTGGGGCGTTGTCATTGATGTCCTGCACAATCACATCCAAGATCATTTGTCCTGTCCTCTTGGGTGAACCACCATCAAATGCTTCCAAGAGCAGAGTGTACGAAGATCTCATCTCTCTGTCCAAAATTGTATTGACTACCAAATCCAAGTAGAGCACTTTGTTGGATCCTCGTCTGGTCTCAAGAAGAAAAGCTTGTCCTACATTTCCATCCGTTATGATGTAGCCTTGCGTAGTGAGCTGGTCCTCATCAGCATCCAAAGCAGGCTCAAGAGGAAACTTGGTGCCAATGGTTGTCTGTTCTGGAATTTTAAATGTGGCTCTTTTTCTTGGGAACACTGGAGCATGGTCGTTGATGTCATTTACTAAAATGCTGACTTCAATGGTTATTCCTGTTATGGTGACTGCTATGAAGCTGTAGTGGTCCCTTACTTCCCTGTCCAAGACCTTTGCGGTTTTTATGATCCCTGTACTCTCGTCGATGTCCAGATCCGTGCCAACACCTGTACTCTGATGATCTGATATGAAATAATGGGTTGCAGTCATGTCAGGTGGGAGGCCAGCACTAATGTCACCTACTACAGTTCCTGCTGGCTGTTCTTCATCTAGCTGGAGCTGCAAGGTTCCTGGAACCATGGATGAATGGATGGTCATGAGTTGTAGAGCCACGTAGAAGATCACTAATATCCACCACCAAGTCCTGTTTTGATGCAACGAATCCATAATCGTCCTTCCTTTACTCTTCATTGAATATTCTTCTTACAAAACCTGACAGTACAAATGAAAAAATACATTAGTTAAAGAAACATGCATAAGTGAACTAACAGAAAGTGGTTTGACATTATCCAAAAATCTAAAAAAGCATGCATTACAAAAAGATGGATTACACAAGCAGGCTCAGTTACAGTTATGACAAGAATGCTTAAGTGGCTTTCCACATGTTGCATGGGTTCACCTTTAATAATGCAGCAGCACACCACATACACACGTTGTACCTGCATTTTACTGTCAGCTAATAAGTCAAGATATTATTGCTATAGTCAAAACGAGAAGCTTCACTGTTTTAAAAAGAAAAGAAACCACAAAGTGGTTAGACACATGCCAAATCTGATAGTTTCGGTCATAGTTTTTTGCCCTTTAATAAAAATGTCCTTTAAATATCCTTTTAATTTTAACGTTGGCCTGTTTGTTATAAAGATCTAAACATAAAACACTTAATTTCCCCTTCAACTCCCATTTCTTTTGGGGTGTAAACTTAAGGAATGTTCTCCTACAGAAGAATATCTGTGCAATGATGGACAGGAGCCTAAAATAGAGACTGTGGCTAACATGACCCCCCTTTTTTAGTAAAACTATTCAACTGCAGCCCACACTGGTGCAAAAGAGAGCCAGGAGGACCCTTTAAAGCCAACTGAGTGTTAACCCTGTCGTATATTAATGCCATTACTAATGCCCAAAATGAAGCTAGAAAAACGCTGGTGGGCCAAATCTTATATATTAAAACCACAAAGGTCTCCTCTGAGTGTTTCTCCAACTCCTTTTTAAATTAGCAATTCCTTATGCATAAAATTGGAGCTTGTAGACCTGCAAACTATGACAACCGTATTGTTGAAATTATGATTCCTGGATTAGACCCTTTTCTAGGTCCAAATGAATAATAAACATTCTGTAAGGCGGGAGCTTAAATATTTACATATGCTTGTTAGAAGAACTTGACTCATCTAGCCCAGCTACTCAAGTATGAATGATCTGTAAAGCAGAAAGGAGATGAAAGATTGAAAGTTATGAGAGAGCTTATTATCCGAGGAATTATGAATTGCGTGGTTTTCTGGTTCCCTTTGTGGAATAAAAGCATTACAGGAAAATTGCATTCACATGCAAAGGGACAAGTGAACCCCACATTTGAATCTTGCCTTTGACTAAATTTGACTAAATCTCTTGGAACAACACTGTAAATCAACATTGATCCCCTTTAAAGCACATTTTTAAAAGTATGTTAGAAATAGGTTGCCAGTGCCACTTAGATTTAAACACAAACAATATGGACTGTATGCGTGTAATTTTTCTAGAAAAGTACGTTTAAAGCAATTATAATTTGAAAAGTTATATAATAATATAATAACCAACAACAAATGTTTAAAAAAAACACTTTCTTTTTTTTATTTTGGAAAAATAGCAATATATATACTGTAGGTTTTAACTGTGGAGTCCTGTACATGCTGGAACTCACAGCTTTCCTGACAATCAAAGCTCAAGTCTTAAATCAAGGACTGAAGACAAAATGAAGACATGAGCAATTCTAAGATGAGTGTCACTGTCTGCATTTCTACGAAAAGCCACAAAATCAATAACAGACCAAGGGAAATAATCATGTCATTCTCAATCACTGTGAAAGAAAAATGACTTCACAATAAAATGCCTTTACAATCGACCACAGGATCTCACGTTTTAATAAAGTAAATAAAAACAGAATTACAGGAAATATTTTTGCGCTGTCATACTGTAGGAATCAGAGAGGCTCCCTCCAGTGGTGGACTACAGCTATAAATATTTTCCCCCTCTACAAAATTCTAATGCTACTTCTTTCACTTTCTACCCCACAGGGTATTTGTTTTAAGTAGGTAAGTATGTCTCAATGTGTGCGCAGGTTTACCTCGATTAACTCCAGAATGACTGGTGGTGTTGAATGTTGCGCACAGCTGCACATGTGGTTAATCTAAAATGTGTGTGAATGAGTCTGATGATGCAGGTGTCCACATAAAAGTGTGTGTAAGTGCCCTGTGTGTGTGAGTCAGATCTGTGCGTGCTGTGCGCCTCATTGCGGTAGTCTGTCAAGTCTGTGGTAGTGACAGTGTGTGTGTGTGTGTGTGCCTGAGCGAGGGAGCAGACCAGGAGGGCTCCACACAGTCTGCCCTGCACCCTCTCTGGCTTTGCTGCATTGTAATTGGGGTCTGCTGGAAGCCTGCCCTGTGCATATGGGAATCCAAAGCTAATTTCAGTCTGTCAGCATCACAGGGACTTAGAAACACACACACAAGCAGGAACACTCTCATATGCTTAAGAAAGTACAGGCACACACACCCACACACAATACCTCCAACGTAGATTATGTGTACCCAAACACTTCTTCTCGAAAGTAAAGCCTGCAAATACATGGCGCCTATACATGCGTGTGTATACAGTGTTATTTCACTTTTTTACACGCACAGTGCATTACATACTCTACTATACATTTATATTGTGAGCTCTCCAAACAAAAATATAATCTTTATATTAGTATAAATATATTTTAATTACAATTTTTTTATTAATTATAATAATAATAATTAATATTTTAGAATACAAAACCATGTAAATAAAATTTCTATCAAATAATGTATGTCAACTTTATTTTAAACATACTATTAGTCTTCTTAAACTGTTTGTTGCAGTTTTAAGATTAAAAATTTTACTCTGAACAAAAATATTATGATTTGTTCTCCAGACATTGAGGCAATGTCCCAGACTTTGTAAAAGGCAAAAAACAACGTTACACAGATGTGTTCAACGGGCATTGCCACTTTTACTAACGGCTGGAACCGACCTCCAAAGGGCTGGACATGTACCACAGCAAACGAACCTAGACAACTGCTATTTTGTCCAAGATAAGTTTCTTTTCCTTGCATTTAATGCCTCATTAAACTACATGGCAAGAAGAGAAATACTCTTGGATTCCAGCTAAATATAAAAATGGGTTGTAAATATACCATATTATTCATAAACCATATATTTATAAAGTGAAGTTCATACCGATCAAATCAGGGCAAGACGTTGGCCATATATCTTATAATTCTGCTAATTTTATAAGAGCATGTTGAAAGTGTTATATCACTGTTTCTGACTTTCCAGTGCTCTGGGTCATGTGCTTAACCCAGACCACTTAATATGACAACGGCCTTGTGGTTTAATTATAGAAAATGGCCCATTTGAAGAAAAAAAAACTCTTGGTGTGAAAGGCACGGTCTATCCCTTTACAAAGTCCGACACAGATGAAATGAAAACAGCCCTGCCCTATTTAAATTTAAAGCATGCCCTCAATAACACTTAATAATAGTCTCCAAGCTGTTCACACCTGCTGATTCCAAGCACCTCAGGGCAGATTTCTTTAATAATCTTCCATTACGAAAAGGAGAAGATAGCAGATTTGTGGGTATGCAGACCACTAATATTTCTGAGCAAGTGTTGCTGCCTTCCTCTATTAGCCAGAACCTCCATTCCACACAACGGTTCCAAAGATCTGACAGAGCAGAAATCTGGAGCTAAACAATCCCAAAGAAGCTGCTCTGTTAAATGCTGAAAACCACTCTGGCCAAGACGCTGGGGATGAAAACAACCACAGCTGGCCAGACCAATGCTGATCATCTATCACCTCATGTCCAAAACGCTTTCCCAACCAGTGGAAGACATCCACGCCGCTCACGACACCTCAAACAACACTCGCGCTGGAAGACTGCAAACACGGCTTTAAAGAATTATGTTTTTTCTAAAGTTCATTTCAGATTGAGAGGGCGGATGAGGTAAAGACAACATATTGGCCTCTTCAGTGTAAATGATGAGTGAGAAAAGACCCTGAAAGCCAAAAAGAACTTAAAAAGAAACCCTAAGCAGCCATAAAGTAACACCATCAATCTCAACATTGGGCAAATCAAATATTTTCATTTTAAAGGATGTTTAGTGCTGGGCCAAATTAACTTCACGTTGACTATCATTTGATCTCAAACATGCTGTCACACTGGGATTATTTTCCTAAAAATTCTTGCTTTTACAAGATAACGGAAAGAAATCCAGGAAAACAACCAACCTGGCCAGTCGTGATCAATTCCAATACAACTTCTGCTTGTTTGAGCAATTCACTCACTCTGAGATCCAGTAAGACTTGGCAAGACAGGCTTCATGTTGAAGCACTTATCAACAATAATGGAGTATCTTGAAGATCTGCAAACACCAACCACACACTGAGCGTTATAACTACAGTTGGAAACTGAGAACCAATTCTTATTCGGAAGCAGTTCCATTAAAAAATTAGAACAGAGTCGACTCCCAAACAAATTAATCACAAAATACAGCACAACCAGTTCAGTCTGATTCAAAAACAACTGAATCTAATCGTCGATTCTTCTCACTAGTGCAGTCCAGTTCCTGAGCAAATTACAAACCGGTTCCTCTTAATCAAAATCAAATACATGCAACTTACAACTAACTGTAAATCAATGTAGTTATTGACTGGTTGTTTAAATATTTTTTGTGGTATTTAAAAAGACAATTAGCACACTAAAAAAACACTAAACAGTGTATGTAAACACATCCGAAAGTTAAATTACTTTTATCCAAACATCTACACCTTTCAAATACTAAAATTCTCTTCATTCGAGCAGACGAAGAACCAGACAAATCAAACAATCAAAATGATTTTAAATTTCCATCCACACTTGTAATAAACCAGCAATTAAGTATACAAGGCTTCCTAAAATGCACTGTGTGCCATCCTCCCTTTACCTTGACTCAACACTTGAGTTGAACCTAAGGCCTCAATACAGTAGTCCAGCATAAGCCATAGTAGATGTGCTCCACAGGAGCTGGTGGGAAAGAAGAAAACCATCTGCGGGCCTCAGATATGTATGTGCACTGCTAATCTACATCAGATACATTTATGCCATGGGAAAAGAGGCTTTATCAGCCTTGGTTTGGCCAGCATTTAGGATGTTCTGGCTTCAGGGGACCATCTTTTTCCCACACCCTCCAACCTGCAGAGTGTGTTTGTGGAAATGTTTGTGGAAGGAGGTCTGAGCGTTGAACAAAACAAAGAACCACACGTGCTGCTGGGTCCTTTGAACATGACACCAGCTGATACAGCTTCGGTTACGGTGCGAAATTGGAACCATCTGGCGGTATCGAGTGGACGAGTTCAAGACAGTTCAAGTTTATGAAATTCACCGTGTGTAGTTTTAACTGAACACAGACTGTACCATCCCATTTGCAGATAGTTTCAAAAGAGAGGTATTATGTCTGGTATGCCTGTTGGCATATGGAGAACCGTATATTGATTTGTTGCCCCCACAGTCAAAAAAATCCATATCAGACTTGTACGTAGATGCAGTATTTTGTCTTCCTCTGTCCCTCAGGAGATTCCAGTTACGCCTATAACAAACGCTACTTTGACAGTTATCCATTTCATGTTTATGTACTATCTAAAGCCAAATCTTTGTCTTTTTGATTGACATCTACAAAATCTGTAGAATTCAAGAGCCAAGAAGAAACACCGTTTTGCTTTTGAAAAGGATGAAAAGGAATATGCAATCACAATGCAAATAGATGGCATAGTTGAGTTGTGCACCCCCAAATGTGTGCAGAAAACATGACAACAATGATTTTTTTCAAAACCCTAACCATAAACACAGCTGCTTACCCAAAGAAACCTTAAATATTGTAAAAAAAAAAAAAAAGAAAAATAAATACATTTATAAAAAGCTTTAAAATTGTATAAAATAATTATGATTCTAAATACAATGACAAATAACTATATACAAAAAAAAATATATATATATATAAAAGAGGCAACTAAAACTTTTTGCAGACATAGCACAAAAGGCACAAAGGTGGTAGTTCATGTGGTATACGAACCTACACCTCTTCCGTAAACACAAGAAGGTGGTCACACTGATCCTACATGGCTTTACAAGACATGTGTACAGACACACCTCACTTCAGAACCTAATGAGAAATTCAGATGCAGGGGCAACAGCCCTCTGGCATGCAATCTCTGCCGTCCACTCTGGAGACCAGATGCTGCAACTACGTACAACTTTAGTGCTCCACCAGAGACCTGTAAGGATGGGTTTAACTACACCACAGCAGAGGTACTGGAACTGTCTGATCATCAGAGAATCCTTGCCTAAGCCAAAAGGATGAGATCAAGAGTGATGTAAATTTGTGAGTGGTTGACTCCACAATGACCTCGTTTTTTTTTTCCCCCTCCCAACATCCGAATGGATCTCTGTTCACCCAAGACAGTCCGAGGTCAGAGATGGAGTTGAGAAATTAACCGATCGTCCATTGGGACGAAAGTTTGGTGACATAATCTTTGGAATGTCTTAAAAGCCCTTTGGCGTTCGATCTGGTTCTGCTCTGTCTGAGAGTCAGACATCAATTCAGCGGCTATTTTCATTGCAAACTTTATGAATTTCACTCAGTCCAGTAACTAATAAAAAATGGTTCAAGCTCTAAACCTTTCTTTAGCTCAGCTCACACCAGAATCAACTACACTTCCTGTCTAGCATGCAGCCGCCTCCTAGTTTTATCTTTGATTTATTAAATTCTCAATGTTTCGTTGTGGCTGTCGAATCAAACATGTTGTTCTTATTTAAACACCATTATAATATAAACGACCCAGCGCGGTCTGCTTATTTGCGTGAGGAACACGGTTAATTTTCAAACTCATGACTTCATCTGAACAAACTGGAAGTTGAATTAACTCTGGATGTGACTCACTAATCTTATGGAGCAATCCCAAAACCGAGTGTGAACATGTGGTGCTTAGCAAACGGGCGATGATGGGCGGTGCTTTATATTCTAAATAGCCTCTAAGCTCAACAAGAGCAGCGGAAACAGAAGCTAAATCACTGCGGTATCGCACTATGGCAACCAACGAACCAGACTAATGGAAGTCAACTGAGCTGAATGAGTGAAAACAACCTTATTATCTGGATGAATATTAATTATTGACGTCCTCAGAGGGAGATTTGGAATGTGGTCTGGATGAACCCCAGCCAGTCACCAGCACAAAAGCACAGCACTTCTTTATGGCTAACAAAGGAATTCCACTGATGAACCAATTTAAGAGGAATGTCTTGCAAGGAGAGAAAATCTATATGCTCTGGCGTGTCAAGAAAGTTAAATAAATGACCACTGGACATCTTCCCCTGTTATTCTGCAACTTTTTTCCTCTGAGGTGTAACACGTTACCAAAAATATCATCTGAGATACACCACCCAATGAAGGTCAGGTTGTGGGCGACATTAATGAATACATTAAAACATCAACTTAATTGGAAATGTTGCATAGTGGATACAACACTTTTATTTGTTAGATTTGAAATCGGATACAATCATTTTGCAGGGTTTATTAAGTAGCATTCCATTTTCTAGAATACTGGAAAGTCTAGATTTATAAAGTTTTTACAGGCTGCCACAGCTGGTATGTTGTGTTATGATTCATTTTCAAAAGCAAAGAACTAAAGTTATGCAATACACATCACCCCCTCAAAGAAAAGAGTTGTCGGGAGGCTTTTGTGGCCTGCACAAGGGTTACACCAATACCAGGCTAGATTAAAAACAGCAGTGCAGAATACACAAATAACTGGAGCTCAGTGGTCAAACTGCAGCAGTTGAAGCACAGTGAACCACAGCATATCTCTGAACCATTAGACTTATTTGTCTTGTGAGTCATGGGTAGGAAATACAATAGCTCATAACTTCAAATTTAGTACCAATGTCAATATCAGCTGCTTTTGACAATGTCTGATTAATTGCATTGATTTATTACAAACAGGATGGTGTAGGTCTGATTCATTCCAGTAAACATTTTTTTTTTTTAATGTCGCCTAACATTTATTTCTACCACATCCACCAGAAACAAACAACAATGCATGCATTTCCAATTTAAAATGTTTACAATAAGCATCACAAATCATTTCATATTATGCCGTAAAGTGCACACAAACTGCACTAAACTACAGATGCAAACAACTGACTTGATGATGCACTGCATACTGTGACCATTAAACAATGCACTCAAGATTGAATCACAACTTCTCCCTGATATCTCAACGGTTTCATCTCAGCACACGAAACACTCCATGTGCATGGCTGTGGGCTTCTTAGATAAGTGATCAATAAGTGCAGTGATTTCAGTGTTTACAGAAATGAAAAATTCTTTTCGGTTTTTTTGCATATTAAAGCTACCCAGCATGCATATTGATAAAATCTGACATTATGCTTCCATTCTAGTCCACGAAGTCTTTCTGCAAACGATTATGGCAAGCCGGCTTAACGTTTATACCTAAAAACTAACTATCATCTGTTACTATACCCAACACTGACAAATAACTTTGTGAATATTTGTACAAATTCATATTTGCCATTTTAGTTTTACCAGCAATGAATAACAGGGTCTTGTTCTTTAGTTGTCCATACTAAATAGGCTATTCACTTTTAAATGCATCTTTTAAGTACCTATTTTTCACACCCTGTGGCCATCCCAGTTGTTACTACACGTTTTTAAAATATCATTATTACAATTTCTTTATTTAAACCAGCATGTCATTGGTAAATATCTGATAATATTAAAAAATGCTAATATCAAAGTGATCCAGGCTTATTAAAAGTACTCACTAGACCAAAATATATACTATCATATATAGTAGTAGTATATACATGTAATATACTACTAACATCAAAATAGACACTATTCACTTTTAAGGAATACATGTTAAAAGAGCTTGCCATAAGCGCGCTTTGATTGCGATGGAAGCGTTGTAGTTTGCCGCGTCTCTTCAAGACGGGGTATAAAGTTTAACGCCACTGACGCACTTTTTCCATGAAACACTTACACTCATCTGTTCTTGCTTTTCTGGAATAGGGATCCGGTCTGTGCCAACGTAACGTCAGTAAAACCAGCCAAAAATGAAATGTCGTTTCAGAAAAATCCTTTTTAGATTATATCCATCTTCCTACAACTTATCTTTCGCGTAGCGCAGCAACTTTCATTAGTATATTTCCAGTTTTCTTTATCGTCCCGTTGTTGTCAAGCTCAAAATACGCTGCGCCAATTCAAAAGGGCTCTGTTCTCCAAACTGAGAGCAGCAGACAGGATGAAATCAGTCCGTCAGCATCGACAACAGCATCCAACTCTAGAATCCACACTTCCAACACACGCTCTCAACCTCCTGGAGTGAAACTCGACACCAGCCCTTCCCACTCTCTCCTGAATATTCATGAAGCACGTGTAGAAGCGGGGTAATAGCGCGAGCTCACCGAACGGCGGCGACAGCGCGCGCAAACAGTGTGACGTGATTCGCTCAGACTTTGGTGCCACCAGTCTTCTTCAGAAGGAACTGAATTTATGTGCCTCTTAATTCATTTAGTGCCTATCCATCTATCTGTTTGTCTGTCTTTTAGAGTGCCATGTTTATTTGTTAGTGCCAGTGAAAATTATTTAGCACACCATCTGATTTATAATTCAAACCACACAATCCATGTTATATAATATACAGTTCTGACACAACAAAAATAAACACACATAAAATATATAAGCAGAAAAAAAAAAGGTGCCGGGGGGAAAAAAAAAGTGATCTTTAGAATCCGTCATTCTTACAGGTTTGCGATGTGGTCTGGGTGAGAGTGAGCGAGAGAAGGCCAAGACAACAGATTTAACGTCAGGTCATGTAACTGAACGATTCCTCCCATCTGGTGGTTGTCTAAGAGAAGCATGTTGAACGCCCTGGAGGACGTTTACTTTCATCTGCTGCAGAGCTGGAGCCTTGACCTTGGATCACTTTCTGGCCCCATCAATCCTAAGAACAAATCACTGTCTGTTTGCATATAAATCCTTTTAACACAGATAAAGGCAAAGTACTCCTAAGGACCTTGTACTGTGCAGAACCAACTCAATAGTTTCATTATGGTGCAAAACACCTTTCAAATATTTTTATCAATGCATCCATCAGGAAAATCTTTTTTAGCCTCAAAGTGGCCTGCAGTCTACTTGGATGAGATCCCATGTAATATGTGGTAAGAAAAAATATTGTTTTCAGGGAAAGTTCATTCATCTTATTTAAACAATAAATATATATAGACATATATTATAGACAGATAATATAATTATTTTGTTCCATTGTATGCTCCTTCAAAACATTTTTTTTACATGCTGAAGCACATGCATGATAAATAGTTGTGTATTTGTGTGGCATTCCTCTTAAACAAATAACAGTGCAGCATTTTTCTGTTATTTTATTTAAAGCATGAATGTATACATTTCATATTTCTTCATTAGCAAAAGCGTGCAAATAAACCTTGACAATAACTTGAAAGTTCATCTATCGAGCAAAAGCGACGCGTACTGCAGTCCACATGGTATATCAAGTGATAATGTTTAGGAGCCCATGGGATTGCAAGGCCATGCCAAAATCTAGATACAAAAATACATTAGACAGGAGATTAAGTTTTCCTGAAAAAATATACTATATAGTTTATTTATATGAAAGGAGTTTAGGGAGAAGACAGGCTTGGCAGCGAGTTAGGCTGAAAAATGAAGAAAAATCTCTCATACACCCTTGAGTCTAAAAAACCTGCAAATTTTCATGTGTGCTGGATGGGAAAGAAAATAAAGATATACTGTAGATCCTCTTCCTTCGGTAGCACATGACAAGAGACATCTGACTATTACAGGGACAGTAAACAAGGACATAAACTTAACTGCAAGTTTCAGACAGTTTAATTTTTTTGTGGGAAAAAGTAATACATCTTTTTTAACAGACAGTTTATAGAAATAATTTAATAAATTTGACATGTTTTTACTGTCACTTAAATAAAAGTGTTAAAATAAAAAATAAATGAAATAATAATAATAATAATGAAATCATTCTGACCTGAGTAGTGTACCTCAAATGTAAAGTTTGAATATGTTTTTTAAAAACTATGTTTAAAAAAAAATGACATGCAGTTGTGGTAGATTTAGTTTTTAAAGCAAAAATGATTTCAAATTTCACATTTGTTGTACATATGTGGAATGAAAATAGGTGTAAATTATTACAATTACTTTACAAATTATGCTGAAAACCATTTAGAAACTGCCAACCCTGTTGAAAAAGCCAGCATGTGCTGGTTAGGTTTTGAAGGTGGGATTCTGGTTTAAGCTGGTCCTTTGCTGGTTTATGCTGGTTATGCTGGTCCTTCCCAGGCAGCATGTGCACGTCTGCAAGATGCTAAAGATCTCTTGATCTGGAATCTGCTGTCTTTAAACATCTGGCAGATGTCTTTCAAATGTCAGTTTAACATTCATTCTAAATCATAAACATCTTAAAGACATCTATTTGACATCTAAAAGGAGACTTCCAATAGACGAATTGCAGATGAACAAACAACCTAAATAGTATGTCTTGCAGATGTAAATGCAGACGTCAAATAGATGTCTCCTAGATGTATGTATGCATCAGGGTTTGCTGGTTTATGCTAGTCCTTTTGATGGTTTATGCTGGTCACATGCTGGCAAAGGACCAGCATAAACCAGCAAAAGGACCAGCTTAAACCAGCATCCCAGCTTCAAAACCGACCTAACCAGCATATGTTGTTTTTTTCAGCAGGGAAAGGAACAACTGTAGCATTCCATGTTGGCCTTCAAACTGACGTCATCACTGAAAAGCTCTACATGCACCCAAACAGGCTAAAAATGGCCTTTAAAACAACAATGAATGTATCTAAGCTAATAAACGTATGTCCACAATTTGGTAAACACTCAATTAAATGTTTACAACCAAGACGACTAAATGTTTTTGGGTTCAGCAGGGAAACCAGAACATTTGTATCTGGGTGGAGCGGAACCCATCATGCAAACAAGACCAAGCAAAGGCATAAGCTAATTTTCAGCATGTAGTTGATTCACGATGTTTGAGCGACCACAATTATTTCCTGTCAAATTCAAAACTGTCATTCTTTTGTATTTATTTGCTTGCGGTGAATTTGTTAAAGCGGCATAAAATGCAACAGGGCGGGGGCATTCTTGCTATTCGGTATCTGATTCAGATTATGACTTCAATGGCAGTTCGTCCTCTACATTTTGCACAATGAGGTCATGTTTACAGTGTTTGCTTCATGTCAGTTTGAAGAATGCTACAACAAACGTTATGGGAGCAAAGTAAAGAACTTTCAGTACACCATCTTTGATTAGGCCAAATAAAATGATGCAGATATTAAAATGTATCATTTAGCAGACACTTATCCTAAGCAATTTACTGTAAGTCAATTGCAAACACAGTCCCTCTGAAGCAATTTGGAGTAATAAAAGTCTTACTCTGGACTAATATCACAAACATCCCCACTAGCGCTGCACAAACAGCTTTAATCAGAAGAATTCAATCCAGGCCTTCTGCTGACAGGAGAAATAAATAAATAATATAGACTTAATATAGATTTTTAGATAGATTGTCACACCAATTTTGATTTCAAAGCACAGCCATCATAAACAGGATACTATGAAAAACCGAAAAGATTCGTCAGTCTAACGTTGCCGCCAGCAAACTACAGCAAGATACAAAACACACTGAAAGATTAATCTCACGTTGGAAATGTTTACGGTCTGCACAATGCTAACACTGATTAGGATGATCTATCAGGGGAGCATATGTAGCCAACATGTCAGAGACGTAATGGAGACGGCCGGGCCGAGCCGAGCTCTCGTGATTCTGCGCGACTGTCTCAAAGCTTTTGTGTAAACCACAGGAAAACAGAGCTGAGATGCTTTGAGCGCGTTGCAGTGTCACTGTCATTCCTGGAAAAACATTCAAATGACTTTCCACAGAAGGTCAAACACACGATTCCAAGCAAATCCCTTATCAAACATATAAAACCAACTCATATTCAGTAATAAAAGAAATCTGTTGAAATGTGTTTATATTGGCTGATTCACATCTTTTACCGGTTGTCAACAGCGTTTTTCCATTGCCGTCTGTGTTTTTTTTTTTTTTTTTCTTAACAGCGAGGAATCCAAACAAACTCTGGTGCTTATTTCGAGCGTTCACATCTCACACATTCATCACCCAAACATCAAGTCGTGCAAAACACAATTGTTTGTTAACGGAGGGATATTGCCCATTTCAGCTTATAAACCGCTCGAGTGGAAAAGCCAGGTAATGTTTTGAGGGATCTGTTGCAGTACTTTGTGGTTAGAGTTTTGGCCACATCACACAATTGCAGACTTTGAAATTGCTCCACCACGGCTATTTCAGTGACAGAGGTCTGAATTATTTTGGTGCGCTCATGCAAAGGGTCAGTAGTGATCGGTGGTCTGGCTTGTTGATTTGTGATAATATGTTGAGAGGTTTATTGCGAGGCGACATGAAAAGTCATTTTGCTAATTCAGTTAAGTCAATTATTTGCGTCTTGTTACCTTGCTGTTCTTGGCTCGAAAAAAAAAGTTACAAATCGCAAAAGTTCTAGTGTCTGTTTAAAAAAAAAAGTCTCCAAAGCACCTGCTAGTCGAATCCCTTCACATAACATCAAACTGTCACTTACCTCATTCACATTGGCTCCATTTACAGACTGTTTTTCTCTTCTCCTGGCCAGTTTCCTTGCACTGCCGGGTGTGCTTAAGGCAACTTTTTATGAGAAAGTGCTTGAATCCTTCCCATCTTGCTGTGAAATTACAAGAGGTAGATTTAGATGTTACTTCTGAACATTAACAGAAAAGGTAATGAGTTAATGTTTAAACATATCAGACTTTTAACAAACAGTTTAGTTTTATTCTTTTTAAATTTACCTCGGAGAAAAGGGTCCTTACATGTTGCCTGAGGCCCTTGTTTGACGGCTCCCCAGTCTGTTTACACAATCCCTGTCATATCAGAGAGACACATCCCTGGCAATCTCAACTGTTTTGTCTGCAGTGATTTACAACTCTGTCAAAATACACCCGCTTAATTGATTAAATGGATACAGTGCGATCCAGACAGGCTTGATCTTGGTTTATATTTCATTCTTTTCAAACTATACAATAAAGTAAAGTCTAAAGACTTGCCAAGTGTCCATCTACTGTAGTAGAATTCAAATAGATGTAGAGTTAAACCTTAAATAGCAGGGCATGTTGTTGAACTGTCATCATAGACAATGGATGATGGTGGGAATAATGATAATAATTATAATATTTTAAAGAAGAATAACCTATTACTAGTAGTAGTATTTATATTCATGTATCTTCACTGCTGTACATTAAGCTGGGGTAAGTTATCTCTTGTATTTATCATGTAAGTATCATAGTTGATACTAAATGGAATACAGTTTATTAATTATATTGTGTGCTGACCATCACATTTTGTTGCATTAATTTATTGTTTCATAATTTTTAACTATTTATTTTTTTACTGAAAAATGGCTGTGATAATAATGTCTATGATAATAATAATGATAATAAAATAATATAAATAACAAATTGGTGGTTACAAAACTGAACCATTATTATAATTATTAGCAAACAAAAATCTAAATGAAACAAAACAATTGGACTCTTGATTCAAAAACTCAATGCAACAAAACAAAACAAAACAAAACAAAACAAAACAAAACAAAACAAAACAAAACAAAACAAAACAAAACAAAACAAAAAAACAGGAAACGGAATTTGGATTCTGGATTCTGGATTAAAAACCTCATAATGAAAAAAATCTAACCAAGTACAGCAAATATCCCCAGTGCTAAGAAACTGGCTTTAAAAAGTATGTATTAGTTCAGGGTCAAGTGTAGAGTTTTATTTTTTTTACTAGCCAGCTAGTGTTTGTAGCTTTACCATTATTTATGCTAAGGCAACTTGAGCTTGGGTCCATTATTACTACACATTAAAACCAGGAAGCACATATTTAAACATCAGTACGGTGGGCAGAGTAGATAAAAACAAGGCAACACCTGCCCTTTTATCTTTATATTTCCCTTAAAAGCGCTCTAAACACCACTCTGCATTCATCCACTGATTGAACGCAAATGGTAGATTCCATTTTAAACATAAACAAAGCCATTAAAATGTATATTTACTGCCAAATTACCATGTAATGGTGTGTCTGCATGTGTATGTGGTGACAAAGTAAATTTAAGCAGAGGACAAAACCTTAGACAGACCCCAAACGGCACATGGGTTCACAGCTGGCTCAAATCAAGGGGAACCATATACCAGCCCTTGTGTCATCTTTTTGTTCTCCCTTTTACAGACTCCCTGTTTAGTGTTGCTTTACTTTGGCTCAAGAAATTGAGGCACTAAAATTGAGCCGCTGAATTTTCTAAAGCCATTACCAGGGTAAATACATATAATGAATGACAAATGACAAGTAATCATGAATAGACAAAGACTGCCTAGGATGAAAAAGGGCGGGGTGGCTTAAAAGCCTGTTATAGCCCTGAATATTGCACTTGAATACTGTTATTTCCAGATGCAGCTCATGATTAAAGCAAATCCTCAATTCTGACTTGAAGGGCTGATAATTTGCCATCGTTTTGCAAGTGCTGCGTGGAATATTTAGGTATGGATTTTATTTCCAGCAGGATTAGAGTAAGCAAAGAACAGGGTATAAAATTAACACTGCTTGTATTCAATACACATGGTGAAGCAGTGCTTAAAACATTCCGGCCTAAAGTGAGATTAGTTTGTCCACTTTAATCAAGGGCTAAATGTTTTGCTAACCCTACAAGCAGGGTGAAACACAAAAGCGCTTTCATATTTTGCCTGCCAAACCCAAGAAGTTACTGCGTACATGAAGGATAATCAAAGTCGCGTAAGGCCTGTCTTCACTGGTTTCACAAATATAGCGTCCTCAGGCTTGATCTCGGCTCCCTTCTCCTTATTCTTGCAAAACACCTAACTTCATTATTTTATTCTCAGTTATCTTGGGCTATTGAAACAGGAGAGAATTATTGTTTCCTCAGCGAGGGCTAGGGTTCAGTTACATTCAGATGATAATGGAGAGATCGCCATTTCACAAACCCATGAGGGCTTTGCATCACTTCAAAGCGTGAGGCTTATCAAGTGTATGAATCAAATGGCCCTTCCTTATTTTGTTAAGATATACAGTAGGTTAATACAGAACATATAAACAAACACTGTAGCCTGCTGTTATCAATGTATTATAAACATACTTTCAACTTTTTCTGTATGCTTTCTTTTTCACAAAACCAGTCTAGATTTTCAATATTTCAGATTTCTTCAATAACACTTTTCTATAAGACAGCATGTATTAGGTAAAAGAAAAAAAAAACATTGTTGTTCTTACCAAGGCTCCATTAAAAAATACTAAATTGTAAAATTTTATAAAAAAAAAAAAATACTGTTTCTATTCTCATATATTTTAAAATGTAATTTATTCCTTAATCTTCAGTCTTCAGTTCCACTTGATCCTTCAGAAATCATTTGAATGTTCTGATATGCTTCAAGAAACATTATCATTATTATTAATGTTTACGGTCGTGCTGCTGTTTTGTGGGGAATATTACATACACTGTAAAAGAAAAAAAGCTGTTTCAACTTCAAATAATTTGTTACCCTGCTGACTTAAAAATGTTTAGTTTAGTCAACTAAAATATTCCGATTGTCACTTAAATTAACATTAATTCACAAGTTCTCTTCCTTATGATCGTAATTAGCATATTTGGCGTGCTGTCCGTGCTGAGCGAGCCGGGATATCGGCTAACACCGAGCCCTAGAAGATGGAGCCCTAGAGGGTAGAACCCTAATCAGGACTGAGCTCGACTCTCACTCTCCCCCCCGGAGGAAGAAGCGAATATCGGAGGAGAAGGGGTGGAGGAGGGATGCGTAACGAGATGAAGATGGGAGGAAGATGAGGCCTATTTAAGGGGATGGCCTATGAATTTGATTGGCTGAGACATAACTGCTGTAACTAATCATTACGTCAGAGCTCCTCCCGAAACTTGTTTGTCAACATCACGTAAAAAATCTCAAGTTGACTAAACAAAAAATTTTAAGTAGGCAGTAATTTGTGTGACACACACATAGTATTATGTATATGCATATCATTTACACACTTCATGCTTTACAAATATTTAATATTTGTGCTTTTATATTACTTTTAAATTGAATATTTTACAGCACATTAGGATAAAACGCTGTTTGCTTTCTTTCCCTGAAGTAAACAGGTAAATCACACTGCTTCTAAAACACAAGAATAGCCTATGAAACTAAATAGAGACAAGATCATCAAGTACATGTTGATTGGAATGCATTTGTTCCTGTATTGTGCCTTGCTTAATTTGTATTTCGAACAGATTTCTTCTCTCTGGGTTAAGATTCCTATGCAGGACTCCCATCTGTTTGTGACTAAATAGATTGCAGAATTGGCATTACAAATGGATGCCTATTATCCATGTTGGATGATCATGGAAGGACTTCAACTGATCTTTTCCGCTGTTGGCTCATACAATTCCCTACCATTTCAGTCATTGTCTTCTCAAGTGTTCAGTTGGCTGGACAAACAGACCTCACAATGTCTGACAAGGAAAGAGGAGCATTTTAGAATCAGCAAGACACATCGTCCAGATGGCTGGGTTGATTCGGTGCAGCTATATGCTCTTGATTACCGCATGAACAATGCCATCATTAAGATGAACTAGCTTGGCTTGGTTATTAGCCTACCACAAAGAGTTCTGGAGTTTTATTTTACTCCTGAAATGTAAACAACAATGCTGTGAAAATATTGCCCATATGGCTTTGCTTTGTATTGAGTATCTAGGAGTATCTGGCTGATATCACGGATATGATCATGAGCCTCTTTGTTTTCCAGGAGTGCACAAACACAATGCTAGCATAACTGCTTTCTGACCACTCCAACTGAAGAAACTATTTGTTTGCGAAGGGATGTTGACTAAACAGTTACAGCCCATTTTTGGGGAAAATAATCAGTTGTACAAAGGATTTGATACAAACCTATGACTTCTTTTTGTGAACTATGCATTAAGATAATTAGTTCATTATAACTGATGATTCAGGAATTAGACTTTGTCACACTGCATGTTTCCCATTGACTACAATGAACCAGCTCATGAGAGTAATTTGTTTGGGAATCAAACTACAGGTATATTAGACATAATGTGTATTTTTGATTCACTGAAAAGAACAAGCTCATAGGATAGGATAGGATAGGATAGGATAGGATAAGATAAGATCAAGATAAGATCATTTTTGATTTTGAATATGAATGTTAAAAAGGAAAATATTACTGCTAAAACAATTCTAGTGTTTAGAGAATAGTTATAGCAGTTTAAAAATATGATATTTTAAGAATTAATAAATTTTCATAATTCAAGGGAAATGTTGAGAAACAAACGAGTAGAAGAACTTCGGTCTTCATTCACTCTCAAACACAAATATCTAAAAATTGAGATATATAAGAGATGTCACTTGTGCTTTGTGGTTTCATTGGACACTGAGCAACTGAACAAACAGACCTAACCCAATGTCCCAGCATTTCCAAAGATTTACCGACAGTAAACGGTCAGCTCACTTCAGAGATCACGTTCTGCTTTGATGTTCAGTACAACAAAAGTACAACCATCCCCAACCAACCACAGATGCCCCCTGTCTTCCTCCACCACATCCTGACAGCCAACATAATCCCACTCAAGACATAAATCATCTGCAACCCACACAATGAGAATCATCACCGGATTCAAAAGCCGTAAACAGAGGGACAGAAACACTTCACTCCTGCGAGGAGGAGGCTATTAAACGCAGGATAGTTTATTCTGCCCCTTTGTAGTACTTCATACTGGCTACAGATGCCAGCACTCCTCTGGGTGAGACAAACAGTAGAGGAACTGTGGGACGGAAGGGAACGATTAACAAACTCATGCCCTGCTCAGCATCTGCTGATTGATTCTGACTAACATTGCTCTCCACATGCGGCCGTGGCGTTTGGATGTGAGCAGCACGTCCGTTTGGACCTTTATAACTAGAGGAATTTGCATTCGCAAATTTTCAAGCCAGGATTTTTTATGGGGAAACTGACAAATGTGTTGAATAAAATGCATGTGTGACCATAAACAGGAATAAGAGTTAAAGCTTGAATGTGTGGAGGACATACTTTTATGTGATGATAATAAAACCTTGAGAGCTCAGAGAGCAGTTTTTTTTTTTTTTTTTTTTTTTTAACTTTGGGTCCAATAGGACTAAAACAGACCTTTTTTAATAAAAAATCTGTACATGAAAATGCAGCACTTTAAAAATATGCTAATTTATTTATACATGATATTGCATTATACTAAACAAATAAACATGTTTGTAATTACCACAATTTTGTAGACAGACATACAGTAAGCATTTTAAAATGCTTACTGTATGTCTGGTGCTTTCAGTGTTTTAGGAGAAATTACTGTTTATAATATAGAACCATATATCACATGTTTAAAATAAATACTTATGAAATACATTAAGTGCATTGTTGAATAAATGAATTAATAAGAAAACATTTTTTATATTTAGATTTATGCTTTGCTGATGATAAAAAAATGAATGAATACAGATTTGATGTTGATGTCTGGTGCTTTTCGGCATATACTAGAGAAATGAAAAATAGTATTTATAACACTATTTATATCAGTTTTACAATTAATAAATAAATACAATTATTTTTAACCACATATTTGATGTGTGTATATGTTAGGTGTATGTTTTAGTGTTTTAGGAGAAAACAAAAATAGTATTTGTAATACTTTACTTACAGTTTTTTTAAGTTATGAAATAAGCCATTAATAATAATGCAGTGAATAAATGAATGAATAAAAAAACATTTTCATTAAAGCAGGTAAATACTTTTTTTTTTTCTTACTAGAGACCAAAGGAGAACTACAGATATGAAGTTCCCTCATGTTTTGGGACTTTAAAGGTGTGCTTTTTTTCACCAAACAAAAGATTAATGAATGAAAAGGGAATTCAGTGTTAACTAAACAATGTTGAGGAGAGAAAAACTTATGTAAACATAACATCACGCACGGAGCAAGCAGGAAGAGACAATTTAAGTACGATTGTATGAGTGCTGTAATATATACACTGACTGGCATGTGAGGTGAACCTTCTCAGAGGATGTATGGAAAGTCTCACAGGAAACATATATCTGCACTCAAAAGTAAGAATATATGGATAACGATGCTTTCTTAAAACATTTGGACCCCCCAAAAAAAACAACAAAAAAAGGAACAATCAACTTCCAATCTACATTAAGCTGAAATTATTAAAGTATTTTTCCATCATGACTGCCAACAGTCCTCTGATTGATATAGCAAACTGTAACACAAAACCTGCAATGCAACAAACCCCAATGTGGCATTAAACATGTTCCACAACAACTTCTGTACTTCCAGTGATTTTGCAATTTACTTTTAATATGACACATTTGCTCTTGCTGAAACGGGTGATTGGATTTTCTTGAGCAAACACAGGACCATTAAAATACTCAACACCATTTTTCACTCCAGTTCTAGTACTACAGGCTATGACGGAAAATGTTCAAAGTTGTTTTGAAATTCATGGTACTGGAAGATCTCGGAGTTAATTAAATTCACTACTTAGGAACCATGATGTTTTATTAAATAAAAAGACCCCTAAGAGAAATAAAGCTTAAGTATCCGCAAATTTATTGCAAATAATTTGATCGGTACCCTTCATTAGCATCATGCTTGTACAGTCAACACTTCCTTTCTCACAACAGCATTCAAGCATTTTTTGTTTTATGACGGCGAATTTAAAACCTATTAAAACTACATTTTTAAGAATAAATTGAAATGAACAATATGTCAATATGTATTCTAAATGTACAGTAAATGTCTATGAGATGTTTAGCAACACTTGAAAGAATCACAACAAATCTCCATTCCTTATAATTATTTAGATCTTTAAGTTTTAACTTCTGTTGCCAGCCATGGATTGTAAAAATAAATAAATAGGGATTTTTTTCCTTTTCCATTACAAAAGACTCTTACATCAATACTTAAGCAAAATTGCATGGGAAATCTAGTTCCCCTTTGGTTGAGTTCACTCCGACGTTACATATGGGATCTCGCATGAGAGACCAATCGTCTTTGATTCTTTGAAAAAAGGCCAATGAATATTGGCGTGCAATAATCACAGCCAGGTGCACCTTATCACCGTATAAGAGGGCATGGCTGGATTGCACTTGCAGCTTTTCACTTCGGAGCACTCGTCTGAGCATTGTATGCTGAGTCTGCTGAGAAGAGAGTTCCTGCAGAGTTTTTTAACCTTTACTGGGCAGTTGACTTCGGACCCCGCGAGATTGGTAACCTTTCTAAAGGCTTGAGTGAGCCAATGTTTTGCTCGCCAGCGAGAGACCTCTGAGTGCACGCAGTGCCGCATAGCCATTTTCCGGAAAGTCTATGTGGCTGTGTGCTTCTGGGTGTGGGAGTTTCCTCACCTCCTCAGATGGGCATGAGCGCTGACTTTCGTGCCTGGGCCGAGGAGCACGGTGAGGCAGTGCTCGTGGATGATTCATGCGTTCATTGTGGACGTAAGACCATCGCTACTTTGAGATCGCGCCTCTCATTCATGAGACGGCTTTCTGTGCGTCCTCCCCCTGGTCCGGTGAGCCGTAAAGGTTTCTCTGCTACTATGGCTAGGCGCTTAAGGGATCTCAGGGTGACCGTGCAGAACGTCTCGTGGAGTAGGAGCGCTTCACGGACTTCAGCCGTCAAGTATACCAGGCCAAAGCACTCAAACCTCGCTGAGATGGCCGACGTTGACAAAGGCCGCTTTCTTGACGTGCACATCTCACTATACCCGTGTTCGTGTCCCTGTTCTCTGTGTGGAGGTTGCAGTTCTACTGGCGAAGGACAAAATCGAGCCTGTCCCTCCAGCCGAGATAAGGTCAGGGTTTTACAGGCCTTACTTCATCATGCCCAAAAAGAGCAGTGGGTTGAGACCCATCCTGGACCTCAGAGCCCTGAACCGGTCCCTTCTCAGGCTGCCATTCAGCATGCTCACGCCGAAGTGCATACTAACATGCATTCGGCCCCAGGATTGGTTCTCAGCCATCAACCTGAAGGACGCGTACTTTCACGTCTCGATTCTGTCTCGAAATGACTGCCCGCCTCACGGGGGAGCGCACGCAGGCCATGCTGACTTGTCTCAGATCTTTCAGGCACAAAACAGCGGTTCTTTTCAAATCTATTCAGAGGCTCCTGGAGCATATGGCAGCCGCAGTTACGCCACTGGGGCTCCTCCGCTTCAGCGTTAGTTACACAACCGAGTCCCGAGATGGGCATGGCACTGTAGTACTCTCCAGATTAGTGTTTCCCCGGAGTGTCGCTGCGAGCCCGTGGTCAGACCTTGCCTTCCTACAGGCTGGAGTACCTCTAGGACAAGTGTCCAGGCATGTCGTGGTGCAAACGGATGTCTCCACCATGGGTTAGGGTGCTGTATGGAACGGGCAAGCAGCCTCGGGCACCTGGACAGGTGTTCGACTGCTGTGGCATATCAATTGCCTCAAGTTGCTTCGCCGCTTTCAATCGATGTTGCTCCACAAGCACGTGCTCGTCCGGACAGACAACACTGCAGCCGTTGCGTACATCAACCGCCAGGGTGGTCTACGCTCCAGCTGCATGTCGCAACTCGCCCACCATCTGCTCCTGTAGAGTCTGCTGTCCTGCTGTGCGCTGTTCACATTTCAGTGACACTCTACCCCTCCCTGGAAAATCCCCTTGAGGAGAGACCTTCTCTCTCTGGGGATGGGCATGATCTGGCACCCGCGACCCGATCTTTGGCGTCTGCCTCCTGGACGGGACGTGGCAGACCTCTCTGGCTTGCCAGCAGCTGTGATTAACACCATCTCTCAGTCTCGGGCTCCATCAACAAGGCAGGCTATGCTCTGAGATGGGGTCTGTTCGTCGACTGGTGCTCTTTACACCAAGAGGACCCACAGACATCTTTGATTGCAGTTGTGTGTAAACACAAATGAGACAAAGGGTTTACACAGTTTATTACATATCACAACTTGTAAATGACTTGTAAATTAATCAACTAAACATAATAATCACTTATTAATCATTTGTGAATGTTTTGTAGATTAACATTTCATCATTAACTAATCACTTATAAATGACTTACAACCATCCGCTATTCTAAAGTGTTAACAAAAACTCTTTTCATGTCTCCGCCCCCCCAACCCATGTGTCAACTTAAAAATATAGAAGTTGGCATCCCGACAGGGCCGCTAACTGGCCCCCAGGGCGTTGGAAGGTTACGTGCAGACTCTCCTGTCGACACGATTGTGACACGACTGTTGGCACCGGTGTGTCCGCGTAACACGGCCTCAGGGTCGTGGCATTTTCCATGGGTCTGTTCCCATATGTAACGTCGGAGTGTTTGGTCTCTCATGCAAGATCCCATATGTAACGTCTCCATTCCCTCCTTCAGGGAACGTGGGTTACCTACGTAACCTTAGACGTTTTCTGATCAAAATAATACAAATAAGTGAATAAACTGAGCATACACTTTCTTTTTTCAGAAAACAAGGCTATATCTTTTTATTTTTTAAGGATATTTAAATGCCGACACTGTCTCATGACCAATCCATATGTATTTTACAAGGTGGCTAATTCACACAAATTTCTGTAAAGGGTAGGGACAGGGTTATGGGCGTCATTCGTACAAATTCCTGTGTGAACAACTGCCGTGTGAACAAGCCATTCAATTCATACAAGAAAGTCAAATACAGTGAGAAAGATAATTGAAATTGCACACAAGATTTTTTTATTTGGAAGTCAGTGGCTACGGACGACTATCCCTACCTGCTTCAGTATATGACATTGTCAAGGCCTTCAGTTGTGGAAGTGCAAATTGAGACTTTTTAAGAACTTTTTAAAACCTGCAGAAACCCTGTTAAAAAAAAATGTGTTGCTTTTTTGGCACCCTGACATAAATTAACTAAAAGGAAAACAAGCAGCATGGCATAACTGACATCCTCGTTCTGCTACTTACAAGACATATTTGAATAAACACAATGAGACAACTACCTCTGTGTAGCTGTATCCCAGATGGACACTCCAGCACTCACGGCTGTCTTGGGTCATTTGGTCTGCGGGGATCTGACTGAGTGATGTGTTTTTGGCTGACTCCCTGAGAGGAAGGTGAGGAGACAGATGTGAGTGGGGTGCTGAAGAGCTCCAGCGTCTTGAGAGTGGCTGGAGGCCTTCCTGAAATTAAACCAAATCTATTCCTTAATCCAAATTCTTATCTGGAATGATAAACTGTTTGTATCCTTGTGTACAACTCCATATTTTTTGTATAAATGGACTTGTTTAGATGCCGGAAGACAGCACTGGTTTGTACACGTACAGTTTGGGTACTGGATGAGTGGTGACACGCATGACATACTGCATGTTTTTACAACTATGCAAATACCTGCATTTGAATGGGAAGTGTAGACAACAAAATGAGGGAGGTCTGGTAAAACATTATGCATCTGAAGCAAGCAAGTAAATAGAATTGAAGAGGTTTGCCTATGTTACATAAAAATTCCTTACTCTCATTAGTGGCATGTACTGTAATCATAAGCAGTGGCTTTGGAATGGCAATCCAAATATAGGATTTAAAATCATCAGACTATAATATGTTTTAAATATATGATGTTAATGACATGGTTTATATATACAGCATACATGAAATACATGTATATATTTATATATATATATTGGTCATTGCTGGTCTCCATTAAAATTTTGGCTTCATAATTTTTTCATCATTCTTGCCAAGCTTGGTATTCTGTTAGAATTTCCACCATTAGTTTCATATTCCAGGCCGGACATTTTTCAACATTTAGCTCTCTAACCTTCTATAGATTAACATAACACTTATAACTATGTCAGATATGCTTTTTTTTGTTTTTTGTTTTGTATCGGACAAACATTCTCCAAAACATAACCTAACAGGGTGAAACTTTAAGAGTGGGACAAGCAGGAGAACATTTCAAAAACTAGTGTGAGAGGTGACATTTACCTCCATTTGTACAGTTAAATTCCATCAAGTAAAAATTAACAATATAATTTCTTTAAAATGATCTCAGTAGAATCTATTTTGGAAGGTGAGAAAGTACAGAGTGGAAAAGGAGTTTAGAGACACAGTAAATTAAGAAAATGGTATAAAAATGAATATACTTTCACATGAATTATATGAATGAGTAGATGAAGTTTAGTGTCACGCCAGAGGAGTTGCCTTGTATTTGTTTTTCTGTTTAGGTGCTGTATGTATGTTTTCAATTGTGTCATGTGCCCGGTTCTTTGTTTACATACCTGTTCCTTGTGTCTTTGCCTTGTTTGTAACTACGCCCCTTTTCATTAGTGTCACCCTCTGCCAGCCGTGTTTTACCCAGGTGTGTTTTATTAGTCTTTGTATAAACATCACGCCCCATGTCTTGTATTCTTGTTGGTTGTTAACGTTACATGTCAGCTCGTGTATCTCTGCACTGCTCATCGCTGTCCTCGTTTTCTTGTTTTAATAAATGTCAAGTTTAATCAGATCTCTGCCTCTGTGTTCTCCCTGCTCGCGAGGAAGTGCGGGCGCGAGCTCAACGAGCCGATCATTGTAAAAGAACAACCAACCACTAAAAAGAGATAGCATTCCTTGCATTCCACGAGTTACCACAGCCGAGGGCTGCCCACGAGTCACCACTGCCACGGCCTCCCAAGTCTACTGATTGACCGTCCAAGGCTCCTGAACAGCCTCCCAGGGTTCCTGATCCGCCTCCCAAGGCTCCTGATCCGCCACCCAAGGCTCCTGTTCCGCTTCCAGATCGGCACGCCCCGTCCTTTGAAGAATTTGTGGAGGAATATTACCAGCTGGCCGAGCGACCAGGTCTCGGGGACTCCGTCCTCGCCGCGGTGTTCTGGAGTACGGCACGCCAGTTCAGTCCCGTGGAGCTTCCGGACGTGCGAGATCTGAATTGGGAGTCATCTGTGTTTTTCGACCTTATGACGGTTCGGGTTCAAACGCTGGGACTTCGTTCATTCGATCAATCACTCCAGGACAGTAGTTTGAGTCAAGAGCCGTCTGGAATCTTCACCCCGTTGAATGCAGACATCTTTGCAGACATCGAGCCGCCATTGCAGCCTCATGAGCCGTCACAGACTGTGACCGAGTCGGATTCACTAAATCCCGTTTCAGTGCCCATTCCCATTCCAGTTTGGGATTTACGGCCAGGAGAAGCCCCTGAATCCTCTGGTGACTGTGAACTATCATGGCCTGAACTGTTTGAATCCTCCACTGATCTGTAACGGCCTCCCAAGGCTCCTGATCCGCCTAACAAGGCTCCTGGTCCGCCCCGGAGGACTCCTCCGCTGCCTGCTCCACCCTGGTGGTTATTCCTGCTGGTGGCACTGCCCCCCTAGAGACTTGTGGTGTTGCCTGCTTGTCTGGAATCCGCGCCTAGGGGGAGGGCTCTGTCACGCCAGAGGCGTTACCTTGTGTTTGTTTTTCTGTTTAGGTGCTGTATGTATGTTTTCAATTGTGTCATGTGCCCGGTTCTTTGTTTACATACCTGTTCCTTGTGTCTTTGCCTTGATTGTAACTCCGCCCCTTTTCATTAGTGTCACCCTCTGCCAGCCATGTTTTACCCAAGTGTGTTTGATTAGTCTTTGTATAAATATCACGCCCCATGTCTTGTATTCTCGTTGGTTGTTAACGTTACATGTCAGCTCATCGCTGTCCTCGTTTTCTTGTTTTGTTTAATAAATGTCAAGTTTAATCAGATCTCTGCCTCTGTGTTCTCCCTGCTCACGAGGAAGCGTGGGCGCGAGCTCGACGAGCCAATCATCGTAACATTTAGCCTAGTCCATAACATCATTTAATTTTTTTTGTTTTTATCATGTCATGGTTTATTTTTCTAGTGGAAGTTGCACTGAGGACATGATGAAATTATTATCTCTATTTAAGTGATAAATTACACTTAATGTTTTTTTTAAAAACACTACAATTTTTTATAAATATTTGACTATTTTAGAGAAAATACGAGTACGTAAATCAAAAGACAGAAAAGTCACTGTGTAACAGGAATGACCCATAAATATAAAATTGTATTTAATTTAGTTAAATTTAAAATCTACAACAAAATGTATTTTAATTAGCATAAAATTCTAATCATAAAATATGTTTTGGATTATTGAAATAAAATACACACACACACGTTGGTTTTTGTGATTTATGGGGACTCCATACGCCATAGGCGTAATGGTTTTTATACTGTACAAACTGTTTGTGGTATTGTCCGACACTGACCCTACACCTAAACCTACCCCTTAGAGGAAACTGTGTGCATTTTTAGATTTTCAAAAAAACACCATTTATTATGTTTTTTAAGCCTTTTGAATTACGGGGACACTGAAAATGTCATCATAAAACACCTACATATTGTAATACCTATGTCATACCCATGTCATTATACAAATTTGTGTCCTCATAAACCACATAAACCCGCACACACACACACACACACACACACACGTATACACACAAATAAATATAATTAACAAAAATGTATCAAAAAACCCAACATATTTAGCAATTACAACATTTGTTGGCCCTTTTTTAATCATTTGTTGTATAGAAGAAGGATTGAAGAACCTATTGTTGACCAATTTTGGCATTCAACACTTACACTTACTTACAATCATGCAATTGGTCGAGCCAAAGTTTTAAGTCTAGCCATTTAACCTTTCTGTTTAGACAACCTCGATTTTTTCTATTCTTTGACATCAGAAGGAGAAATAAAAAGAAAAGATTACAGTATGTAGTTCAGTAGTTTCCCACATCACATTTAACAGTTACATCATCTGAGCTGTTCACAAAGCTTTGCGATCTCTTGTGCCAGTTTGCTGTTATCTGTTCGATGTCGAGAGCATTACCTCAGTGATGTGCAGCATCAGTGTCATCCCTGGAGAAGAGCAGAAGAAATCACTCCTGCAGCAGTCCATGGATCATATATTTGTTATTGTGTTCCATCCTCTGCAGAGCCAGAGCCACGTATCCCAATAAATCACACTGAAAGGTTTTATGTCTTTTACTTAAATCCAATTTTAAACTTAACATCCAGCCAAAAATTGTAAACAATGAGAAATACTTGCACAATAGCATTAGCAAGTACATGAAATGCCTTCCTCCCTAGTCCTCAAATGGTGGACATTCATGAAAAATATTTTGTTTATTTGATCACCTTATAACCTTTTGTTCAGTGATGGTTTAATCGGTTTAAGGTGTGCTAATCTGCTATTTGGACTAGTTATTTTAAAGGGTTAATTTACCCAACAATTTACTCACCATCATTTCAAGAGTTTGCGCTTCCTCATAATCAAGAAGGATAAAGTTAAGCATATGTGGCGTACTGTCCGGGGAGCGAGCCGGGAGGACGGCGGACACTGAACCCTAGAGGCTTGAACCCTAGCTAGGGCTAGAGCTCGGCGTCCGGCTAAATGGCGGAGAAGGGGTGGAGGAGGGATGCGTAAAAGGTGGGGTGTGGAAGGAAAGAGAATGGGCTAAAAAAGCTAAATAAAGGACAGCAGCCAGATGCAAGCCTCCCAAAAGCGCTTGGTAAGAGGATGCTGGACGGGTCGCGAGTTATAGCAAAGCACTGAACATTACCAAGTAGGAAATAGAGTGATGGTAATTTAAGATGATGGGATTAAACTTTTGTTTATCAAATGCAGAGACGGTCTCTATGGTCAAGACGACGATGGTTACTGGAAATCAGGTGACCCCAACTAAGCAAGTGAGAGGAAACAGCGGCAACATTTCTCATGTTATTTGTGTGATAGATTTATTTATTTATTTTTCATGCCACACCATAGGACACTTGGTTTTTATTTTTACTTGTCAACTACCCATATATATTCTCAAAAATGGTACATATATAATATATATACATATGCATATACATATCTTATGAAAAACATGTTTCTAATGCTTTAGAAAGCCTATTAGATATTTATAATCTCAAATGAATTTTAGGTATGTCAGTTATTAAAAACGGAACATATTGTTAACAGATAAATAAATGCATTGTGATACATTCTGGAGAATGGTAATGCTTTTAACCTTCATAAACACCCAAAAGAGATTCATATAAGTGCACAATTGTAGTGAATGTTTTACAACAGTTTAATAGATATTTGATGATGCACTGTACTGCACATTCAGAACCAAACAAAGCCATTAGCGATGCATACTGGATCCGAACCCAGGGTGTGGTTGTAGTATATCTAATAGATAGATAGCCCATGGGAAGTCCACTCAGTCACATCATCTAACAACATTAGTCATGCACAGATGTTTTTACGAGCAGCACCGTTAGACTACATTATGGCTGAGGGCGAGTTGGTTTCCATAAATACTATAATCAGTAGCAGTCAATTAGGTCTGCTGACTCTAAAATACATCTCCTGTGTCATCCGTCAGAGGTTTACCTTCAATCCTGTAAACACAAGACGATTTGAAAGAAGCTGCCGATGCAGACGTGGACACAAATCAGAGAATCTCTGGACCATTGATGTCAGGATGTCTATTTTCCCTCTCCAGTCCTTCAAGGTTTTGGACAGAGCTGCAAAACATGAGAAGACGGGAGCCATGACTCACTGCTTTGGAAAAGCATCATATCTGGCGGGCCAAGCCGTAAACAAATGAAGGGTTTCGGTCATGAAGGAGATCAAATGGGCCAAAGATCAGAGGCGTATATCAGGGGTCGACGAGGGATGTTGATTATCTGCTACATTACTTTTAATAAGAAGGACGCATCAAGTCAAAGCCACTTGAAAGACAGAGTTGGTTCCTGCTTAAGCTTAAAATTTTAACTTCATCCGTTTTGAAATGATTAAAAGTTTTTTGGGGGATGGGAATCTAAGGTCAAACGCAAATTTTCCACTTCGTGTTATACTTTTCCGATAGTGTTGGGTTCGGTTGAATGATAAAATCAAATGGGTTGGGATAAATTACACACATCCTCAATGGTTTAAATCCTGTTGACACTAATCGATACAACATGCGCAAGATAATTCTGCAATCCACCAAGTAAATTTTCAAAATACCCCTTAAGAATTAAAAAGATAATGTAATAGCATTACAATCGAGATCTTTGGCAACATCTCCTCTAAAGGTAATTCATCCATGTCTGAACAACAACATCAATCAACACAGCTGAGAAAGACATCGTTTACACGTGAACTTCATCTTCTACTCGACGCGGCCCTGTAATCTGTCATGCGTAGGCTCTGAGGACCCAGACCTATCAAGACTAAGAATCCCAGACTGGAGATCAGCCATACCTGAAGCAGTCACCACATGAACCTTGTTCCTAATGATTACTTACAGAAGGGGAACAAGGAAGGAGGGAATTAAGGTGATTGTAATAACCATTGATGATGGTGGTGGTGATAATGATGACACAGTGGAGAGAAGTACTGCCGTTATCTAAACAGGGTTCATTTCAAAAAGGAATTATAGAGGAATAAAAAATATTTAGGAGAGAGTACTATGAGATGAAGTTTTTATTTTCAGTGAAATTCTTTGAAACTGAAAATGTATAATTTTATGTTGCACTTTGTTGACAGGCAATCTCAGGCAATCATAATGCTGAATCTGCCATTTTGTCTGACAATCAAAAAACGGAGTAAATCAATCCTGTTAGGGTCCTATTGTGCTTTTTCACTTTTTGAATTTTAGGCAGCGTGTGATTGGGCATAAAAAAAAATCTACAAAATTCAAATCTCAAAGATTAGAAAGATATTTAGTTTTAACTAAAATGAACAGCTTGTTTGGAACGCAGAGTTGTTTTCCGGTATGTGCAAAGCAGTCCATTAAAAATGAAATTCAAATGCACTCCCGGCGCGAGTGTTTTTATATTACTGTTTTTCTGAAGGAATACTGCCCTCAGAAAAATCTCTCCAAGCACGTAGACACGTCTGCCATTTTGAAACGGTCCACCAGACGTCTGTGCCAGGCAGGGGAGAAAGGTATTGTAATAAAGTAAATTATGTGAGAAATAACATGTTTTTTGAACCACCTAGGATGAGAGCAAGCCAAGCTTCAAACATTTCAATGTTTTGCTCAGTTTTTTTTGACACAGTTTTGCTCAAATCTGTCTAAATTTAATGACTGCAATTAGTATAGCTAATAATTCCGAACGTAGAAAGCAATCTGAAAAATGGTATTCTTTTGTAAGCTAAGGGGTAGTTGGATTTTTGGGGTACATTTCAATTGTATAATACATAATCGCCATGCATGAAAATATTTAGTTTTAAGAATATTTGAATGTAGTGACATCGTTCCAATGTTTTTTAGCTACTGCAAATGCTAAAATAGTGGATCAGTCAACACAGCTTATCTTAAAGCACGACAAAGATAAAAAAAATCAAGTTCAATATTTAAAGCATAAACATGTACTTGTTGGGTCTTGTGGCTGATCACCTGCTTTCTGGTGTCTTTGGTGTTTCGTTTTGTTTTGTTTCGACTTTGACAGTTCCCCACGTGCTCATTATTCTCATTGTCCTACTGTCTCCACCCTCTCTTGATTTCTGTTACCTTCTCTCCTGCCTTTTCACCTGTTTCTTGTTAATCTAGTTATTTTCTCCCTTTATTAGTTTCCCTGTGTTGTCAGTATGTGTCGGACTGTTAAAGTTGGTACCTCTGTCGGGTCTGTGAATTTATCTGCACTTTAAGTTTGCTTCGTCTCGCCAGGCTCCGCTGCTTGTGACTGTGTGTGGCCTCTCTGCCCTTTTCCGAGCGCTCGGGCTCGGGTTTTTTCTGTTTATCCTCCTGGACACGGCTTCCCATTGAAGGAGTGGATTCCGGGTCTCATAGCTCCCGCTACTGTGGAGACTGAAACCGGGAATGTGTTAATGCCATTTGTGTCTGGACTGTTAGAATATTTTCTGTGTTGATAACGAGAATCCTGCTTCATCCCTGACAGTACTTCAGCTGTATATGCATTTGAGAACTCCAAAAAAAAATATGAATATAAAAAATATATAAATTTAAAGCAAAGCTTTACCCACCAACTAGAGCCCTGTTGGAGAGAGTTCAGAAATTGACTTGTGATGTTCTTCCTTCTGACCCAGACATTGACATATTATTCTAATGGCCTAAAGACAGAAAGCTGCTGGAGGGACTGCGGAGAGAAAGAATAACAGGGTGTAATATCCACCAAAGTGTTTTTCCAATCCCTACAGGGATCTTACAGAAACGGAAGAGCAGGATCAGTCTGGACTGGATCTGGTGCTAACATCACTCATGCACGGCACATTAAGGTACAAGTTCCTCAATGAGCTGTAATGCATCTTATCATGTCTCCACTCATTATGACCACAACATTTACTTTCAATGAACACACCAATCCCATTACATTAATTATACCCTTAAGAATTATTTACACATAATTTTGGTTAACAACATTCAACTCTAAGTAAGGCTGATGGACATACTGGATTTAATTTAATTAATTGTAACATAGTGCACTAAAAAGTTGGTAAGATTTTTATTTGATGGATATTTTTTTAATAAATGCAGCTTTGATGAGCATACTTATATATTAATAATACAAAATGGAAAAATATGACAATTTAGAAATGACTTTTGCTCTATTTTAAAATGTAACTGCAATGAAACATTAATCAGCATGCCCTAATAAATCCTTCAGAAACTATTCTTATTTGCTTTATGGTGCTCAAGAAACATTATTTTTGTATGCTGACAACCGTTGCGCTACTTATTTTTGTAAAAACATTGATTTTTCCACTATTCATTAATAAATAGAAAGCTCAAAAGAGCAGCATTTATATATATAACCCTCTTAACTCTGAAGATTTCCCACACATATGAGAGTGTGAATCCAAATCAGTCCACAGGTGGTGTTCTATATCTCATATTTAATCTAGCTTTTCTTTCCTGCACAACAGGCAGGTTGCATAAGATCATATAAACCCATAATCAGATAAACATCTGAAACAGGAAGTCACCCAGGTCACAGCCGACACAGGGAATACTGATTTGGAATTTTTTTACGTCCTCCGAGACTCGATTTCAGGAAGTGACAGTAACCTGCGGACTGATTGAAACATCCCAGGAGAATTCAGGAATGATTTCATTTGCACCTGCAACTTCATTAGATTCCCACTTGCGCCTGTGAGATTTCCCATATGCATTAATCCAATTGAAAAAGATGTCTAATCGTGCCTGGGAAGCGCTCAGTAATTTTGAATAGAGTGACATAAGGAGAAAATATTGTTTAAGGTTTTTGAAATGTGCTTGAATAAAAAGTTCAGTTGTCATGACACAGAAACACTGATAGAACATACCACAAATACATTTGAAGTCTCCTTAAAAAACATATTGTTCACATTACCACTAAAATTCGCCAAATCTGACAGTTAAACCAATTTGAAAATGTAATTAAATCTCTTATGAATTGCAATTGAATCCAAAATGTTTTGTTCAGGACTATTTGTTGTTGCTCTACTTCAGCCTGATTAAACACAAGCCCAGCAAAGCAAAGCCAACAGACAGACGTTAAAACTGCAGATTCTCAGTCTTGTTTTGCTAAACACCATCAAATCTAATTGAATCTCATTCTCAGTGGCTGTTTGTAGCCTGTCCCACAGCTTCACATGCAAACTGGGTGTAGCAAAACAATCTAAATTTAAAAAGTACTTCAGACAAAAGCACAGTTTGCCTTGCGGTGGTCTTGAGAAATACAACATCTGTATCTTACGTGAGATGGACCTCTTCACATCTGGACCGCATCCTGATGGTTTTAGGGGTGTGGGCACGGTCTGACATCTGTACCCAGCTGGTGCCAGATGTTTGTAATTGCAATGTGTTAGGCTGTTTGTTAGGAGGGAACTCATCTATGATCCCTTATGCAGATTTGGCTGCAGTGTTGTCATGACAGGACGCCAGCCGCACGTAGCCGAGGCAAAACAACGTCACTGTAAAACTTGTGGTGTGCTGCGATCGGGACAGCTGCTTCTGTGGTGACTGTTTAGGCGGGACGTCCTCTGAAAGAAAAATGTACTACACAGTTCAAAGGACTTGCATTTCAAGAAAGCACTTCTTTCTAAAAGAGAACAGTGTGTTTAACAACAAAAGTAATGATAATGCTTAAAGCAGTAGTTCACTTCAAAATGGAAATTGGTAACACTGGAAAGACACAAGGATGACAATTAATTACTGATAAATTTGGTTAACTTTTTTAAAAAAAAGGTGCTATTCAAAATTTCTATAGCAGTTTAAACAAATGACAAATTTGTTATTGCAAATGCAAAAGATTGGGGCATTTAGTTAATACCATTAATTTAGCTGGAAAAGATTTATCCCAAATATTTGATTTTGGTACTGATAAAAAAACATATGAATACTTAAAAGGAATAAATGTTTGAAACATGTAATTTCATTTATTGCCAAATGATGAGATGAGAGGTTTTTACAATAAATGTATTTTAAAGCTATTGAATATCTCATGGTCGTTTTAGGAATAACCAACATAATTGAAATCCAGTATCGCAAACAACAAATCTAAACAAATAAAAATGTGGTAACATATTTAATTCATTAACATTTATGAAATACCACTGACAAGACGCAGAGTGTGCATCTCCAAAGCCATATGTTTTCGATTCCCTAAAAAAATAGTTAGCGAGTCATTTGTTTTGAGTCACTAAATGAATCTGCTCAAAAGAGTCATTTGCATGGGTAGATTCAGTAGCTGCACTGCATCATTACTGAACAAACAATGCAGGAAACTTGTGTTTCCCAATTCAACTCCCAACACACTCAGCATTTCCCAACACTAAGTCAATCTTTTCTTTTGCATTTTAACGCACTTTCATTTTAATATATCTCTCTCTACATCTTTTGGTAAGATGGTTAGTGCTTGGCCGTCTTTCGGAGCATGGCATCTTGTTTTAGAGAGGAGATATTTTCAGAAGAGTTTCAAAAATAAATGCAGCGTTTACAGGCCGGAAAAGGCTGCGCAGGCCACACGGTTTCCTCTGGTGTAGGGCTTAAGAAAACACCTCCAGGGCCCTCTGGGAAGCCTGAGTACTCTGGTAACAGGTTCTAATGAGGCACAACGGCCAGGAGCAGGACATAATGATGCTTGGCAGAATTACTCACAGCTTGAGTATTTACTGTGGAAGATATGAGATCACCCACCGCAAGAAAGGTGTGTGGGCATCCAAGACACTGACTGGAGAGCGTGAAAAACCAATACAAGCAAATCACCATCTGTTACACAGAAACCAAAAACCCTAGAAGTGATGTTAAATTGCGGGGCAAAATTTATTTTCATATAGGAAAGCGTTTGGGATTTCGTATAGTATTCTATTTTTTTTTTTGCCCCGAAGAGAAAAGCAGAAGATCTAGAGGTGTATAAGAAGCAACACAATTAGCACAGGATGGAATAAACAGCTTGAAGCCGGAACTGTTAGTCTAGCCACAGACCTTTTCTTTCAAGTATAATATTTCACCCCTTCTTTGAAAAACGTCATGCTGCTGTATGTCATGAGATCTCATGCTGTTTCTAAGCAGCTGAGACATCATCCCACAATTCTCTCAATCTCTTCGCCACCCTTTTGTTTAAGCCTCAAACTGATTAAACTCTGATTGTACATCTCGATGACTTCATTAGCTCTACATAAAAACAAGGCCACACAAGATATTTAGTGACAGAAAACATATGGGAAAGATTAAAGAGAAAAAATCGTCAGCAAAATTGAAGCAAGGATGAGCCAGAAGGTCATTCAGCAATATTTTTCCACTTCATCGACAGAAAAATAACATATTTTACATTTGTTATTGTGACTACAAACAGTTTCGAGTGATGAATGAAAGCCAGGGTTCTTCGGAGTCTACACTCATATTACAATTATTTAATTACAGGGTTTTATGGAAAGCCTTTAACATTTTCATTCCACAAAGCTTCTTTTGATATTTAAAATGTTCTTCACACAAGAGAAAAAAAAAAAACTTGGGGAAACTTGATTTTTAAGAGCGCAAAATGAAAACGTTTTGGAAACAAAGGAGGTGTTGAGGTCAGGAGAACATGCCAAGACTGAGTTCCACGAAAGTAATACAGTATTTATTTACAAGGACAATCTGCTCTAAATGGTTCTGATGGAAAAATGAATTATGTCCAGAGAACAAGACACTTCAGTTAACTGCCATTTAATTTTCACGTTTTATGACTTCTAGCATCTTCAAATCATTTTCTCCTCTAGAGAAAATGCATGGAGCATCGATGCTTCTGCTTCCTCGTAAGAGAATCAAATGAGACTCTCGTTGAGGATGGAAAATAAACTAATAGTTAAACTAACCCAGCCGCAAAATCCCAAACTCCTAATCCTAAACAAAATTGCACATCCTTATTTCTCCATGCATGTTCATGAGATTAAAGTTTTTTTTTTGTTTTTTTCAAGTGAGCGTAAAAAGATTTACAGCTGGGTGAAGTCGAGGGTCACTCTGCAAGCTCCACTGGTCCAGACCTCAGGTGGTGGGTCTACAAGGTCAACAGCCTGTGAAGCTCATTTCCACTGCAAATCTGCCGGAAGAGGGACGGGAGAGGTGCAGTGGAGGGTTATGGAGGAAGAGATGGAAATTAAATAAAAAGAGGAGGAGTGAAAGGATGATTTGAGAGCGAAAGTTCAAAGAGTCAAAAGGTAGGGAACAGGAAGATCTTGAAGTGCTTGAAACTTAAGTTCTTGACCAAACGCCAATCACAGGGCTTAACTAAAGCAATCTGAAAAAAAAAAAATCTTAACAAATAGGGCAAAACAGGCTCTCTTAACTAATAAAAAAATGATTTATGTTGACATTTTTGCAGTTTTATTAAAAAACTGAAATGTCACATGGTCATAAGTATTCAGACCCTTTGCTCAGTATTTAGTCGAAGCACCCTTTTGACCTGATACAGAGTCTTTTTGGGAAAGATGCAACATGTTTTTCACACTTGGATTTGGGGATCCTCTGCCATTTCTCCTTGCAGATCTTGTCCAGTTCTGTCAGGTTGGATGGTAAACGTTGGTGGACAGCCATTTTTAGGTCTCTCCAGAGATGCTCAATTGGGTTTAAGTCAGGGCTCTGTGCTGGGCCATTCAAGAAGAGTCACAGAATTGTTGTGCCCCAACTGGTGGAGGGCTGCAGTGATGGTTGACTTTATACAACTTTCTCCTAACTCCCGACTGCATCTCTGGAGCTCAGCCAGTGATCTTTGGTTTCTTCTTTACCTCTCTCACCAAGGCCCTTCTCACCTGATAGCTCAGTTTGGCCGGACGGCCAGCTCTAGGAAGGGTTCTGGTCATTCCAAACGTCTTCCATTTAAGGATTATGGAGGCCACTGTACTCTTAGGAACCTTCATTTTTTTGTAACTTGGCCACCTTGCCACAATTCTGTCTCTGAGCTCTTCAGACAGTTCCTTTGACCTGATTATCATTTGCTCTGACATGCATTGTGAGCTGTAAGGTCTTATATAGACAGGTGTGTGGTTTTCCTAATCATGTCCAATCAGTATAATCCAACACAGCTTGACTCAAATGAAGGTGTAGAATCATCTCAAGGATGATCAGAAAAAATGGACAGCACCGGAGTTAAATAAATGTGTAACAGCAAAGGGTCTTACTTAGGACCATGTGATATTTCAGTTTTCCTTTTTTAAAAAAATCTGCAAAAATGTCAACAATTCTGTGTTTTTCTGTCAATATGGGGTGCTGTGTGTACATTAATGAGGAAAAAACAAACTTGATGAATGAATGATTTTAGCAAATGGCTGCAATATAACAAGAATTACTTTCAGTACCCACTGTATTGTTGGTTATTGCTACAAATATACTGTTCATGTGCTACTTATGACTGGCTTTGTAGTCCACGGTCACATATGAACTTTAGTTGTGTGTTTTTGATTCACTAAAAGAACTTGCTCAAAGGAGTCATTTGAGCTATGGATTCAGCAGCTGTGTGGGGTGCAGAATAAATGGTGCAAGAAAATTACTGAAAGATTCTTTGAGAAACATAACTGTGAAAACTCCTTTTGGAGCCATTATTTTTAAGAGCTTATGATAAAATCCCAATTTATTGTGTGTTTTTTTGAAACACTAAAATGAAATTTGAGAAACATTTAAGAACCCGACTACACTGGATGCAATAAATGTAGAAGAAGACACTCAAAAGACTTGTGTGTGCTGTAAATTCAGAAGTAGTGCTGCCATGCTGTTTAAAAAACAGATTGTTTGTTTTTTAGTATGGCTCAATATGAGAACTATTAATGGCAGGGGGAAAAAAGGCACTGCTTCTGAGTATATTCTTTAAGATGTATTGAGTCACGATTATGTAATTGTTGCATAAATTAAAATTAAATTAAATTAAATCAACTAATTTTCTGTGTTCATTAAGTGTGGAAAATTGTGGATAGAATCTTGGTTCACTACTAGTCCACAACTAAAAATTTCATTTTAATGTCACTCTCTTATTTTTTTTTCTTTAACAGCTGCAGTTAAAATTCTGCCCTGACTATAGTACTTGAATAAGTTATTAGATACAGTCGTCTAAATCACAGCTCTTGTTTCTAGATCTCCAATGCTACAGCTAAACAGGACCCTTAATTCATTCAGTCTGGTGGGGTTGCAAAGAGGATAAGGGACTATCAAATGTCAACTCCCCATCGCCGTCTCGCTTTAGGTTTTTTCATTCATCTCTTTCCACCTCTCCATCAGGTCTCATTCAGCAGAGTCAAGGGAGAGGGCAGCCAGAGTCAGCCTAAGAGGCAGGATTAGCGCAGCTCAGAGCGGATGAAGACGGCCTTATGTTTTATGTTGTAAGAGTGGTAATTAAGCCTTGCTTTATGTACTCTGTCGGAAAGTACAAATGTACTGATAGTCAAAGATCGCAGGGCCCTGATATCATTATAAGTTAAGATCAAGACTACAAACACAAAGACTGCAGGTTTGGTTCGGGGTGGAACAAATGGTTGACTGTTTGATACATTACTCAGAAAGAGACGTTTTTACATTTTCTGAAGAATTTTAATTTTTGTGACCATGGACCACAAAACCAGTCATAAGGGTCAATTGTTCGAAAATAAGATTTATACATATTCTGAAAGCTAAGTAAACTTTTCACTGATCTATTATTTGTTATAATAGGGCAATATCTGGCCAAGATTTAATTGAGACTAATGGAAAAATCCCCTTAAAAAGTTGTCAAATTACGTTTTTAACCAAGCATATTACTAATCAAAAATAATTGAGAGAAAATGTACAAAATATCTTTATGGAACAGTTGTACCGTTTTTTAACCCATTCAGCTGATGGCCTGCTCTGATGCTAGCACAGCTTAGCATAGGTTGAATCTGATTAGACTTTAAGCATCTCTCACTCAAAAGTGATGGAAAAAAAAAAAAAAAGTTACCATTTTCTAGGACAATATGTCTAGGAACTATACTCTCATTCCGGTGTAATAATCAAGGAACTTTGCTGCTGTACTTTGGCTGCAGCAGGCTCAAGGTTACTGCAGCCATAGTATGGCAGCGAAGCTGCTTGATTATTACACCGGAATGATAGTATAGTTTTAAGTTTTAAACAGGAAAACATTTATACTCTTTGATCATTTTTGAGCAGGAGATGTTAACAATTCGAAAATGGTAAAACCCAAGTGTTAAACTCTTGAGTAGTTGGAAAATAAGATTATTATAAAAAAAAAAAGTGGAGTGCTCCTTTAAGACTGGTTTTGTGGTCCAGGGTCACATTTAGAGTGATGAAAGCCTATAAAGTAATAATCATCATTATCACATTACTGCTATAAAACACACAAAAATTACAACAGAAAAATATTTTAGAGTGACAGGAAATATAGACATCCATGCAATAATTCAAATGGCTGCACAATAGAAAACTACATTCGGAGCAGCTGCATGAAAGCAGCCCATCGGGCCTCTAGACAAAAATAACGGCTCTCACATGGAAAGACAAATCTAGATGTGGGAAAACATGACAAATGCTAAACAGATTTTAACCCTGTGGTCTCATGCAGAAAAAATAAATAAAAAAACAAAACACTATTTTAACTACTCCCAGATTGCAAAATCCAACTGTTTGCTTTTCTTTGAGGATTTTCTTTAGGAAGGAAGTGTTAATGTAATTAAAAACGACACTGAAGACATTGTTACAAAAAAAAAAAACATTACGCTGTAGTAAAACTGTAGTAATGGCTACTGAAAACTGAATAAATTACATTTATAAAAAATAATAATAATAATAATTTTTTAATTAGTAATATTTTTAAATATTATTACAATTAAAAAGCATAATTTGTTCTATGTACTATATTTTTACTATATCAAATAAATGCAGCCTTATTAGAGACTTCTTTAATAAGAAAGAACATTTGTATGGTAGTGTATATAAGGACTGTTTAGTACTTAAAAAAGAAGGGGAAAAAAATCTCTAGACTTTAGAATTCATTGTACCACAAGTATTTTCAAAGCTGGGCTCATGGAAACATTTTTTGGCCACGATAATGCTATTCTCTGTCAACCACTAACAGATATCATCGTTAATGTCTCTGCGCTACACAACAGGAGCGTCAGCTATCTTTATCATTGTGGGCCAGAGATCTTAAAATAGAGCTGGATGCGTGCTGAGTCAGCACATTCTCAATGATAGATGATAGATGTAAAACTGAACACTGTGGAGGAAAGCCACTGATGGCAGCTAACTGCAAATCTGGCATGTCTGTGGTTTTCTGAAGCATTCCTTGACGAGTGAACAGATTATGGGGTTGCTTCTAAATTTCAAAAATCCTTAAAACTGATCTGAAGAGCAAGCAAGCCACATTCTACATTTTCTCTAGGGTAAATGCCTGGATTTGTAATATTACGATCACAGATTATTGAATATGACAATGTTCTGTTTGGAAGAGAACAAATCCCTTTGTCTGCCTTTGCGCTCTGTTAAATAAGCTTGACAGTGCATTTGCCAGCGAGATCAAGAGAAGTATGTCAGAAGTGTGCTTCTAATGCCCGTTGCCTTCTTTGCTGCCAATATATGGTGGTTATTAAGCAATATATTCATATTACTTCTCATTTCTTTAGATTTAATATGAAAATGGGAAATAGGATTTTACAATCTTCCGACTGCGTTGACCTATTCGTTGCAAGTCAAAGGGAAGTGTTAAGGCGCCACCTGCTGTTTATTAATAGAAACAATTTAAAACAACAGTTGCATTAACATTAATTTACACTACTTTCCATCTTTTAATAAAAATTGAAATATATAAACATTTTTTACATATACATTTTTACACTGAACATTGCTAACTTCTGTATTTATAGTAGTACAAATCAAGAAAGAAGTTTAAAAATGATTACAGTAGTTGTAAAAACGTGCATCTCTTTCATGTGATTTACTATTAGAGAACCACAGTAAACCAGGCAACTAGACAGCAGTGCCTTTTGCGTTTCCTGCCAACACTAGAAATAGTGCTTTCATTACCCATAGTTCTCACTGCCTCGAATGCTGGAATTCAATCTTGTGTTTTAACTCACATTTAGTGTTTCACCAGGGGAGTCATACTTTTCCCATCATCCTTCTAGCAATGCCTGGGTGTCTATCATTGCCAGCTCTTCATCACGCACCCACTTCTCCTCTCCCGGTGGGGCACACGAGGCTTGAGGTGCCTCGTTCTGTGGAGGTTTGGGAGTCACAGATCTCCGTGGGGGATTGAAGGTCCTGTTAACGCAGGGAGAAGCTGTAGTTTTCAGAGGAGTGAGGGGAGGAGGGGACGGGATACGTGACAGGTAATCCAAACAGCGTCTTCTCTTCAAACATTTGGGATCTTTTCCCTCGCTGTTACAAGCAGGTGCGGAAGGTCTCCTATTCATTGGAGTGAAAGGCGAGAAAACACTGCTTTTCTGTTGCGGGGTTACCTGGGAATTTCAACAGAAGAACACAATACATTATGTATGTTCACTTGAAACAATATCAAACATAAAATAAAAATGATTCACAGATGAACAGATTTTTAATGTCAATTAAGGATTTATTTGAAAACAGTTGTGTTGCTTAATATTTTATTTTTTAATATTTTTTTTATAACTTTTTTTTTTACTGTTGATCAGTTTTATTAATGATGATTATTACTATTATTATATTATACTTTTTTTTTTAATCTTTACTGGTTGTGTACATTTCCATGTAATTTAATTAGTGTTTGACAACAATAATTGTGATTAATTTTTGAATAAAAATATAAAATAAAGTATAAAATACATACACATGATTAAACGCATGTAAATATATATTTATTATTAATTTTATTTTTTGTAGATAAAATGTGTGTACTAATATAAATAAAATATACTGCAAAAAATATATATTTTTATTATATATATATATATGTATATAGTAGACACATATTTTATGTACAAATTACAAGCACTTCCTCTATTTGTTCACCTCTTTAAGATGAATCACTTTATATACATTCCCCAATTGTAAGTCACTTTGGATAAAAGCGTCTGCAAAATGACTAAATGAAAATTTTAATAAAATGTTAACAATTAATAATCACTAATATCATTATAAAATCAGTAAGAGATAAAACTGATTGAAATTGTAGTGCTATGTGGACATCTGTATACAATTAGTAATTGACACAATAAGAATTACAGCTAGATGTAGGTGCTTTGATGTGTATAGAAGAAAGTTGGAGTTAATAATTACTGTGCCGCATGCTGTAACAAGCACCACTAATAAAACCAATCTTTCACCACATAAAAAAAAACTCATACTAACTATGCCGTTCACATTTGGAGTAGACTGCACACCAGGAGTTCTTGGAGACTGAAAAGAACCTAAGACACCTGAAGGAACCACATCTGAGACTTTCTTCTCCGCAATACTGAAAAAACGCTCACAAGTCTGTGTAAACAATAAACATGTGGAGTCTAATAAGCAACAACACAAGACATGCGGAATCACTCTTTGATTAGTACTTAAAAACAAAAAGCTGATTCATAAACCTGGACAAACGTCTTCAGACTGGTCATAGCTTCTTGCAGATGGGATTCTTTGGGGTTTATGGAGAATACAGCTTGTTCTCCTGCATAAAGGCTTGGCACAGGTCCTGAGAGTGGTCTCACTTGAAGATTACTGAGAGCAACCAGTGCTCGTAGCTTTACCAGCTCTTCTACAGCTAACTGTTCCAGACTACTGTAGGTTCTCACAGAGACTAGGTCGAAGTTCTCATCCACAAGATGAAGTAATGGGGGATGGCCTGAGAAGACACGCAAACATTAACAATGTGTTTGAAGATATAAAGGATTGAGGAAACTAAGTGGTAAACTTGTTGAGGAATTAATAAAATTTACCTTGTTTGCCCTCTATGGAGACAATACATCCCACAATGTCCACTTCCCCACAAGGTGAGAATAATTGAGGGTTTTGAAGTTCTCTGAAGCGTATGCATTCTCGAGCACGGAAATGCTGAAGCAACCACTCTGGAGACGTCTTTTATGCAAGACAATTTCATATACTTTTAACGAAAACAGAAAATTAAAAAGTTTACCGTTGGAGGAGCAAAGCTAAACATTTAGCTTACCTCAACCTCCTGGAAAAATGTTTTCTTGGTGGCAGTGAGCTGAATGTGAGCAATGCCTGAGCGTTTCTTCCCCTCTGATGTGGCGAGGTGATAAGCCCTGTATCTGTGACCCTCTCTTAGCAAGCCATACAAGTCTTGCGATGGGCGCCAGATATTCAAGGTGTAAACTAGGAAATTAAATATAACCCAGCCAAAACAGGTTAAATTGGCTCCTTCAACACCTTAACAAATTGTAAAGATGACATCCACTTGGCTCACCACAGTTGCTCTGCAGGTCATTTGCATCAGTAATGCTGAGCTTCCAAACAGGAGTGACATCTCGATTGGGACACCCACCCTCAGCTGCCTGGGCTTCCGTTACAGCCTTTTGCATACGCTCCTGAAGCTCTGCCTGCCTCTCTTCCTCCAAACAGCGTCTGTACTTATGCACTGCATCCATCTGTCTTGTACTTAGATGGGCCTACGCGAAAAGTACATTATTATTTTATTGAAAGGTTCTATTGACACATTGCTGATTTATTAACTATTACTTCCTTTGTGTTTACTACCCATTGGTAAAAATATGCAAAAAAAAATGCATAAAAAGTTTGACAAATTAACCTCAACAGCAGGATCCCTCTCCATTGCCTCATACAACTCCTCCCCATCCTGCAGAGCTTCAATCTCATGTCGACTAAATGTCCTCCTTTTGCCTCGACTTTTCTTTTTACCTTATACATAGATGAAAAATACTCATCAATCCTTGTGATCCTTATATGTTTGAATACAAATCTCTGATAAAAGGTTAATGAAAAAAAAAGTGAAGTAAAAATGCTACCTTCCATTTCTTTTTCAAATTGGGTCTGTATTTTGGAAATAAGAAGATCCATGGATTTGTGTTTGGAGTTGCTGTGTTTTCTGACCTCTCGATCTTCCGCACGATCGTTGCGAAATATAAATACACCAGTGGCCTTCTTCTCCATCCACTGTTTGATGACAAACCCAGAAATTTGTTTTTGTTCAAAAGCAAAATTATACATTCTGATTTTACACATCAAAGCATCTCATTGCAATTGAAGCTGAGCAGACCTGAGCTGGGTAACTTCTCAACACTACAATGTCCACACAGCTCACAACACCTCCAGCAGTGAACAGTGATGATAATCGGAGGCTGATAGGCCGGGGATCACGATAGTACCCCAACTTAGTGTCCCATCGAGCTCTCCTTGTGCTGTTAGCTGAAATCTAAAATTCAAAAATGACAAATCAAATCAGGTCTAGCAGGATTTAACGGCCATGGATAATCTTAAATGACTCAAACTTCACCTTTAGCATCAGAGATTCAGGAGCTTCCAGTGGAGGACAGGCTTCTTGGGAACCAACCAGCTCGGCTCCACTGCTCACAATCTTATCACCGATTCGGAGACGGCCCTTATGTAGCATGGCAGAGAGCGGAGGGTCTAACAAGCCTTTGATAGAATACCAACCATCTGTGAGCCAGACTACACAGGACTCCATCTTTGCATTAGGAGTTTTATCATCTTTCACTGGCTTTTCTGGATTTTGACAAGTTTGAGCAACACCACATACACAGAGCACTAATGTCTTAGCAGGAGTGTCGTCCCTCTCCATGATCCTCCTGAGTGCAGATCTCTGACTGTGGTCCACCTCCACATCATATCTAAGTGCAAATACCAAACAGTTAAGAGTTGATTGAAAACTTGGGTGAAAAAGAGTTTTAATACGTATCAGTACCTAAATTTTAGCTGCAGAAGTACTTGCTCTGGAGTCAAACAAAGGCTACCCATCAAATCTGGAAAAGTTCTTTCCATGGAAGCCCGTTTCCATATAATCCATCGGTAATGGTTGAATACCCAGGCCTCACTGATCAATTTGGGATCAACACCAGGGGTGTCACACAATGCTCTGCCAAAAAAAGGGTACATTATCCAAACTAATTAAATGGAAACTGTTGTTCTGCAAAATGTACTTGTAGATCTAAATGCTATATGTATTAATATTTAATTACACCATGTTTACCTATAAAATTCATCTTTGCCCAAAGTACCCTTATTGTCTGGAACCAACCAGCCTCCATCCGCCAGCTGGAGACCACCAGACTCCATGAGGAGCTCATGTTTGAAGTCATTACAGTCAAATCTGAATGATTCAGCATTTTCACTTGTTATTTGTAAGACATTGTTAGGTACACCATGCTGATAAAGCTGAGAGGGAGTTAGATACAAAAAAAAAAAAAAGTAGTTACTGAAATGTACCTTCACCAAAGTATAGTTTTCCAGTAACACAGTGGACTAACTAGGCATCAAAAAAGTTCAAAATGTACCTCCTCCCGTGTGTATTGACCAGGACATTTGCATCCCACAACATCTCTCAGACCTGTCCTGGAGACACCAGAAGTCTTAGCAAGATAAAGGCTGCCAGGTAGAGGACGAATACACTGTTTTTTCTTTTTTCTGAGTCTCATGTCTTGCATATCCCTGGCTAGGTTCAGGGTCTCTCTGTATGCCTGTATGTCTAATAACATCCCAGGAAAAGAAAAAAAAAAGACATTGCTCATTGTTATATTCATCGTTATATCTACAGATTCATTCATTTTCATCTTTAGATCACTTGTAGAAATGGCTGTACAAATGGGCAAAATCCCCAAACTATGAGACAATTTATAATAAAATACAAAATTAGAAAATAGTAACCTTTCTCTTTAGCATCCATGATTTTCAAAGGTAGGCTTTCCACGGAAGTGGTTGGTTTAGGGCTTGAAGCCTCATTTAGACTCTTCCCATTACAGTACTGTGCAACACTATCACTTTGTGATGTAGAAGTTGTCATATTTTGATCTATTTGATTTCTATTCTCAGTTGTTTCTTTTTTTTCCTTTTTGAAAGGTGGTATAAAACAAGTGGACACTTTAGACACATCTTGACAGTTTGATGTCCCAGTCTTCATAACCTTTTGAAAAGGGGGCACAAACACTCCTCCTTTAGGGTCTGAGTTGTGTCTGTTTTGAGCAGATACAGTTGAATGTGGCCCCTCAAGGTCATTTGACTTTTGGTCCACAGAATGCCTGCATGTTTAAAACAACTTGTAAGAATTAAAGATGCCTTTTGATATCAAATAGTAAGTAGTTAACTATTAAAACACTAAAACAACCTACCAATCTGGACCAGTGACATTCGGCTTGAGGGGGACATTATAACTAAAGACACGCCTGTCTTTTAGAGTTGCTACAGCAGGGATTAAGGGGAAAATATACACAGGTTAAACATAGCATATATATATATATATATATATTTTTTTTTTTTTTCCCTTCCTTATTTATAATAAAAGATCTAACCGTTTGGACAGGTTTTCAGTGGTGTGAGGCCTGAGGTCTTTGCATCTAACGTTTGGTCAAACTCTGAGAGAAGTTGTCTTTTTAAAGGAGGCTGACCTGAATCTAAACAGAACAAAGTATTACACACAATCAGTAAATTAAAAAAAAAGTAAATTAATTAATTCATTTAAAGGGTATGAAAATATTAAACATTCTGCAGGCTGTACCTGCTACATTTCTGGCATCAAATGGACGCTTCCTTCTGTTCTGGGCGAAAGATCCCTGCACCTGTAGGTCATGAACAGAGGGACTTTTTTTGCTTTCTGTCATGGCCAAACTAGACGATTCATTCAGATCATCATCTGCCAGCAAAGCTTTAGTGCAAGCCATTGCTTCCTGTTCAAAGTACTTCTGCTGGGTAACTGTGCAACTGTTAAAATTCAAAGAGTGCAAGTCTAGCTGTGCAGGTTCATTCTGAGTTGCTTTAGACAGCAAAGGATGTTGAGTGGTTTTGGTTTCTCTGTCTTTATGTTGAGGACGGCATTTTGAGGAATCACTCTGTAGCAGCTGACTATCAGTAACAGTAAATTGGGTATCACAATCTTTGAATAATTTAGAAGCTTCCTCGAGGGCAACTTTTGATACAGACACACCTTTACCACCAGCAGTGCTGAAACCATAATTTGTCTTGTTTAGTGGTTCAAACTTAAGTTTTCCATCTACTATGCCGTCACTGCTTTCAGAACTCTTAATTTGTGGAACTTCCTTAGATGATAAATTTTCCTCTTCACAATCTTTAAAAAGACTCTTGGCCCTCTGTAGAGCAGTCGTAGAGATCGCCACCTTCTTCCCTCGTGCTGTAGAGAATCCCATGTTGTTTCCGGAGGAATTTTCAGGTCCATGCGGCAAAGAAATGTCATCAAAACCTGCAAATGCTGCTCTAACCTCACTCAGTGCCTTTTCAGAGATAGAAACTTCTTTGCCACTGGCAGTGCTGAAACCTTTACAGCCTTGATTCTGAAGACTCCCAGAAACAAAACTCTCCTCTTCACAATTTTTAAAAAGACTTTTTGCCCTTTGCAGGGCAGTAGCAGAGAAAGTCACTTTCTTCCCTCCAGCTGTAGAAAATCCAACGTTTTTTCCAGAAGAATTCCCGGTCTGATGCTCATGGCTGAAGGAGACATCACTGCAGCCTGCAAACGCCACCTGTAACTTAGTCAGTGGCTTTTCTGAGACATCACTGAAACCTTGGTGCTGAAGGTCTTCAGATGATAAACTCTCTTCTTCACAATCTCTGAAGAGATGCTTTGCCTTTTGTAACCCAGCAGCAGAGATAGCTACCATCTTTCCTCCTGCTGTAGAGAATCCTTTGTGTTTTTTTATATAGCTAGTGTCCATTTTGATATCAAAAACCTGCTCTCTCTTTTGAGATCCACCAGCACATGAGAAAACATCAACAGACTCCGACAACAGATCCTTAGCTTTCTGTAGTGCCCCAGCTGAGATGGACACCTTCTTACCACTGGCAGTACTGAAAGCACAGTTGCCGTTATGAGGAAGCAACTCAGAAGAATGCTCAGAAAATTCACATACTTTTTCCTGAGGGAGTTGCTGGAGTAAAGAGGGCTGCAACAAGGGTTCATCAGTCAGGTCAGAGTCTCTGAGAACATCACTGGCTTCAATGAGAGACACATTTGAAAATATCGTACTTTTACAATTCGCAGTAAATAGGTTTATTTTTTTTAGTTCAACATCCAGTTTTTCATTTGTTCCCTCAATTCTTGCAGATTCCAAGTAAATATTTTCATCACAGTCTTTAAATATGGACTTTGCCTTGTTAAGTGCACCGGCTGAAATTGAAACTCCTTTCCCACTGGCAGTCTGAAAGCCATAGCCTTCCACTGACTGAGGCGATAAAGTTTCTGAGGTAAAAATCTTTGCAAAAACTTCTTTAGGATCACTGCTGGATTTCTGTTCTTGAAAGACCTTCTCCCTGTCAAAGGAGGGACAATCCACACCATCAGATATTTCAGTTTCTAAGTGTGGTTGAGCTATTTTCATAGAGGTATTACTCCAAGAAACTGCTTTTGTTTTCTTAAGGCTAGTTATTGACATAGAGGCATCATGTTTTCCAGAAGCATTTTCCTCTAAGCTGTCAACATCATTAAGAAGTCTTCTTGCGTGCAGAAGAGCCTTTTCAGACACTTTCAGCTTTGCTCCACCGGCTGTACTAAATCCAAAAATACTACTGGAGTCAACACAGACATTATCTGTTGTTTCACCTAAACAATTCTGCTCTGAACTTTCATTTTCTGCCAACTGTATATTTATCTCTTTAAGAGCTCCAGTTAGATCTCCACAGCTGAAATTTCCATCTTGTTTAGTCTGAACATAGGTTTTATTTTCTGTGTTCATACTGTCATAAGTATTGTCTAAAGGTTCAGTTTCAGCTAGCTCTGGCTTTATTACTCCAACATCCACCTTGACTTTCATATTAAATATGGATTTTTGATCATCCTCTTCAAAAAAGTACCTTGCACTGTTTAAACTCTTTTCTGAAATGCTTTTAGCGGTCCCTTTAGCAGTTTTAAAACCAAAACAATTAACTGGATCATTGTCACTGAAACAAGACCTTACACTTTTCATTTCTTCAGCCACTGCCAAAGACACCATGGCATTTTGTGTTTTCTTTGACATGGTGCTTGGTAATTTGGCAAAGCCCTCAATTTGAATGTGATCAGAATCATTTACTGAAAAAGTGGTGATCTTGACGGGATGCTTTCCTTTCGCAACATCACAGCTAAAACTATCATCAAAGTCAATTCCGTTGAGTATATCGGGATCCCACTCTTTCTCTGCAGTGTGGCTGTCAGAGTCAAGATTTCTTAGTTTGAACTGGGTAAACTCATGTTGACTATTTGCTTCCTCCAAAAGACTGCACAATTCTGTAACATCAGCCTTTTGAGATGCTGTCAAAGTGCCATTTCCCTCATCACCATCACAGCTGGAGTTCACTGCGGTGGGTTTGTGCACGCTACTCATGTCGAACACAGTCTGTCTTTCGGCATGTCTTTTTAAATCCAAATTTTCATGAATGCACTTTGAGGAGTCTGAACCTCTCCCCAATTTCTCTTTCAAAAGAGTCTCTGTTTGAAAGCCAACATTTGAAACTGTAATATTCCTCTTTGAACCGGTTTTATAATCAGAGTGTGGTGAAGAGCAGCTTGAAATATTCATTTTCAAAGTCTTTGGACTGTCACTCATCGGAGCATCACTAACACACACTCTCGTTGCATTTTGAGAAAAGACGGACTGTGCTGTGGGTGATCTATTTGCATTAGTGCTACCTGAAAAAGCTTTGCACAATGTTTCTATCGTCTGATGTTTTGGAGTAGTTCCATTTAAGGTGTTGATTAAAACATCTCCTGCTGCTTCATCTAATAATGCTTTGGCCTTCATTATGGCCTCATCAGGTATGGAAATGGCCTTGTTGTTTGCCGTTTTAAAAGAAGGAAAAAACTCTTTGATGTCTGCACACAAGGCTGTCGTACCATCCAAATCTGAAAAAGTGGTGGGGCAACCACTGTCATGACTGATTTCAAACGTTGTAAGCATGACTGTTGACTTGTTTGGAGAGGTCACGGATATGTCAGCGACATCTAAGATGCCATTGTGACTACCATCTTTGCTCTTCTCCTCAAGTTTTGCTTTATGATGCTCTCTGCCATTTCGATCACACTGTACAGTCACATCAAACAGTGCTCTTGGCATTATTTCCTGTGTGAAATCCTCAGCAAATGCCTTGGAAAGCTGTGTCATATCCAGTTCAAGATCAAGATCATGGATTTTTGGAGATAAATGTTTGACATCTTGGTGCTGCATTTGATTATTGACTGCATTTTCACTGGCAACTTTGGATTCACTTAGCTCACTAGACACCTCCTCCAAAGAGGGATTTTCTGTAAAATTCAGAGTAAAAATGTTCAAAATACACATAAAAAATACATAAAAAAGCAATACATTGAACACCCTACCTTTGAGTGTTTGGTCCAAACATTCTGGTTGAGTTTCTTTGTATCCAATTACTGTCTTTGACAGATCTGAACTTGGCACTTGATACACAAACTTTCTGGGCTTTCTAGAAAGCATGAAAGCAGGCGATTTGTCTAACAAAGACTTCTGACACTGAGCTCCTTCTGGATAAGACTTGAGGCTTACACTCTGTGAAAACGTTTGGCTATTTTCCGCAATGCAGTTGAAAACAGTATCACCATTAGTTTCACTGGATGCTACAGTGTTGTGATTGATCATCAAAGACCAGTCCGGACAGTCTCCATTAGGAATGGATTCTGATAAACTTAGTGGGGTCCATTGAACGAGATCTTCATTTTTGCTTGGGCTTTTTGTTTCTGCATCAACCATCAATTTTTTTTCTGGCTCTGAAGTTAGAACAACTGATTTGACGTCCTTTGCGGAATCGATTCTTCTCCTTCTGATCCTCTCTTTGGTTTTGATTCTTCGCAGAGTTGAAGCGCTGTTGCTGAAGAATATTGACAACACATCCTCAGCACCATCAAGAACATTCTGCACTGTGCTGCGGACTTCTCCGTCTTCTATAGCGCAGGGAACCTTCTGCTTCCAAAGACCACTTTTGCCAAGAGATGCACTTGGAGAGCAAACAGGCTTTTCTCCCAAGGCATCAGCCTGAATAGTCTCACTTTTGGCTATCACTGAAGAGAATAGATCAGAATAGTTAGAATCATCTTGGAGTTAATGATGTGTGTATGCTTTTGAAATTAAAGAAATAGTTCACCCAAAACTGAAAATTGTGTCAACATTTACTCACCCTGTTCTGCCGTACACAAAAGAAGATATTTTGAAGAAAGTTTGTAACCAGGCCGTTTTGGGTCATAGACTTGCATAGTATATTTTTTCCTACTATGGAAGTCGGCAGAACAAAGAAATTCTTACAGATTTGTAACTACTCAAGGGTGAGTAAATGATGACAGAATTTTCATTTTTGGTGAACTATTTCTTTAACTATTTTGTTTTATTTTCTGTATAGTTTCCAACATATGGTGTCACACTCACCATCTTGTTTTAGTGTAGCATCACTCAAAGTTGCATTGCTTGTTAAGCCTTTCGAAAGAGATGGGAAGAGTTTTCGCACAAACTAGTGTATAGGAGAAAAGCAGGCTCTCAGCTCATCAATCAACACAACCCAACATTCTTTATATTATATATATAGATATTTAGATTTGCACTTACAATTGCTTCCTTGTCTTTGATGCCACTTGATGGAGCAAGTTCCTCGGTCTTAGCTGAAGAGAAATAAGAGCAACTCTTGCTTATATCTGATCAGAACACCAAAGGCAACACATGCAAGTCAATAGATTCATGATACAATGGATTAATAAAATGTATTTTTTTATTAAATTTAACACATTGGTGTTTCCCCAGCCACTGCATTTCATTTTACATTCTCCTCTAAAATTACCTAAAGAGACAAAACTTTCATACATATACAATTAATTTCACACTTGTGCAATATAACAGTGGGAGTTCAAATGCAGTTATTTTTATTTATTTTTTTTTTACATACGCAGTATCACAGTGGGAGTCAAAGAGGATGGCGTGTTAAAGGAGCTGGTCCAGGATAGGTCAGGGTTGATTTGTGCCCCAAGGCTCTCAGATATCTGTTTTGCAACACGTGCCTGTAACAGATAAAATTTATGATTAATGTCAGGAATCCCATGAGAACTTACTGTGAACGTGTCTGCAACCACATTTTACTTTTGGAATGTGACATATTCCTAAAACAGGACTGTTAAAGAGAAGGGTTCAAAAATAAGAGGGTGCTTTAAAAAGATTGACACTAGCCAAAATTAAACATTTTTAACATTTGCATTTGCTTGGACAGACATGCATAAAGTACATATGCAAAAAAACAAAAGCATGCATTAATAAAATAAACAAATATAATATGACCAGATTTGTATTCACTTACCAAAGACCTTTTTGGCGTATCCTGAAGGTCTGTGGTGTCACATATGGAAGATTTAAAAAATAAATAAATAAAGTGCTGTATTCAATATTAGAGTGGAAAACAATTAAAAAAGAAAAAATTAAGATAATCTAAAACTCGCTTACCAAAGCAATCTCTAGTTTTCTCACAGGATCTATCAAACCTTTCACTAAAAAGGATAGGAGAGAAAACGACATTAAACTATCTGCTTGACTTTAATAGTTTGCATTAAATTCATATTCTCATAGTCATAAACAAACTACCTGTCTTTGGCTGAACCAAACAAACACGGACTTGATTCTGTCCAAGGAAAAGCTGAAGAGTCTCCTCCATTAACCACTGTGTGGAAGAAAAACTATTTTACAGGACTATGTCATACTTACTTCATACATAACACAACAACTGTGATACCTTCATAAGGTGACTCTTCATTAGGAACAGAAGCAGGGGACTGAAAGTGTCGTTGCTTGAATATTTTGGGTGTAGAAAACAGCTGACTGGCCAGGGCCGATGTTTCTGGTACTTTGACCGTCTCCTCCTCCTCAACTTTTGAACGGTCAGTGCATACTTCATCTCTAGAAGCTTTTGCAGTCAACTCCTCAAACCAGTCAGGATTAAGAGGTCCAAGCTCTTAATTCACAATAAATTAGATCAGTTTCACAAAATTGAAATATGGCAACACTAAATACAGATATTTAGTTTTTTTTTTTTTATTCATACTATTGTGTCTACCTTTGTCAATCTGATGAAAGAAGCTGTCAAACATGCTGCCATGAGTGTGATGGGGTTAAATCTGAACCAAGCACAATAACGTTGTCATTGGACCTACAGATAAACAAACAAAAAACATTTAAATGTTTTTATCTCGTATCTCTGACAAGTATGTATCTGGCTTATACACCGTACTTTTCACGTAACAGTTTGTCATCGAGATTAAAGTAACTGCTATTAAGTAACTGCTCTTTGTCATGCGTATTGCTGTTTACTCAGCTATCTTAAGTTAGCTACAAACAGGAAAACAAATCTGGAAGTTACCGCAAATAAACGTGTTGGCACAGATGACGGCTTTCTGTAACTTCGGGTTTTTGAACGTTCATTGAAATCTCGTCTTCATCTCCGATTTGAGATGTTTTATTCCCGGAAATGTTGTGAGAGGATCTGTTTATTCTACGCATGGATAAAGCGAGTTTAACACATCCCGCCAATAAGCGCCGTGTCGTCAACGGAAGAGCAGTTGTCTCGACCAGTCAAAACGCGCACGTCAGTTCAGGGGGCGGGCTTACGTTCGTCACTGAGCCGAAACTGGAAATAGTTTATAGTTCATGAAAGAGAGAAAGAGAGTGAGTATATTTGCTTCTATTTTATTCCATTCTGAAACTTTTTTAAATCAACTTTTTTTTTTCAACTTTAATAAATCAAAATAAATAAAAAAGTAAACTTTCGATGTAGTGTCCATAGTTAGACCATTTCTTTTTCAGTAGTTTAAATTGTTATGTACCATTTCGATAGTTTATCTACTCTAATTTTGTCAGTAAAAACATAAACAAATTGCACAGCCGACAAATACAATTTTTGACGCAGTGTCTTTATTATTTCCATTATGGTGCACCAGGAGGCGCACTACCATAAACATACTACATAATGCATTGCTTGATTTTAGTTATGATCCTCTCAATTAATGTTACCTTTAGGAAAATGTAATACATTCTAATATAGTTCAACAATAAAAAATAACAACAAACATCATAAAAACATGGACATTTACAAATCTAAGAACAGACTCGCAAGTATCAAAATAATAATAAAAAACACTGAATAAACAGACTTTTTAATATTATTTATTGATCTATTTATTGCATGCACACTTTCATACATCAAACAGCAAAATAAAACCATAAAAATAAAATCTTACAAGTATGGGCTTCACTCCCACTACTATTTACAAACCTATCTTTCATTTAAAATAATTTCTTATTCCATAAATATCTCTTTTTTTATGGTACATACCTTTGCATGCTTGGCCATTTCAATAGGCAGAATAGACATAATTCCATCCTATAAAACTATACCGTTTTATGATGATCAAAACACTATGATATTTATTTTAGGAATATAAATAAATCTTCTAGGAGCAACTAAACAGTAGAAAGACATTAGTAAAATCAAACACCCCCATACATAAATAAGTGCTGGATGAACCTTTTAAGCATCCAGGTCTCTCTGACAGTAGCATTGCATTGTGTTAGAGACATTCTGTCTGTACGGATAAAAGCCGAGGCAGGGGTGAAAAGTCTGAGCTTGTTACACATTTTTAAAAAAGCCACATTAAAAATGGCTTACAGCTTTTATTTGAAATAAAAAAAGCAAGAACAGAACATTTATGTGTCATCAAGTAACTGAGAGCACTGAAGTTTCAAAACATTCTCTCTAAGATGAAAAGTTTCACTTAGTGTGAGGCATTGCACATTTTCCCGTAACGTATAATGGTAGATGTGAGCAGGAGGAGCCATTCGTGGAGCTTTGGTATACATTTAATGCCTGCAGTAGTAGAGGCCCCATTTCAGAGGCAGGGGGCCGCCCCTTACATACACAGTAGTGCAAAAAAAGCCAAGGATTTGACTTCTTATTGTGTCCCCGTTGCATTTTTATAAGCTATATTAGCTGTACATCCTTGAAGCTCTTAAGGTAAGCAGAGGCAGGACAGTAATGAGTGCACTAGGGGAGAACAATATGAAGGCAGCAGCAGCTTCAGACAGGAGTGGTGGAAAGAAGGCCAGTTCCCGCCTGATTCCTTAAAGTTGGGCTCAAAGGCTGATGCCAGTCACGCTGGAGTCAGGAAGGAAGGCAGTGATGGCCCGGTAGCCCTGTGCCCGTCGAATCATGTCTCGGATCTCACAGTTGAGCTCAGTGAGTCGGTTGCATATCTCAGACAGGTCTTGTTTGGAACCGACCAGGGCAAAGGTTCCCGTCTGACCCAGAGTTTGGTGCCGGAAATAGATGTTGAGTAGAGTCTGAATCCCATTCTCGGAGCTGCTGCCGAAGATGTCACTTGGCCACATTTTCCTGAAACAAAGTGAAAATACAAAGCACTGTGTATTACGCTAACCGCATTAATTTTCTGTTCCATGAATAGGTTATCAATCAATTGAAAATGTAATGAATAGTCCACCCCAAAAAAACTGTCTCTCATGTCGTACAAACGTCTATGGATTTTATTTCTTCTGTGAAACACAAAAGATGCTATTTTCATTTCCTATTGTATTTTTTTTCAATGGAAGTTAAGGGGGAATCAAAACGGTTTGGTACTGTAGCTATCGTTCTTCACAATATCTTCTTTTGTGTCCCACAGAAAGCTAAGAATTTTTTTGGGGGGGGTGTACTAACAATTCAGGTTCCAAAATTATGGAGCCCTGCAGTTTACCTGCATTCCTGTATGTAACGGATGGCTCTGGAGAACTCGTTTGTTTTTAGGCTTTCTAGAATGGCTTGCACAGCAGCTTCAGAGGAACTGTAGGGGGATTCAGTAGTGGGATCTCTCTGCTCGGCTGCTGGATCGACGGTCACTGAGGCTGCTGCTGCCTGCAGGTTACTCCTCAACTCACTCAACTCTCTGGACATGTTTTGAAGCTAAAAGGGAGAACATTTAAACACACGTTGTACTAAACAAGCACAATTTGCAAGCCAGACTTTTTATATTCCGGTAACAAATGTCTTAAACTCAGATGATGAGACACTGATGTCAACATACCTCGGGTACGGAGTTAATTGCGTGAACTTGGCCAATCAGTTTACAGTAAGACTGAAAAAGCAGCAACAGTTGAAAGTGGAGTTTGTAGAGTCTTTGACAAAGCTCCAGTTGCTGTGAACAAGCATACATTAAATTAACACCAAAATCATCTTCTTTAGAATATAGGAAATGATTACACAGTTACAGCATAGGATAGAAAAAACAACTAAGATACAAACAAAAATTAGGCCTGCGTGTGAAACAATTTGGCAATGTTCTGCTAATACAAGCATTTGGAACAAGTGAAAAAGAAAACACGAGGTTAAAAAGATTTGATAAAACTTACTGCAAGAGATTCCATTTGCTATAAAGCAGGCATTGCGAGACAAAAGGTAAGAAGTGAGAAGGAAGAGAAGTTTTGAATATAATGTGAAATCATGCAGCCCAGTGGCACATGCAATATAAAGCATGAGCAATGGCTCCATCATGCATGAGCAGAAAAAGTGAACAGACAAGCATAGAAAGAAAAACGATCACAACTGTGCTCTCTTACTTTTATTTTTGCACTGTGATGGGTAAGGAGAAAAGGCTCAGTTGGTACCATATGCCTTTTTATTGCTTTAACTGATTATGACTTGAAGGGAAGACAGTATGGATATTTTAGGTTACATTTTAAAGAGAAACATAAGGCTGGCATAGAACAAGCCTCTTAACAAACATAATACTAGGGGGCGCTGTTGTGAATCAACACAGTACAAGCTTAAAGGGAAAGTTTCTTTCTTCTTTCTGACGAATACAAGTGAGGTTATATTTTAAAAAGTCCTGGCTCTTCCAAGATTTGTAATGGCAGTGATTTTGCAGCAAAAGTTGGTTAATAAACGCCTGGTGAGTGAAATATGTTTGTGTAAGAATAAATCATGAGAGTGGTGTTTCAGCAGATGATGTAGGACGTAGGCATAGTGTAAGCTCCATTGAGAATATGCTAGTCCCACGAGAACCAAGTTTACATTACATTAACAGCTTACATGAACGGAAATCCAGTCTCCTCTTGGCTTATATCAAAATCCTCCAATATTTTTCTTTACAAATCCTCATTTTGTGCTTCTAATTTGTGAATGGTGTTTTGTTTTGCTCTTTCAGCTATGCTTCCGCATTCATCACTTCTCATTGGCACTTACACTTCTCCTACATCCTAAAGCCACTCTTTCGTTTGTTTCTTACACAAATGTCTCAAAAAGGTCTTTATTCACCCTCAGAGCCATGTGGAGCACTTTCTGTGATGGATTTATGCATCTTTTTTGCAATCTTGACCACTATTTATTGACAGTATCAAGCTTGGAAGACCCAGGACATTTTTTAATATAACTCCAATTGTATTTGTCTAAAAAAATAAATAAATCAATTACACCTAGCATGGCTTGAGGGTGAGTAAATCATGGGGTAAATAAAATTTTCAGGTGAACTATCCCTTTAAAGTTAAAGAGCAGACAGATAGAAAAGAGATGTCACTCACAGAGCTATCAAAGAACAATCGAAATGCAGAAAATATAAGAAATACATTGAAATGGAATCTGTAACACATTTTGGTCAACTAAAGGCGGCAGTACACGATGCGAATTCAGACAGTCGGAAGACCATATGGCCACGCACACGTCACAAGTGACTTTGTTTAGAGACGCAGTGGTACACGGCACGATTTTAAAACCTGCCGATTTCCGAAGAAAATCACATTCACAAAGTTCCACGCCAAAAACATAAACTCTGAGGAATAGATCATTTTCTTTGTGGCAGCAATGGCTTGCGAAAAAAAACAAAAAAGAAAAGAAAAGGAAGGGCGTGGCAAAGAGTTTGGCTGAAGGGCAGAGAATGAAATCAATATTGACAGTTCCTTTTTTATGGATAAATACTATTTATTATATTATTTTAAATGCTGCTCGATATACCATACAGCGCTCGCTGTTCTTGCCAGAGTTCAGCGAGTTTGTCATCTTTCTCGAAAGTCCAAATTCTCAGTGGTGCTGCCACGTTCATCTTTCTTCTTCTGTAGTTTTCTTTTGTAGCTAGCTTCTGATTGGTCATTTCCAGTTTGCTCAACAAATCGGCTCGTTCAACAGCACACACGTCACGCTTTCAATCCGACAGCTCCCAAAGTTTTTTGACATGTTTAAAAATGATCATGAGGTCGGGAAGTGCTCGTAAGGCACTCTTCTCATCTCGTAATTTCTCACCCACCATACGAGCCCCGACCATACGAGAAGAGACGATTTCCTCCGATTACCCAAAAAATCGAATGCGAGCTCATATGACCTCAAAAATCGCACCGTGTATGCCCGCCTTAATCACACATATTTCAGGACACAAGAGACATTACAGTGGCATTAATCAGTAGACAATGCAGCCATACTCAAACGTTGACACAGAAGTCCAATTTTTCCAAAAGGGAAAAAAGAATGACAGAAATGCATGCACTATTTGTGGTAAAGGGAAACACTGTAGTTTTAGGTGATAGACAGCAGAACTTTTAGTCAAAGCTCCAGTCCCCAAAATGTTGAGATCTTCAATAATAATGACATTCCTTTACTAGTTTTCTCTGGAATGGCTGATTATCTAGCTGAGGTTTCATACCTTCTCCTCCGTTTCAGCGGGCTGATAGGTGATCACTCCATCTCCAGTGCATTTGGGGAAACTAGCCTTACAGTTGCGTAGCCACTGGAAGAGTCATAGGTTGAACAGTAAGTTGAAAAGAACAAGCTTTCAGTACGATTTGTTTTTTAAATAATCGAATTCCGCTTTATTGTACATACTGCTATGACTGCCTCCTTTTTGTTGTTGTAGGTCTCTAAATACTCCTGCAGCTCTAACACACTAAACTTCATCTTCTCCAAGAGCCCATAAGACACAATCTGAAACACATATTTGAGAGCACAGTTTTATAATACATACAGTACATGGCTGCATTGAATGAGGAATTGAATGGAACACTACCACTGGTGCTTAACTAATCTGTATTCTGGATATAGCATTGACACGATTCATATTCAAACTAGAAACTCACAGTGTCTGCATCAACAAACAACGTGGGGCATTCGGAGCAGGATGTCAGCATCTGCGACGACCTTACAAACTTCGCTCCAATTCCGCGAAGGCCATCGCCAAGATAACCAGCAGCATCACAGGTCAAGGTGCAGAACTTAGTCTGTATACTCTGGAGGTCAGAAACAACATATCGTGTTTAATTTGTCGAGACCAGCATGTTGTCAGTACCAATAGAATATAATCAAAGACATGTCTTCAAAAACTCTGAGGCACTACTGAGTTGTCAGCTTTGTGTGGTGAACCAAAGAAAATTCAAGTTAATGAATAACATCGACATCAGTTGAAATCAACAGTACAGCCTGCAATGCTTAGGATTTTAAAAAAAAGTGTCAGTTGATTTAGTTCGCTTTATGATCTTTGTTGAAGCTACATAATTAGGACCAGTGACAACCTGTATCTCTGTGAGTTACCTGAAAAAGTGAGGAGAAGACTTGGAAGGTGTAAACCGCACAGGAACCATCCGAGTCGGCCACCAGCTGGTTGAGATGATTGCGCCAAGCCTCCTCGGCATCGTCGCACACAGTCGGCTGGAAGGCAGCCAGGATGGCAGAGAAAAAGGGAGAGGGTGGAGGGGAGGAACGGGACTCTAGCAACAGCTCTTCCTTTTCTTCTTCTGCCTGCGCCACAGAACTCTGCTGGTCTCCAAACCCACTTGAGGAATTGAGGGATAGAATTATGTGGTGAGGGAAAAAAAACATCAGCTATGAGAAACTCAAGATAAGTCTGACTTTTTCAGACAGAGTAAGGTATGTTGAGAGTTTGAAGCTCACAGGCAGTACCTGGGCACACAGCTTGTCTCGTTGTCAGTAAAGAAGTTGTTTTCATTCTGGGGCGTGTCTGCTGTTAGGATGTCAGAACAACTGAAGGCAGGCGGCGACTCGCAAATGCAGAGTGAGATATCGTTCTCAATCACAATGGCTTCTTCATCTTCTTCAGCTGAATCCTCAGCCTAGATTTAAACAGGATTCACAAGAAGTAAGAAAAGTATTTAGGACAACAAAAACATTTATTGTGAAAAAATAATATATATTTATATATATAAAAAAGATCAGATTATGTGGATGAATTTCCCATTCTGAGATGATATTAAGATGGTATTAGTGACTGATCAGACTGATTTATTGTTAATTAAACGAATGTCTTTTTGATCATTCCAGTAGCTAGTGAAGTGTCATCTCCATAATTTACAAACTGCTAAACCTTTCTATTGTTAAATATTTTTTAAATGTTAAATTACAATTATTTAATTTAAATCAAATTTTAATTAAAACATTGATTTAATTATTACATTTATTTTAATTAGGGTGGTAAAAATAAAATAAAATAAAAAACGGTCAACCAAATCTGTATTATTAAAAAAGAATAATACATGTATTAATTTAAAATACGTAGATAAATAAACATTGAAATAAAAAAAACACGAAACAATGCATGTATTTATAAATAAATATTCACTAACCTTTCAAAACTAAAACTCTTCATGCTGAGAATCGAATTGTTTTTCTTTTTTTTATGTTTTTAATACTTTTCAATAAAACTTTTCAAATTCAGATATATTAAGAGACCTTTAAAAATTGGAGCGCCAATTTCTGATTGGTCTGGTCTCTTGGCTATGGCCACAGGCAATGGGTACACTCTCTTTATTTGCCCCTTTAGCATGTGAGTTATGTTACAGCCTTGCCACCCACAGAGAAGCCATACACATTGCCCTAGTGGCTCATCCAGGGCCTCCTTCTGAGACTGTGGTATGCAGTGGTAGGCCTCAAAGTCGAAAAGTGGTAAGCAGAGAACTGGTTAGCAGATAGAAACGGGGAGCTTTTGAAGAGCAAGAATTACTTGCCATGCTGCTTTGCACATTAATCTAATGCTCCCATACTAAACAGGCACATCATAGAAAAACAGTATCAGCCAACTACTCCCTAAAATCTACCCACGCTAAAAGCCGAGCCAGACAGATAAAGCAAGCACAGAAAGAGATTGCGTTTTCAACCATGTTAATGGAAAAACCCCAGAACAGAAGTGCGGTATGAGTAGGAATGTGTCTGCCCCCAAAGATCAGCCATTTTCAAGCTCTTATTCACCCGATGGTTCGAGCCCTCGGGTACTGAGATCTCAAAGCTGGGTGTTGGAGTGGAAAGAGGAATTGGATCAGCTTGAGTGTTGTCAAAGGAGATGGGAGGTGAGTCCATGGGGTTTAGCTCCTCAGTAGGAGACAGGCTGACATTCTGAAATGAGAGAGTTTAATTAGACATTCAGTTTTTTATAAATTTCTATAAAACAGATTGTTAATATAATACTATACTTAGTCGGTTTCATCCGAAATATCTAAAATTATGTCCTGAAGACAAACTAAGCTTTTACGGAAGCGGCATTCGGGTAAGTGATTAATGACAAAATTTTCATTTTGGGGTTGAATAGCCATTGAAGTCAACAAAATATGAACGGAAATGCAACATTACTAGCTGTGAGGCTGAGAGGATCTGGCTGGCTGTGAGGGACTCTTCCTCAGAAGACTCGTCAGAATCATCATGGACGATTGGACACAGGCTTGGTGAGCTTCCTGAGAGCTGGCTGCAATCCTCCTCCAATGGTTGGGCTTCAGCCTGGTCCAGACTGTCAATAGAACGCCTCCGCGCACCCCAGTTGAAGCTGTCAACTGTCTCACCCTGTCAGAAAAAGGGTAAGAGAAATAAAGAGTCCTTTGAATTGGTATACGGCACACAGCCATAGGCTACAGCATGCTGTATAAGTGAAGGTGCTCAGTCTGTGAGTTTGTTATATAAGGATCTCTAAATATATATAGGATTAAAGAAAACCGCAACACAGGAACACATTTCTTTCTTACTCCACAAGTAAGTAATAAAGTGCCTGGAGGGCATTTCTTTTGGAGGAGGCTCAAGTTATCACTGCAGCCACATGCCTTGACATCAGAGTCAAGAGTCAACATCCACATTCCTTCACAGATCCAGTTCAGCAGTGTACAAAATGCTTTCCTTTGGCAACTCAAAAAGTCGCTTTTACCACACTGCTTTAATCTATTTCTTTTATATTCATACTTGACCAAAACAAAATGGTAAGGAGGATAAAGTCTTTAATACTGTTACACTATAGGTTGGAATGAAAGTATGATGATTACTCAAATTTATCCAGAAGGGAGAATTTATTTAAAAGGCTGAATCTGCCCTTTTAAGTGTGTCTGTGGCATTGCAGCTTCAGCAAATTTGGAGAATGACCTCAGTGAACTGACTCTAATGATTTCATAAGAGAGTGCAAGAGAGCCAGGCTATTAAAATACAGACATACTGAAATATAATAAAAAACGCATAAGCAGTGACTAAACAGCTATAGAGGCTAACCACCAATTAATTTTAATATTTTCTAAAACACATACAGTTCAGAAGTTCAGGGTCATTAAGATTTTAGAAAAGAAGTCTCTTATGCTCACCAAAGCTGCATTGCTTTGACCACAAATACAGTAAAATTGTCAAAATCAAAATGAGTTTTCTAAATTAATATATTTTTTCCTGAGATTTTTGTTGCAAAGCTGAACTTTCCAGCCACACAATCTTTCAGAAATCATTTATAAATGCTACTTTTATAAATGTATTTAGTCTCTTTCAGTTAAAAAAAACTTATAGACCCTGAACTTTTAAAATGCTATGATAAATAAAAAACAAATACACAAATAAAACTAAATGTTTATAACACATTCTGTAGTAACCTGCACATTTTATCCATAAGTAAATGTAAAAATCATCTATGCTAGTATTTCGACTGTCCAATTGAAATGTTTTATTGTATCTGTTTTGATGTGCCATTGTGTTTTGAACTTGTTTAAAACAATACTATTCTTCCAGGCAGAGTTATGGACATGCATCACAATGCACACCATGTGAGAAACACAATATCATCTTGTCCTACACACAGCACAACACTCCAGGATTCCTGTGCTTACCTGCATCTCCTTGATGGCACAGACATAAACAAGGAGAGGAGAATGCATTACAGTAAGTTAAAGAACGTTACAGTGGTATTGCGCAAACAGTGCAACAGTTTATTTCTGCAAAAGTTTAATGCTCAGCACTGCATTCCCCAAAGGTCCACTTTACTGCAGTCGAAACAAAGTTTGCCAAAAGATTTCACAAGAGCAAAGCAATCATTTTGGTTTCATTTTAAAAAAATATCTGCTCACCTCTCCGTCTTCCAGTTCCACATCCAGGAAGTCAAAGTCTCTGAACACACGGAACTGTTGTTCTGAAGTGGTGTCATCCATGTTTTCTGTGTCCCGTGTGCCGTCCTCTGAGGACACCAGACTGGGCTGGTGCTCAATCAGGTCCAGTTCCCCACAGGATGAGAAAATCACCTGTAGGAAATGCTTAAGAATGATTTATGAAATATTTTCAAATATGTAACACTGAATAGATAACATATATGCGTCACTTACAGATGGGTTCTTGGTGAGTCCAACTTCTTGGCCACACAAAGTTAATACATTCACCAACTTCTCACGAGTTCTTTTCTAAATTGGGAGAGAAATGCAAAATAAATAAAATTATTAATTATTAATTAATTAAATGTAAATAAAACAAAATCATATAAAATAATCATTCAATTAAATTCAAATACAAAATAAAATGACAAGAAAATGCATTAAATAAAACATTAAATTATAGGATATATATAAACTCCTTGGCAAATGTCAGAACTTCAAAGAGTGTATTTGTGAGTACTCACCTGTGAAGACTGTGGTCGTTTCCAGCTGACAGGCACCAGCACGTGGTTGTTTTGGTAGGAGCCTGAGGATGTAGAGGAGGTACTGCATGTCACAGTAACCCCTCCTCCATTTTTCCCATCTTGCCTTGGAGAACCGTGAAGCTCGTCATATCTCCGGCCAATCACCGGTGTCTAAAACAAACACAAAGTCACACACCATTAAGCCCAGGGATTTCACGTCTGTTCGTTTCTTTTCATGTCATGAGCTTATGGCCCTCAGCTCAAAAGTCTTTATTCCGGTGCATTCCCTTCGCTTACATCAAGTTGCCTCAGATCCCGATCAACAATTCAGAACCTGCTGGAAAAAGTGGATGCCTATTCTCAATGGTTGTACTCCTCTGTATCTCGTAGTGGAGCTTTGAAAAACAGAACTTCAATAAAGTCAGCCAAACAAAGCTTGGGGGAATGTCAGAATTTCCCGTATTGACTTCACCTGTCCTTAATTCCTGTAAAATCCTTCCTGCTGGGATGGAACGGAGCATGTTTTGAGTTCCCTGTCAGTTTTGAGGTTTTTTTCTGACCGTCTCGCCCACTTGCTAGAGGCTAAATACGTCCCAGAGGTATTTGACAGAGGGCAGAGGAGTCTCTAGAAGGGCTGTCCAGCTCTCAACGCTCTGGAAGCAAAGCGCCACAGCCGGACTGACATCATTTCCTGGAATTCATGCACTACACAAATAGCTCGCTGTTTGGTTCCCACACTTTAATAAGGCCTGGTGGTTCATATTTCCAATACTTTTTAAACAAAAAACCTTACCTTCACAGTTTGTTTAAAACAAATGTTACTGTACAATAATAATAATAATAAAATGCATCACTCCACCTTGGAAAATGTGGACGAACCTACGAGGATGCCAGCATTTGGTGGTTTGCTGGCATTGCTCATTTTTACATACTATGCACCATCTCAGCTTTACTAATGTAATGTACACCATGACTTAAAATAACAACTTTCTATTTTTAATAATAATAAAAAAATCATCATCATCGTTTTGATGAAAAAATATTTTAATAATAATAAAAACAATATATATTTTCAGCTTTTTTGTCTGTGTTGTGCATTTAAAATGACTAAAATAAATATAATATAAGAGTATAAGAGAGAGTTTACTGTTTATATTTATTATGTATATCTCTATATATATATATATATATATATATATATATTTATTTATATATGACTGTATAAGAAACATATTATACTTAT
>JAUYWG010000050.1:13524254-13553634 GCA_034779775.1 Enteromius afrohamiltoni | reverse complement strand
ATTTTTTTTTTTTATATATTCTTTTTATATTATAAAATACAATAAAATAATATATAAATGTAATCTTAATATTAGATGATAAACTAATGTTTCTTTGGTGACTAACTGAAACCATTGTTTGAATTTAAAGTATAAATATTACAAAAATGGTAAAATATAAAATAAAGCTAAATAGTCAGTGTAAAAATAAATACAATAAAGACAATAATTCAAAATATTATGTTCATTAATAAAAATGATCAAAGCACATTAAAATTTATTTAAATGATAACTAAAAAATGCAAATTCAATCTCATCCAAAAATACAAAATACTAAAATATAAAAATCTAGTATTGCGATAAATCGCATACAAAATAAGTTTTTGTTTGCATAATATATGTGTGTTCTGTGAAAGCTTATATACAGTATATATATATATATATACTGTAAAAACACACACATACTGTATATATTTTGAAAATATTTATATATATATATATATATATATATATTTACATGTTTATATTTATATTAATAAATATGATTTATTATTATATTTATATTCAAAAATATATTTAATGTATAAACAACATTTTTCAGAAATATATACATGCATGTGTCTGTATTCATATATACATAATAAATACAAACAGCATAAATACATATATTATTTAAACAAAATGTTTTTTTGGATGTGATTAATCACGATTAATTGTTGACAGCACTAAACTATTTTTATCATAGTATATAAAATAACATTGCATTGTAGGTCATTATGGTCAAAGGCATAATTAATTGTCTACATTTTAATTAAAGTTGTGGAACAAATTCCATAAATAAATTCTGTATGTATTAAAATTAAAAAGAGTCACACCTGAACAAACTTCTCTATGGTAGTTAAAACTTCCATGTTGAAGAGTTTGGCTTGAATACCACTCAGGTCCATGTGACTCAGCAGACTGTAGATGATTTGCAGAAGAGTTTGTTGCATGCTGGGTAATCCTTTCTCCAACAACTGTTTACAAAACACGGAAAGTTTTTACATGTATGTTCACATTTTATCTTGTTTACTACTTGTTTACTACTGATATTAAAAATGTTGTATGGTTAACTTTTATTTGCGGTCTTTACCTCCGCCATGTAAGTAACCATGCCAAGTGTGCTATCACTAAACGCTTCATGCAGGTAGCGGCACACCACATTGACCCAAGAGAAGCAGTCTCGAGTATAGGAGTGTGTTTTGTACAGTGTCATCACATGGGCAAGGTTGGACAGCTTGGAGTTCTTTTCCTCAAGGCAAACCTGTCAGTAAAAATGAGTGATTCTTAGCAAATAAATGTGATGCAGATCTCTGATTAGCTATAAAAATGCATTTATAGTGTGGTTGAGGTAACAAAAACATACCTGGGAAATTCTCTCAGCCACGTCCTTGCAGAATTGAGTAGGTGAGTCAAAGTGTAACACAAGATGTGGGATGAGGCAGAGTACGTTCAATGGGAAACCTGAAAAGTAACAGAAGATTTGTTTTCAAAATTACACTTAAAATGAGAAATGATCATGAATTTCAGTGGATTATTGGAGGATTATGTTATTTAGGTGTACATTTAGGTGGTAGTAAATGAAAAGGTCTACCTATGGCTTGTGAGGTGTCCACCACAGGAAGGCGTGAGACGGGTGTGAGCTGGCAGAAAATCTCCAAAGTGAGTTCTGTGGTGTTTGCAGAGGTGAAGCCCTTCAGTAGCAGCTGCTGAAGCCCAGAGAACTCCTTCCAATTTAGCTGGATCTGGATCTTCTCCAGCTTTTCTCTGTATTCCTGCTTATCCAGTGAAATGTGGCCTAGCAGCTTCCCTAACAACCTGAGAGACATCTGATACTCAAACTCAAAGTCTGACTCCATGAGTGACACCACTGCCCAGAAGATGGTGGCCAGCAGGTTGCGAGGATGGTTGGCATTGGTCGGGTCAGTGGAGACCATGTTGTCTCTGGAGGATGATGAGGACAGGGATCTGAGCTTGGAGATATTGCTCTGATTATGGTGGATGCGGTCCAAGGTGGCGCTCCGGGGAACCTCGGAGGAACGCTCAGGCTCTCCGAAACGCTTGGGTACGGAGTAGCTACGCTGGTGGCGTATTCGCTCAGAGGCAGTGACTGATCCTGGAATCATCTCCAGCTGACTGGTGCTTTTACGGTTTAGTGTTAACTTGCTGCTGGATGGAAGATCTGGAGAAGATGCCCTGCAGGAACACAGACTGTTCACTAACAATCCAAAGCCTCTTGGACTTGTGATGTTGAAGTTAGAAGATTCTAAAGCGCGTTCACACCAAGAATGATAACTATAAAGATAAAAATATTGCATCGCCTGACTCTTAGCTTATCACTTAGACCTATAGGAATGCAACACCTGTCATGGCATTCTTATTAAAGGTCTATTCAGTATTATTCCGCTTGCTCAGGAGCAAATTACCCTCCTCCATCCCTAGCTCCTCCTTTTGCTACAGTCAGGGCTTGGTTTTTCTGATATTCCTTATTCAGTCAGACTCCTTTTATCTTAAATAATGTGTTACACTTTCTGTTCTGTTTACCCTAGGGGAGTACATGACAGGCTACATGGATAGACAGCGACACTTTGTCTAAAACAGTACCATACCAACGATCCAAACTGTATGGCAAGCTTGGCTACAGTGGTCCTGACAGAAGTAATGCTGTATGGCAGGAACTTACCGTAGTATAACAAAGAAATCATTGTTCTTAAGGCACTCAGCTAGATTATCCACCACTGACTCAAGAGTAAGGAGAAGCTCCATCACATAACCCTGCAGAGAAGATGTAATGCATACTAAGTTGATTCGTTCACTGAATCAGTCTGAACAGTCATTACAGAAGCAAAAGCTCACCTGAACCTCCTCCCCGTGCTCCCCGACCACCTCCACCAAGCGCGAAAGCAAGTCAGACACGGCCAGCGCTGAGAGGGGCTGCCGCAGAGCTCTGAACACCTGGAAGGAACGTCCAGCGTAATGTCTGGAAGAGCTGCACAGAGCCATCTGCAACGCCACTTCACTCAGCTGCTGCTCAAGCCGTATGTCTACAAACATATAGAACGTAGAAATATGAATACAAATATAGTCGAGAGTCACAAGCTTAGCTATGCCATACTGATGTAGACGAACACTGGACAAATGTGACTGACCTGATTTAGACTCTTTGAACACAGACACTACATGTCTCAGGAAGTTGGTGAGTTGTTCTGTGCTCTTGGAGTGTTGACTCTTAGGAGTGATGTCTTCATGGCTCCACAATGGCCCAAAAGGCCTAAACAAGCGACACGATTATGATCTCTAACATATGCAATATAAATTGTTAGTGACAGGAGAAGCTGCTTTGTCTTGACAGCAGTGCAACAAGTTTGATTATTACTTGCTTGTGGCCAAAACAACCACTAGATGGCAGATTAGGCCAAAAGATGCTATTTCCCTACAAACCACCAAGAGAGCTGCTGTGTTCTTTCGTTTTGATTGAACTTTCCTCATTTAAATAAATGAATCTGTTGCTACATTAAATATTTTAAACATGCATGATGAACATGCATGGAACCTTTTGAAGATGAGGGGAGAAATCCAGCAGTAAACATGTTAAATGGTTTAAAAAAAAGTTGTCCTAAGACAAAAACTGGTGTTTGTTTCAGTTTTAAGACAACTTTGAAGAAAGGTTTTGATCCACTTAAAATGCCTGCTGTAATTTGAATTAATATTTACGTGAAAAAAGTAAACAGTGAATGTGTTCTGTACATCCTGTAAAAACCTGTTCACACTAGCAGCTCAAATCCAGTTTCTTCATATCCAATTCATTTCTGACTATTTTTCTCTGCTGATCATATTTGTTAACACTCTAATAATTATTTCAATACTTTCTAGTTACCATTACTTGCACTAACAGCTTCAATACATCCAGTTACTGTAGAAGAAGCACTAGTGTCCAAACGCCTTGAATTGGCAACCAAAAATAATGGCAGAAAAAAAAAACTACAAAAACCACACACCTGATCACAAGAAAATAATCAGTCCAAAAATTGTGATTTGAAAACCAATCTGGAATTGTCTGCAGTGTGAACACAGTCTGAAAGAACCAACACCAGATGGACGCCCTTTTAAGCAACACCCCAGCAAGAACCGCTCTGATGTAGACTGATGAAATGCAACATACAAGTCTGTAACATCTTGAGAGATGTCAGATGTGAGACGTGTCAGATGTGTCATTTCCTGAATCAGTTCCTGAACAGCTCTGGAATATTCACATGAAATAACCTTTCGTTGTGGTTACATAAGTAAAAAAACAAGTAACAATGGCCCCTATTAAAATGATTTAACATGTAAACACAAATTTAACATAATAAAACATTACAGCATTTAACCTATATTCATAGTTTAAAAATACAGTAAAATATTGGTGAAATATTTTTCAAATTTAAAATAACTGTTTTCTATTTTAATAATTTTTAAAATGTCATTTATTCCTAACATGGCAAAGCTGATTTTTTAGCAGCTATGATTGTCACATAAAACTTTAGAAATCATTGTAATAAACTCTTGAGATATTTTTTTTATCATTATTAGTGTTGAAAAGAGCTATTAATATTTTTGTGGAAATCCATAATTTCTCCATCTGTTGTTGAATAAGTTCTTTTGTAACGTTATTAATCTCTTTACTGTCACTTTTGAAAATTTTTTGTGTCCTGGTAGGAAAAAAAGTATTGATTTCTTTAAAAATTCAAAACAAACATGATCTACTGTAGGTTCTTGTACCTGGTAGTGAGAAACTCTATGAGTTTGCTGCTTTTCTCGTCATCTTCAGTGCTGCTCTCCATCTGCTCCACCTCTTCCTGGGCCAGATGAGGAAGATTGGAGCTGCTGCCTCCGAGGCTCAGACTAGATGAGGTTGAAGAAGAACTGAGGCCAGAATCAGGAACCGGAGATGCCTGGCCATTCCGGAGGAAGTCCACACCACCTGAACACCACACGTACAGTGAGTAAAAGTTTAGGAAGGAACAAGCTCTGAAGATGAGCCCGTACTTAATTGAAATATCTCAACAAGTCAAATAAGGGTAATAACATTTCTAAAGAGCCAAATAAAAAAAAAAAACTATGACAGGGGCTGGTGAAACCTATCAGCATTATTTTGACTTTGCCTAGACATGCTTTAACTGCAGAAAAAACATTGAGACCACCATCCCTTTGGAGCAAGAAGACAAAAATAGTCCATAGGAATGCTCTAATCAGACCTTTTGATGCTCTGTGTACATATAATTGTTTTTGGCTGCGCTTCCAGAAGCTGTTCTTGCACAGATAAGAATTCTCACCCTCCACCCCTCCACAGGATTTCAACATGACTGCACTCTCCAAAGCATGTGTCAAATACCAAAGTCAATGAGCAAGTATTCATGCAAGGAGGGCGTGATAAATAGGATTCATGAAAAGTTGCTTAATTTGTATTATCGCAGGCAGTATTTCCCAACATTTAATAAAATGTAGAGATTCTCAAAGTGCCAAAGCATTCATCATTGAATTCCTTGACGTTCATTTACAGGTCTAACAGTTACATAAAAACACACTTGGGAAATTAATGCAGCTGCAGCATAGTTTCAAATTACCTATTAGAACCTTATATGTATCATAGGCTTTGCATGTATTATAATTGTATCATATTTGGATTTAAGTACCTGTGTAGAAATCAGGCTGGTAGATGGGTTTGAAAGTCAGGCTCTTGTTGCTGTTGGCATCTCTGGTGTTTAGCAGAACAGAGGCAACGAGGCTGAAATTGTTGTTGCAAGAAAGCGTGATGAGAAGGTGTAAGAGGAGCCTCTTACAGTGTTCAAACACCTCTGGGCGGAAGTGGTCCATACCTAAAAAAAATGAGTCCAAATCTTAATTTAAAGGTTTACATTTATAATTATAGTCATTTATTATTGTTTAGGTCCATTCGAGGGGTTTATAAAAAGGATACATGGGAATATCACGTTCTAGCCTTTTTTCAAAATCTAAATGCTGAATTTTATGTTTTCAATCTGCAGGAAAACGAATACAAGGTGGGTCCAACATTGTTCTCATAGCAAGCCACATAGTTGTAGTCATAAGACGCATTGAAGGATAGTTCAGATGAGATTAGATTTAAAAAAGGACAAAAAAAAGACAAAAGCAAATCCATTTTGGACAAAAATACCATGTACTACAGTGAAATCAGCACTTTTCATTTGAAAACACCTGACTTGAGCGCTGCAGCCCTAATCTAGACTGTGTAATCCCTGATAAATGCCCCAAATTGTGATGAGAACAGAACACACAGGCTCTACTGACCCAGGAAACAGGCATGGAGCAGTAGAGGGAGGTGTAGGGCCCAGTCCTCCTTCACGCTGTGATCCACCACCAGTTCTGTCATGAAGATCACTGCTATGTTACACCTACACCAGACAAAACACACTGATCTTTCAGTACATGAACAAAAAAACACATACCAGCAATGACCTTTCTAAAAGAACAGAACAGCTGTGACGGAGTAACAAAACAAATGTTTTTAAGGGAGTGTGTTGGTTTTGTCATTACATTGAGGATGGCCATTGTTATCATAGTTCTTAAGTAGATGTTAAAAAGAACATTGGTAACATGTTATCAAGTTTTTTTTCGGGTCAAAGGGACACTGACGACAGCTTCTGATCATCTATTCTCCATCTGTCTGATAATTGCAGAGTGACGTGCTTTAAGATTTCAGTATTACATAATCCGTGGGATTGATAAGAATCACATTTTACGATGAGAGATTAAATTTAACGAGTCAAGTTACAGTGCTTTAAAAGCTAGTATGTAATTCCCTACAAGACTTCGACATTTAATCTAAATCTGAATAAAATGATGTTACGTAATATAAAGTATAGATTTACTTTTGTGCCTTAATGGATGTTTTATTGTAACGTTATGAATGTTTTATTTTGAGAAAAACAATACAAATGTAATGCTTTTTTGTAAATAAAATTAATTATATGAAAAAATATAATACATAAAATAAATGTAAAAAATTACAATAAAATAAAATTAATTACATTAAAATAAAATACAGAAGTTTGACCTGTGGAGGGGTCCTCGCGGGGTGACTGTTTCGGGTAAGTAGTCGACCAATGGTGCCCAGCAGCCTCCGTTAACTGGCATGGGAAGAGGAAGCGCCTGATTGGATTCCAGCACACTCATAAGCCACATGGCATACGGTGGTAGCGGTTCACCTGCAGGCAAAATAAAAAGGTTCAAAACAACACGCCATCCTTGACAGGTATGCCTTTCATCCTTGAAACTTGTAATAAAACTGGAATTTACCCCCAAAGCATGAGTGGTATGTAGACAGACAAACTCCATTACTGCCATACCTCTTGTCTAATGCAATCATGCTCAAAAACCATTAAGCTAAAAATATTTCAAGCTGAAATGCATATATATATATAACTATTTTACTGCTTTAAAGCTATTGATAATATTTAACATCCTCAGGGCAGAACTGTCTCAACATCCATGGCCAAAAGAGAAGAATTTTAGATTTCCAGTTCCAACTATTGAACTTGACTTTGACACTGCATCTAGTAAATATCAATCAATCCTGAAGCTAAAACTTTACTCACTTTTTTCCTCATCGTAGGAACCTCCAGAACTGCTGCTGTACCGAGACTCCAGGCGGTTGTGTGCTCGTAAGATGTTGCTCAGCCTTTGATGGACAGAAATAAAAAAGACTTTTGTCAATAAAAGTATAAAATCTAAAAATAGATCTAGACAATTAATCTTAGGCTGCTCCAGGGGAAGTGTACGGCAAGCTGCTTTAAGGTGTCTGCTACTTGAGGTATTATAATTAGTTTTGTTTGCAATGCTTAAGGTGGGTGTAACCTCAAACTGTAATTAAACCCAAGAAAAAAAGACCTGAACCTGAATAGAAGGAGTGTTAGGGCACATATATAGAATGGTTTGTGGCACATACCTGTCATCACACTCCTTTGTGATTGGCGAGTCATCTGCCTCAAGGATGTTTTCCTGACCACACACCAAAGTTTTGCTGCTGGAAGGTGGACCTTTAGAGACATGCAGTGTTTATTAATGCATCATGTGATATACACGCAACCCATGAGTGCTAACTCATGTAACTTATGTATACAAGACATTTTGACACAAACTCTCTAGTATACAAACCTGAAGCGCTGGTGGTAATTTTGCTTGTTGCTGAAAAGCGGTAAAACGGAGGATTGTCACAATGCACCACTACAGGGTTCACAGGATCCGTCTGTTGAAGTTCATAAAGCAGCTCCTCCATGGTTTGAATGGTATTGTTGCGACACAGATATATCACCACCTTCTTAATCTGAGCATAAACAGAGGATTAACAAACCATTTTGACTTTTTCTGATTCTTTAACCAAATGACCTGCTTTATCAACAATCTGATCAAATCTGACACCGAATATAATGAAATAAATAAATGTAGAATTTACATGAGGCAGAAGAGAGGTGTCGCTGCTGACTCCGCATAAGCTGATGAGGAACTGCATGGTGGTCCGTAGGTTATTAGTCCACCGTTCATTACTGACCAGAGCATTCCAAGCGTTTTCCATTTCTGCACCTGGGACATCGTCCCCGTACTAACACACACACAGAGACATAGGGCTGCACAATTAATCGAATTTCTAATCGCAATTACGGATGCCACAATTACATAATTGCTCAAAGCAGCAAGTCCATTTAGGTTATTCTGTGTGTTATTGTCTTTCTACAATTTATCTTAAGGGTTTTTGCATTGTTTTCATTTTAGTTTTAGTATAGCATTTTAATACTGCGCATATTTGTTCTTTTTTTTGTAAAAAAGTTTTTTTTGTTTTCAGTTGTTCATTACTTCAGGCAATGGTATAAAGATCATTCAGTGTAAATTGTGATGATGCTAATTAAAGGAACAACATTTATTTTATTTTTTTCAAAACAGGTTCATTTTATAACTTAAGTTTTACTGTTTTAAATCCATTCAGCCGATCTCCGGGTCTGGCTATAGCACTTTTAGCACAGCTTAGCATAGATCATTGAATCTAATTAGACCACTAGCATCTAGCTCAAAAATGACCAGAGAGTTTTGATATTTTTCCTATTTAAAACTTTACTCCTCTGTAGTTACATCATGTACTAAGACTGATGGGAAATGAAAAGTTACCATTTTTTAGGCTGATATGACTAGGAACTATATTCTCATTCTGGCGTAATAATCAATGACCTTTACTGACGTCCCAAATGGTAAAACTCTAGGTGAGTTGGAAAATGAGCCTATTTTTGAAAAAAATGATTACTGTGCTCTTAATCTCTTTGGATAGTTTTAGAGTCTAACAAACACTAAAGTAACAACGATTCAAAGTCATACCTTTGCGGTCATGAACATGAGGTTGTTTAGGACCAGAGAGGAGGCCTGCAGTGACCCCCAGCCTGTGCCTCGGAGCAGGTGAGGTGCTGAGGTGTTCTGAGTGTATCCCTTCCTGCTGTCTCCAGAGCTGCTTGGACTCGGGACAGTGGACAGCAGGCCTCCATCTACCAGCTCGATGTTACTGAGCCAAGGGAGCAAGTAGGTCAGCATGACCTGACGCCCGTTTGGATGAGTGCTGGGAAACCTCTGACTCACTTCTAGAGATGACAGAAAAAAAAATTCATATTTTAAATGTTATCAAATATTTAAATATATGTGTGTGTGTGTGTATATATATATATATATATATATATATATATATATTAAAAGGACAAAAGAACTAAGCTACTAGAAAATGAAAGCTAAAAATGAAAAGCTAGAAGCTAATAAAATAACTTAAATAAAATGATAAATTGAATTCAATAAATGAATTGTTATTTTAATGAGTAATATTAAAATAACATTGTGCGACAGATGTGGTCAACAGAACCTAAGTTCTATTTAAACCACATAAACACTGTGTCTATCACTATTCTTCCATTTTATACCTGAGAAAAGGGGCAGGGTGAGTTCAGGGTACATTCTGGCAAGTTGCTTTGAAAGCTGGGATACAGAGAGACTGTAGAGGGGCGGAAGAGGCCCATGTGTCCCATACAGGATAGCACCACTTTTCTGTTCCACAATCCTCTTAGAATACACAGACAGCTTGGCCTCCAGAATCTATTCAACCAGAAAACACACACACACATAAACAGATTAGGACACAAACACGCCATTTAATCCAGTACACTTTCTATTATTGCAACACTTCTTTGGCAGAGAATGTTCTCTCTCTCTGACCTGCATTAATTGCATAGCGATCTCGTAGATCTCCCTGTTTGTGTCGGACGCTTTGAAGAGAACAAGGTTCAGCAGAGTCACAATATCACTGGAGTAGTTTCTGCAACAGAAAACAAAAAACTTTCATAAAACATGATACACATAAGATTGGTTTAGCTAAATATGTGAATGAGAGGCTTCATTCCAAAGACACATCCAGTCTTGGCACCATATACATACACAAATTAACATGAGTAAAAAAAAAAGCCTGATGAAACTTAAAAAAAACAGATGTGATTATTTGCAATCAATAGTTTTTACAGCAAATTGTATAAATGTTATACTAAATGTAAAATGTACTATTTAAAAAAAAAAACATTAAAAAAGTATTTTTTTAAAGAAATTTGTATTTTTATGCAATGGGGATTCATTAAATTAATCAAAAGTAATGTAAATAATAATTTAACAAAAGACTTCTGTTTCAAATAAATGTTCTATAATATATATATTTTAAAGTGTAATATTATTTCACAGTACTACTGATTTACTGTACATAAGAAAACCATTAAAAAAACCTCTTACTGATCTTAAACTTTTAAATACTTTAATATGCATTAAACTGGAAATTCAGTATTCCCTCTGGCTTTCCAGGCCCCACCATACCTGCTTCCACAGACAGTGGCGATGGCTTTGAAGCACCCAGAGGCCAGCTGGCAGGAGCCGGTGTAACATCGGTCCACGGCCCAGTTAAACAGATTCACCTGATCTGGGTTAAGTTCCAGGAGAAGAACCACGACCTCACAGCCCAGCTGATGCACCTGAGGAGGATCAGATGATCACGTATGTTACCCATTTATGTGAATGGTGAGACAAAACCATTGTGCAGGTCGCAAAGACATTCATAACAGTATTTCTATTTCAAATAAATATTGTTCTTTTAAGCTTTCTATTCATCAAACACATTTGAAAAACCTTACTGGTCCCTAACTTTTGAATAGTAGTGCCTTGTTCTAAATCTACAAGAACATTTCAGGGCACAAAGCCAGACTTTCACTTCAAGAATCAACATTTGCAAAACAATGAAAACAAAACATCCCTCATTCACAAGTTGAGAAACAGAGAGACTTCTAAGAAAAGTGGCTTATCTTATAAACAGTCCCTAAGCCAATTTGCAGTGGGTCAGAAGGCACACTTTGAGAATCATTTCAAAGATGGTTGTGTTGGTTTAGCATTATTAACAGGAGCGATTAAGGACGCATGTAAGTCATGTTGTTTCAGAGTGTTTGGCTGCATACCCGCAGATCGTGACAGCCAAGGATGTTATCCAGCCACTTATAGAGGTAGCCATCAGGAGAGAGTCCTACATTGTCGAACACGGGGCCACAACAAAGCACAGTCGACATGGCCTATGAAAAGAAGAAAAAACAACATTCTTTCATGCAATGCTTTCATGCAAAACTTGGAATTTCCTGTTTTGAGGAAATCACGTCCTATCGTGTCCAACGAAACAAAACAAAACAAAAAATACTTCAAAGAAACAGGCAAGAAGCTCATAGGACTCATATCATGTTCTGAACGTTTGTGTGACGCCAGGGTCTTCAAATTACACACCTTTTACAAATGCTACAACATTCTATATGATCGTCTTACAACACCCGCCTCTCTATTATGAGGAAGGGGCTTACGGCGACACAAGAAGCTACACGTAGACGCACAAACAATATAGTTTAGAGGTGGGTGTAAATTTTCCAGAAATCCTAACCTGAACAAACCTGATGTGAACTATATGTTTACATGTGGTCAGTTTGCACTGAGCTGACATTATGAGAACAGGGTTCCCGTAGACAAAACAGAGCACACATGCTCTGTCATCACAAATGACTCATTTGTCACGTAGTGGACCCACTTTTGTCTCTTTGGCATGTGTGTCCACATTGAGGTCTTGCACTGCAAATGACTACAGCGCTTCCTGGGCTATAAGTAGACCTCTGGAGATAAAATTAGTGGCGTATATGTCTGCGGTCTGGATTAGCTAAACAAGCAATGTTTTAAATTTGAGCCAGTGTGAAGCATCCTTCCTGTCCATTGCTTTTACTGTATATGCAGGTTTTAAATATGTAAAGATTTGGACTTATTTAAACTTATATGAACTATTTATTTAATATTTTAACTGTACTATTAGGTATTGTAATGTTTGTCAAATGGTTCATCGCGATTAATCACACCAAAAATATACATTGTTCACATAACATACTGTATATGTGTTCTGTGTATATTTATTGTATATAAATACACACATATGCAATATATATTTTAAAAATATTTACAAGTATATATTTATATTTATTTAATTTATATATATGTATTCCTTTTTTTAAACCAAGTAATTAATTCACTTTTATTCAGCAAGGATGCATTAAATGAATTAAAGATTAAGTAAATTAAAATTAAATATTAAAATTAAGTAAAGATTTTTCTTTCATGTGACAGTAATATTAGACAATATTGGTTTACTGTTTCAGATAAATAGGTTTTTACTGTATTTTGATATTTGAATAGAATACAGTTATTTTCCACTGCAACACTATTTTACAATATTACATTTTTACTGTATTTTGATGAAATAAATAGGCTCCATCCCCAAACTTTTGAACAGTAGCGTGCATTTGTTATGAAAAATCTGTTTCACTTTGAATAAAGGCAATGATTCATAAATTAGAAATAAAATTAGACGTTATGTGCATTACCTTAAGAGCACAATACTGATATCGAGTAATCTGATGGTTCCGGTCACTATAGCGATCAAGGGGCGTGAACATGATACTGAAGGGTCCAGCCCATTGGCTGAAAAGGATGAAGAGATGGTGCCGAAGGCTTTGCTGAGGGAAGAGGAAACGTCGATGATGCACTATGAAACAGGATGAGAGGAGAAGAGAAGTATTAGAATTAAACATACATTTTATATCCAAAGTTACATGTTTTACCAACAGTGCCTAAACAATTTGAAAATATTAAAACATTTTCAATAAGGAAGAACAGGCAAAATGACTGGCCACTGTGCAACTCATTTTTGCCTATGAAGTGGCTCTTGATCTAATCTACAGCTATTTTGGGCAGCGTCTCCACTGGGTAGTCTAAATCAAGACTGACGTCAGGAGTCCTGTGACTGAATACACTGTAACCTAGCAATGAATTCCATTTCCTAAACAAAGAAAATGTGGCGCACTTCCCAGAGCGATATATAACTTCATGACCATCACATATGATGTCATTATTTAAATGTGAGGAATAAATATTTAAAGTAGAAAAACAACATTATGACAATTTATTAATTAAATGCGTTGTGCACAAACAAGAATGTGTATTAAGAATGTAAATGGGCTAAATTTTCTTTTTATGTTGACATTAACTGTATACTCAGTTTGTGTGATGTCTTCTTCTTTACCTGGGACACACTGTATGAGGTTGGCCACCATGGCGCTGAAGTGAGCTCGGATGTCTTTGAGAATTTCCATGTCTTTGTCATTCTCAGCTTCCAGAAGCATCCGAGTCAGGTCCACATACTCAAGAAAGAGAGCGCCCAGGGCCAGCGTATCACGTTCCAGAGCTCCATTAGTGCTAAGAGACAGAGAAAACAGGGATCATTTCATGTTTTCTAGCCTGCAAGTTCATAATGAGACGCAATGGAGGAGTCCAGACAACAGTATCCATAATAATAACATCCTTCTCACCTGTCACTGATGACACCTGCATCCGCCAGCAGCTCAAAGATCCTGAGAAGCTGGAGTCTCAGTAGATCCCTTCTCTCTCGTCGTTTTTTATTCTAGAGGACACACGATGAGACAAATTACTATAAAACAATATAAACATATTAATTATTTTAGTCTGGAAATAAGATTTTTAAAAATCGATCATTTTAAGGTTTCCTGTGTTAGTAGGAACCCTGTACTGTATTATTATTATTATTATTAATTTGTTTTATCTTATTGCTTGAGCGGGCCATTTAGAATACAACAAGTTATGGCACATACCAGCTGATCTGACTGAACATATCATATATATATATTGTAACTGACCTCAGGTCTTCTTTCCAAAGCTTCCTTCATCAAAGGATGGAGTTCCTCAACAAGCTCTCTGTATGAGACACAACAAATATAAAATCAATAATGCTAAAGAAGAATCAATACTGTGCTGCCAAGGTTTATATAGCAATAATTGCTCTATTCCCATAAATACTTTTTTTAGGATTCCAAGAACTGAAATAAGCAGACATAACTAATGTAATACGACATATGATCACTGCTTTGAAAAAATTTTTGTCTAGATTTTAAGATGGTGTCAAAAAGCCAAGTAAAAACACACACACACACATACATATAGTAAAATGAACATTGTTCCATGATTTTTATTGTTTTCCTTGGCCATTTTTGGTATCATAATTATATGCATACAGTGTTTGTGTATCACCTTATCAAAGTTAAGGCATTCAAAACCCTGACAAGTACAAAACAGAGGTATGTGTAGAATGTGCACATCAGATGTTGCTCACATCTTATCTCGCTGAACTAACATGACACACTGAAAAGAATAAAACACAGTATGTTGTGTGATAATCAAAAATGAGTGTAATTTTGTAGGAATTTGACTCATCTAAATGTTTACATGTCTCATCATTAGAGACCTTAAATTATAAATTTGCAACATAATACCTGAAAACAAGTGAGTTTGTGCGGCCAAATCCGAGCACCAAAGACTCTGTGATCTCAAGGCTTTCTGAACGCATCAGAGGAACCAACTGCTTCAGAAGCCAAGCCACGGAAGGGGTGCCGAGGATCTGAAGAATAAGATGTAAATCAATGATTTCATCAAGTCAGGGAATTACGGACTGGGGAGTATGACTGTAGACATGACTGGTGCGTGATGCATAAGAAGCCCCACCCACCTTGTTATCATAGCTGCTGTTACTGTCTGGACTGGGAGGGATGATCTCAGGGGTGGAAGCTCGAAGATGACCCGGGCTCATGATGCTGGGTTTGGCCACACCAAAACATAGAATCAGATAGTTTCTCCAGAGTGAAAGATAGGTGTCTGCTGAACCAGCCGAGCTTGTCTTCTTGGCGTTAATTGGGTTGCTAAGAGTTGAAAACATTTGAATGAATTGACTGACGTAAAGGGAAAAATAAGCAAATTAAAACTAGCTAAACATTGAATGAATAAAACGGTTTTTGAACCAAAAAACTTTGGTTTCTGTTTTATTTTTTTAAACATTTTTGGATGCATGTTTCCACCACTAAATAAAACTAACAAAGTAATAGTGACTTTTTTCGCCATTGCACATTTAGGTCTTGCAATTCTGACTTTCTCAGATTTTGTGATGATTTGAAAGCTCTAAAGAACACCATTTATTCGAAATAGAACATTATTTATAACATTACCAAAGTCTTTTCTGTTACTTCTGATCAATTTAATGCATTTTTTAATTACTGACCATAAACATTTGAGTGACTGATTGATTAATTCTATATTATTTTGACATCTTGCTGAGTTATTATGTCTCATGAATGTACGGGATATAAAAAGAAGAGTAACCCAAATAGGACTATACAGAGTCAGCTGTCAAAAGCAGAACCACTTAAACAAGTGCAGCATCATAATAAAAAGTGGCTATGGGAAGCCATTAAGAGCTTAAACTTAAAGATAGAGATAGAGTAAATGACTAAAAAGCTCCTCCTGCACTTTAAGGTTAAAGCCTGGTCAACTAAATGTAAATGCTTACATAACCTATCAGGCTGCTGCATTAATTAAAGCGCCAATGCAGACAAATCAAATCACTGACCACTCAATGATACATATAGATGTAGGAGAAAGTCTGAAAGGTCCAAAAAAAACCTTAAAACAGTAAATATTTCATCCATCCCTCACCTGGGCTCGAGTAAAGGCATGAGGAGCTGCAGGCGGGTGAAGGCATAGGGCCAGGCGTAGCTGAGTGCTGTTGGGCAGTGCTTGGGCAGGTACTCCTGTCTCAGAAGGCTGAAAAGGCACAGAGCCCAGGGTTCCTTTAGTGACTGTGCCAAGATCCACACACGAGACGGGCTCCGCACGTCATAGTGGCTGCCGACCAGAGATCCGTTCCATTCCACCAGCCACTGCAGGTCTGCATGCTGCCCAGCGGGGAGGGACGCCTGTGGGAAAGTGGAAGAGAACATATAGGCCACTTGTAGAGAACTCAACAGTAAAATGAAAAACTGTTTGAATAACAAGATTTTTTAAGAATTTTGGAGAATTACAAAGAAATGTATCTATGCTGTTTAATATACCAATTTAGAATTGCCATCTAGTATCTATGTGATTTGAAATTATTGTTCATGTAAGTCAACACCTAATGCACTAACTCCAAGCTTAGGACAGCAAAACAGACTTTCTTATAAACTCAGAACAGAAGACACTTTGTAGAAGTCCAACGAGACTCACATGTGAGCGAAACCACAAAGGACTGAACAGAGAGGCACTCACCGAGTCAGCCACCGCCACGTGGGCAAGGCTCTCGAGCACCACTGGGCTCAGCTGGTCCAGTACATCTATCATGGGCCTTTCATCTTCCTGTGCAGAAAAAAATACCATATCCCACCATAAATTAGTTCATGTGGATCCATAAATTCCCATATTTGATCAAGTCAGGCGCCAAGCGGCCCTTACCTCAGTCTGCCCAATGGTGAGGAAGATTTGGCGGACCTCTCGAAGGATGGACACAGCTACTTTGCGCGTGACTGTCTGGCAGGAACACAGCAGCACTAAAGCAAGACCCTCAACAGCATGCAGGACTGTGGAGTGAGGCGTCCGTTCAGCAGGCAGCCTGGAGCCAGAGCTACTCTGTAATAACTGACGTGCACAAATACATAAATATTTATTATAAATAAAATGTATATAACACACATTTTCAGTTACTTTTTATTTTATATTATACATTTTCTTTTTTTTAAATTTGCTTTCCAAAACAACTTGGATGTTAGAGATCTCCTGATTTGTCACGGAAACAGGTTTTTATCTCGCCACTTACTTCAGTGGAGCAGATCTTTGATGTGTCCAGGGTCTTGCTGGTATTCAGAAGGGCTAGTTTCCACTGCGTAAGCAACTGAAGCAGAAGTTTAAGCGAGGAATCCAGCAGGGTTTGGTGTGTGTCCTGAACCTCTCGGAGCAGGAAGCTGCAATAACCCAGAAGCACTTCCTCTCGCCAATCTGAGAAATCCACCAGCAGACTCTGCAAGGAATTCTGGGCTATCAGACGCAGTTCATCATCCATATGGATGGTTAACCTGGCAGTTAAAAGAAAAAGAAAAACATGCATACAGTGAAACAAGTATATAAGAAGTTATATAAATATCTAAATATTGGTCAAAAACAAAAAGGAGTTTATATAACAAAACAATCTTGTCATGCATATTTACAACAATAATCATTAGATGATATTAAAATACACCACGCAGTCCCAAAAAATTATTTAACTGTAATTTGGATTTTTTTAACCAATCTTTGTCACTATCCTTCAAACCACTAGGTTATACCTATTTTTAAAAGAGAAAGGTTTTTAATCATTTCAATATTATTTTTATTTTGGTTAAAGTTTTAAGAATTTTGTTGAATTTTGTCATTTTTTTTATATGCCTATATAGTTAGTATTTTTTTTATTTTATTTCATTTTTAGTTATTTTTGTACTTCATATTAAACTAAAAGACATTTACAAACAATGCCTTGACAAAAACTTATATTTCAGTTTAATGTTTGTTTTAATTAAAGAAGAAAAAAGGTTGTTTAATGGTTTTAGTGTTTCTAAAATGTTTCTATACATATCAAAATAGTATCATGCGCCAATCTTAACACATCATTTGCATAATTGCCAAGATGTTGATTACTAGGCAACTCCAGTGGAGGAAGTTTACAGAGATATCAACTTTACTCTAAACTGGCTGACCTAATGGCTTGAACAAGAAGAATTAAGCCTGATTAGACCCGCCCTGACTCAGATTGCACTGGGACATCCTATTCAAGTTGGGGGTTGGGAGGGATCACATTACTGAAGCTTTCAGGAAACCTGACCATCGGGCAATTCGTCGAAGCAAATGCATCCTGCTTACATGCCCATTCATGCACTCATACACGCTTACCGTGCCAAAAGGTCTATGAGCTCTGACTTGGACATGCCATCGGGAATGATGCGTGGAATGGCGGCCATGCATGTCCTAAAGAGGTCGATCTTGGGTTTCCTCTCACCCCTGTCAGTATAGATAGAGGTCACATAAGCTCAAACAGTGCACTCAAGCTTAGTTGGATTTGGGTTGATGGATCAGACAGGTGTGTGCAGAGTATCAGATACAGAGACAGAGTGTTGTTTGTGACATACGTAATCATATCCTCGGGTTCCTTATTCAGCATCTGTGCATTACTCAGCATCATACAGCGGCCGACCTCCTTATCCAAGTGTCTGAGGATGTTGCCTAAAGCTTTCCTCACTTGGGGGTAGTAGAGGGACATTCCTGATGGTTGAAACAATGCAAAACTTACAAGACTGGCACGTTCATACAGTAGTCTAATAAGAAAATATCAATCAATATGATCAAGACAAGTGCTCTTCTTTAATGTTTTTGGTCAAACCTTGCATTTCTCTAATGTTGTTTTGGCCATGTTGACCCAGAGAGGATATTCATTCTTCCAAAAATGGTAGTTAATGTTATTGCGTTAGACTAAAACTTACTGACTTTAATCACGCATAACTTTTTTTTTTTTCTTTTTTTTCCCACCTTGAAACACCTGGTTTCCAGTCAAAATTTTAATTTTGATCATGCTATTTTATTATCAAATCAAATCAAGTGTAACAACTTGTTTAATTTATTGTTTTCGCTAGGGTTGCAAAAAAAAAAAAAAAAATCCAGACAATTTTTACAAATTTCCAGATATTTGGAAACATTCTGGAAAACTCTGTAAAGTTTCTGGAAATGTTCCACTCCTTTGCAACCCTAAATTGGCAAAGATTTTATATTTAATTTTGGAACTGATTGATTGCAGGTAATCATCGGTCTGAGCTAATGCACCTAAATTTTGCCAAAATTATCAACAAATAAACTAAAGAGTGTATGATATTTTTTGTTATGTAATTGAAATTGAAATAATTGAAATAATTGAAATTGAAACATCATAAAAAGTTCAAAAACTTTTTTCTTGGTTCTGAATAATAAATCTATTGATTTACAATTTAAAAGTTGTTTTTTTTTGCTTGAAAAGTTAAATGAATACATGAGCTCTTCATTAAAAAAAGTTTTTATTTATTTTAGGGCTGTCAAAAATAACACGTTAATGACGTTAATTATTTTTTGTCGTTAATTACGTAATTTTTTTTAATGCATTTTATGCGTTCAGTGTGACAAATTATAGTGGGGGCAAAATGACAACCAATTCAACTGACATGCTGCAGAAAAGTGTCACAGTGAGTCTTGCTGACAGCGGCTTTGTGCGCAGCGCGTAACAGGAGTAAAGCAGAAGCGCCAGTGCCATGCGCAATAGTTTCAGTCTATTTTTGCTGCACACATTTCGCTTATGCTGAATTAAAGTGACAGTGCGTTTTTCTTGATCTAAATCCTGATTAATCCACTGAAAACCCTGATTAATTTAATTAAAAATTTTAATCATTTGACAGCCCTAAATTATTTTGTTATTCAGTGGAAAAAATGTAGTCTCCTAAACAGCCTTTATTTTTATAAAGATTATTTCTCTAAACGTAAAATAGATGAACTCACCTATGACTTTGGCCTCATCTTCAGTCAGAGGCTTACTCAGGAATGTCTTTTTGACTCTTAGAGTGTTTCCAGAAGGGAGTGTTGCCCCTGTGTTTGGCATTGGGGGATCACCATCTTTCTGCTGCAGCTTGTCAGCAATAACCAGGAATGCTCTGAGACCAATATTCATTCTCTACAGAACAAGAAATCAAGATTTGAGTTCCATAACACTGAGATAAAGCTACTACATATTCTGTAATTTGACAATATTTTACCTCTGGATTAAGACTAAAGGCTTTTGCAGGTTTCCCAACACACAGCAGGTCAAAAATGACTTCTTTCATAGCAAAGTCAAGTCTTTCCTTTAAGATAAAAAAAGTAATGAGGAAATGCAACGATGCAGTATGCAAAATGTAAACATTTTAACAGATGCTGCATGAGGAACATGTGCAATCTTGCAAATTAACGACGAGAATCTAGCCGTCACTGCACATTTTGTTTAGGCAGCAACTCTAAATCCTTGCTTTGTTTTTACAGCAAACAAGAATTAGGTCTTGTATAGTGGTTTAACAGCAGATTATTACAGAGGTTTTAGTTTTAGATCTGTTTGACATTTAATCGTAGACTTACCTGTGCAATAAACTGGATAATCTTAACAAATATATTCAGAGGCATGTCTTTAGGAACAACGCTGCGGGATCCTTTAGGGAACAGGGTTGTCACAATGGAGTTGAGGCGGCTGTTGGGACAAGATCACAGTGTTTACTGATAATAAGTATTAATAAATGTTGACACTCAAAAAAAATGTCAAAGCATAGTGACACAGATCATGTTATAATTAGCATTCGACTACAGTGGCAGATCTGAGCCCGGCTTATTTGTGAAAGAGGTTTGTCCTCTTTGGGCTTATTTATAGTGGTTACAAACTCCTTACAAAGTCACAGTTTGTTATGTGGCATGCAAAACCAAGGTTTCTGATATTTATGACTTGCTATAATGTAATACATCTATTTAAATACATCGCAAGAACTGCTAGCTGACACAACACCAGTTTTCCTGTCGAATTTGAGCATTTTAGGATCTTTGTGGTTTCAGAACTAACCTCCCCTCCCATAATTTAGATATTTAATATGCCTTCTTAAATATTTTTGGTGAGTTAATTTCATTTTTCTGAAAGTTTTTCTATCCTCAACAATACTGCATTTACTGCATTTGTCAAACGATTAATTGCGATCATTAAAAAAAGTTTACAAAACACATTTTTGTGTATTGTGTATGTACATATGAATACACACACATACAGCAATATATAAATATTTACATGTAATAACAAATACACGCATGTGTGTTGACTAATATATATATATATATATTAGGGGTGGGCATAGATTATTTTTTTTAATCTAGATTAATCTAGATTAAAATGGTTCATTTGAACTCTGCCAAAGGCATTCAGTATATGTGTGCTACCTAAATAATGACCAAAAGTATAGAAAAATTAAATACCATTTTATGTTACTTATTTAGGTAGCATACTATGTGGAATCTGTACTGCTGCATAAAGCATATTTTTTCACATATAGTACTTTTTAGTATGTATTCAGTGTTCAGTTTGTACTGCAGTGTGCTGTACAGAAAGCTCACAGTTCAAAAACTAAGGGCAAATACACCCTTTCCCAAACAACGACAACCATTTTTAACATTAATTCCAATCAATCTATTATGGATTAGCTGCATAAGACCTCTACACTTGTTCAATGTTCTAGCCCTGAAGATCAAAATGGGTGTGTATATAGTTTTGTTTGCCAAGATTTCGATTCCCAGTGGACAATCTTGGCGTTCCAACACCCATCACCCATGACCACCAGCCTCCTTTCTGGTTCTCTCCTTTCTCCACCCATTTCTGGCAGCACTGTCAGTAATTACCCCTCCGCCTGAGGCACGATGACTGCAATGAATTGCTTGTTTACTCAATGCCACTGAGAAGGGCTGAGGGGTGCGGTCACACCCCGGGTTCATTGGACTGACGGTAATGGGAGGGGTAGGGTACAGACTTGTTTAGATGTTTAGCCCTTTAGAGCTTCACCAAGAAAGCCAGCATTCACGAGGTGGACCGTATTATGTAAAATCGGAACCTACCCACAGCTTGTCTCTGGGGGTCTCAGATGGGCATTTTAGCAGTGGCTTTAAATACATGGCAGACCACAGATGTGCTTACCCCTGCGTCGCAGTGTTGCTCTCGCATTTGATGCGAATCATGTAGACCCACAGAAGTCGGTAGAGGGACTCTAGTGCTACCCGTGCCATTTTAGGGTCCTTGCTCTGTAATGATAACGTTTATACAGTAAGAAAACCATTTGCCACATTTGAGTTGAATAAATGAATAAAACTACATACCTTCAGATTGGAGAGGCAGTTGTTGAGGAAGACATGCCATCTGTTGAGGAAGAATTGCTTTTGGCTGACACACAGCAGACATGTCACTAGTGGGTACAGAGCCTGAAAGAACAGAGAGAAGGGTACATACTGTAGTGTTCAAGTGCCATAAAACAGTATGAAACACAATATCTTATGAAGTCCAGACTGACCAGAGAATGCTTCTTCCTTGTTGAAAGGTCCAAGGTGGTATCATACAAGCTCTCCACAAAGTTCCTTAAACAAGGAACATTCACCTCATTCTTGACAGCCTGTTTAAGAACATAAAGACAGTAATAATAATAAGGATTTAAACGTTTGTAGATGTTTCTACCAAAATACACATTAGAAAAGGTGATATATGGCTATATATGTTATTACAACAATTACTGGACCAACAGGTCAAATACAATGATGTGTGATTGGTGTGTAATGTTCAAAAAACTTGTAAATAACATCCAACATTCAGAGCGTTGACAGATCTTTATAACATAGTTTTCTAACCGCTGATACAGGAACTAGAATTTCCACAAAGAGTCCAGCCAAAGCATGTTTGATGTCTTTGTCCTTCACTTCCAGGAAATACTGAGCACACTCCTGTAACAGAAAGGAGCAAAGCATTGAGAAAAAACGTTAGCCTTCACATTCTCAAGAGCTACTGAAGTCTCTATATTTAGTTTAAATGTATTTAAAATAAACGAAATAAATTAAATAATAAATAAATAAATAAAAAGGCTAGAAGTGTTATACTTGGTGTAAGGAAAATTATCCAAATGACTTTATATTCTACTTTTACCTGCATGAACTGAAAGGAGGCTTCAAACTCCTCTACAGGATACATTTTCACTCGGAAGAACTTCACGCCCATGATGAGGCTGATGGTGCTTTGGACCACGTATGGGCTCTGCTCCTTCTGACGGAGCTCCTTCAGCTCACTCATGAACCTCTTTTTAACAGCAGGAAATCTACAAAAAAATATGATGGACAGATATATCACTGGCTTGAGGGCAAGCACTTACAAAGAAAAATGAAGTCATTTATATGTTAGATAAGATATAAGTTTGAAAAAATTAACTTTTAGACCGTTTAAGATTTTACTAATTTCTAGAACTTCACAGTTCTACAAAAATAAAATTTTCATCAAATAAAAACAGCGTAACACTGGTGCCACTATCCTTTCACAAGTCAGACCCTGAAGTGTCAAATAAGACAACAAGAGGCCTGTTAACATCTCTTGAGCAGTCAAGCACCAGCAGACAAACACTTTCCTACAATATTTCACTCAGGCTAAAATAAAAAATTAAGCAACTGTTCTTTAACAATTAGAAGGGCACAGTTGTTTTGTAGAGTGAAACACAGATTACAGGAACGCTTATGCTAAGCATTTAGATCACTTGAAAGCTACAGTGTGTGCTTCTGAAGATCTAGAAACTCACAAAGGCTGATTTCCAGACCTAGTATGTTTTCTGCACATTTCAAAAAGCACAGATCATCACTGCTTGAACTGAGTACTTACTTTGCTTGTGCTAAGACTCCGATAACTTCTGCATAGAGATCAGCTACTATGTGCATGTTGGCAGTGTTGGGACCATGATACCTGGTCATAAAACAACAAATGTCAATAGTAATGTAGATGCATATATGTATAAATTTTACTAAATGTATCCAATGGAGAAAAAGCCTCTTACCCCTCTTTATATTTAAAGTGCTTAAAAGCCAAATTAATGACTTCATGGACCAAACCATCCACAACTGGGTGGAGGGGCATCTGGAAAAACAAACAGTATCACATTTTATAATTTGGTTTGGATCAGCCAGTTGTTATAATAACCACTAATCTATGCATCTCATGCATCTATGGCTAAATTTGCCATTTTGTTGCCAAAGGGAACTCGCTGTAAAATTTGGGATCATTTTGACTGTTTGACAAGGCAGTAACCACCATGTATCCTTATTATGATTCTCAAACTTGTGCATTTAGTTCTCCTCACTCTAAAATATTTGTTTAGATCTTAAGGATCTGTTAGTTATATTTGCATCTTAATGGATTTAGATGCAAATCAAAGTGTGTTTTACCTGTTTGAGAACTTCTATGAGCACAAGAGAGAAAATTAAATCGATGGCTAGGTCTCTCCTCTCCAGCAGATAATCTTTCTGCTGCTCATCACTAGGAAAGAGAGAATGTAAACAGATTATGTAAGTCAATTTTGCTCCCACCCTCTCACACATTCACAGACTAAAGTATCATTTCTCAATGATGAAATGGAGTTTTGCACTCCAGCTACAGGAAGCAGAAGTCACAAAAGCATCTGAGTCACTCAACACCCACTTGGCTATCTGATGTCACTGTGCTATTCTGGCACTATTGTGTCAAATCATCCAGTTAACACCAAGTGACAACATTGCTTGCAGTCTCCCACAAAAAAAAAAACTTTTTTCGGGGGTTAATTTAACTTATTTTTTCTTCTGGGAAATATGTAGCCTATAAAGATTAGTCCTAAATAAAAAAAAGGCAAAATAAGTAGATATCTTTATTCTGTTCAAAAGCTTTTAATGCATTGTTTTTCTTTGTGGAGTGCCATGACAGTCTGAATCTTCTGTAATAGCTGCATATCAGGCGGATTTGCTTTAATTAACTCTATTATGCATATAATTAAACGGGACTCACTTTTTGGACTTTGTATTTGAACGTGGTCGGTACTCATGGGATTCATCGTCAACTCCATTCTGCCTTTTGTACCAGTCAAACAGGGTTCGCAATATAGATGGTAGGCAATACTCGGCCAGAGAACTCATTGTGCTGATCAACTGAAAAAAGAGAGCATGTATTAATCGCCACGTGAACAAACTAAAAATACAACTAGTGCATAATGCTGTATGTAGGCCATGTATTTCATGGTTCATATTCAGGAGAAAGTTATTCTGAGTGTGGAGGTGGTCTTAGTGAAAGCAGGGACTTTGTGCGAGCATGTGTCTTAAATGTGTATCCAAGATGCAAAGGAAGCAAGAAAAAAGGAGGGAGTTGTGGTAATGAGTGCAGGAAGGAAAGGTGGTCCCTGGTGAAGACTCGACACACAGGAAAGGGAGGGAGAAAGGGTGGTGTTCAGGGGCTGAGGGTGAACACAGCGAGCCCTTCATTCCCTGATGAACCCTGGGAGAAGAATCACCTCTCAGAGAGGCTGCTGAAAAGCCCAGGGGATCATGGGTACAAACGCAGCCCTGTGAGTTCTGAATGAGGCTGCTATTCACCTGCCTCTAACACACAAACATGCACACAGAAACAAACTTACAAACTCTGGGCAGGGAACACACACTCCACCCAAGCCAGCAATAAAAAGACCTTTCATTCTGGGCTTTTGATACATTTACTCAAGGTTATTAGAAATAAAAAAAAAAAAAATTTTGTGCATTTATTAATTTTGCAGATACTTTTGTCATGAGTTCATTGTAATAAGTAGGTTTAGGAATAATGACTTTATGACAAACAAAGACAAACAAATGCAATTAGAATTAATTTATTTACATTTAATTTAATTCTGTATCTGTATTTAGAATTTTACAAATTCAAATTCTCTCTCTCTCTACAGTATATATAGTTGTGTGTCTGTGTGTATATACATATATATCTATCAATCAATGATATGTATATTTATCAATGATCAATGATATTTATATTTATCATTTATTATTATTTTGTTCTCACAATTGTTTGACCCAATTGCAAAGAAAAACTAGAAATTTGCTATGGAGCATGCAATGTCTACTACCTTTCATGAATCTGAGGCATAAAACTCTCTTATCTAATCTATCAGAGATGCAAATGGACTTCTTCACTCCCAGACAACCAGACAAGCCAAAAACCACATCAGGCTTTTACTGAGGTCACTTTGAATGCTTTAAAGGCCAGACAGTTCCATGAATCTGTTTTAATAATTCAAAAAGTCTGATTAATTTTCTGGCACAGCCAAGCAGCTAAAAGGCAGTCTCTTGTCTATCCGCTGGGACATCTGTCCACAGACTGGACATGGGGACATACACATATGTTCAGGACGCAGAAAGTAAAGAGTACATACTTGGTCAAACTGCGGATCTTCACCCTTCTGTAGAGACTTTACCAAAGGTTTTTCCTGTAAAAACAACAGAAATAGGTCAACTTTTTAATGCATTTTAAAGAATGAAAGTGTTTTGTTGAGGGGAAAAAAATCTTCCCAAACTTTTAAACAGCAGTGTGTGTTTATACAAACAGGGCAGAGTCTTTCAATACGAAAAGCTGATCTTAGCAACTATCACAGATCACACATGCTGATTAAACAACAAACTGACCTACATTTCGTACTTCTACTTAGGTACTGTAACATAAGATGTTTCAAAGACTCAGACTTGTGTAGCTTCTTTTCAGGTGAAAGCAGTTAATATGTTATTTGGCTATTCAAATACTATTATCATTTTGCATGTTAGGCCCAGAACAGGCTGACCCAGCTGGGCTTGTCAGACATAACACTTTCAGACTGTGTTAAATTTAATTTGAGCTCATACAGTCCACTGAAGCACCACTTTCATCTTAAGCTAATAAATATTTCAGTTGCTGGAGTCATTTGAGGGAGAAACAGATGAGGGGGCAGACAAGGACAGGGCAATGTCCCTCAAGGCTTTTATATGAGGTTAATGGACCGCCTTATGCCTTATCAAAAAGACTGGGGTATATCAAGACATGACGGCCCCCTAAACACTCCAGTTGTGTCTGAAGAGAAAGAAAAGTAAATAACATCCAGAAACCAAAAAATACTCTATTTACTGTACAAATGCAAATTGTCAGAGGGATGTTTTTGTGCAAATAAACGGCAGATAATATTATTCTTTATCAAACAATACGCTGCACAAATGTGGCTGAACAATACAGTTAACCTGATCTCAGTTTACAAGAAGAAGACGAGGTCATCCTTACGGCAGATGTTTTGAGGGACACAATATGTCTGTCCTGGGAAAGGTTAATTAACACTAGCCTGTTAATTACACTAACACTAACAACTAGCAACTCGCTGTTACACACGCAAGCAGGTAAATTCGCCTGTTGTCTGGAAAATACTAACAAGCCTGTAAGTGTGCAGTGTCTTTAGAGAAAAAACAATCTATATTTTAAAACCGACATCTCTGAGAGACATCTATGAGGTTAATTTCTATTGACAAGAACCATACATCACATGCTGAGCTACATAAACAACTAGGAATAGTCAGATAAGCATATATTTCCTCATTATATTTCAACCTGGTCTCATAAAAATATGTACCTCTGTGTACATTTTGTGCAACACCCTTTTTATGTGCCTTATTGCATGTTTCACTGCAATTTCAAACAGAAGTGTTCGCCATATGGTGCTAAAACAATATGTGAACCCTGGTGCATTTTTATTAAGTTGATATAACTGTGCCACCGGAGCTCCTCGCCTCTCAAATACGTCTCCATACTCTGTGAGAAACCTACCGTCTATGAAAACCCATAGATATGAAGCGGGATAAATGTAATGCTGACATTCAAAAGCATCAATTTTCAAATATCCAAGCATATTAATATTTTTCAGAACATGATATTCTTCAAGTAATTGTATTAATCAATTCTTCAATAAAAATGTATTATTATTACTCAAAACTGTATATTTGTGTTAAAAGGAATAAAGTTTTTGGAGTTTTATTGCCTCTGGTTTTCATTTCTTTTAAAAACTGCAGTAATATGTACTTATTGGTACATATTTAGTTCTCTCACTAAAAAGTGTACCAAGGTACGTTTATGCCATGAGACCAGTCCAAAAAAGCCATTCTAACAGTCCACATGGTCAGCCATCTCCAAAATCCTCAGAGACAGGAGTTGTCACAGGTCTCAAATGGTCACCTTTAATAGTTCAAAACTGTCACTCACCAAAGGTTCGGCCATGACGATCCGTATTTTGCGCTCAGAGATGGTTGTAAAGTTGGCGAAGAGGCTCTTGAGCACGTATTCGCCCGGACGGCTCTCTGGGTCCACACTGATGGGCATCATGGCGGGCGGCCCTTTTTCACCCTGCGAGCAGCAAACTAGTGGGACAGGAGGCTTGCTGTACCCTGGTGAAGCTTTAGACAAAATAAAGAGAATAAATAATATTATCATTATAAATAAATCTGTAGATGAAAATAAGGTTTTTAATGCAGCGTGTGTTGTATTTGTCTTTTTCAAAAATGAAACATCTGCATTATTTCATAATAAATCACACTGATTTTTTAGTACAGGTCAAAAACTATTTGAATGAATACAATCAATATTTCAATTCCAGACAGTGACTGTTTCCTAATCCAGACTGTGAAATCCATTTCAGAATTTCCCAACAATTCTGCAGCTTGCCAGCAATTGCAACCTGTGTACACAACAGTCTTCAACAGTAATCTTTCCTCATCACAAACTCAACTAGCATACTAGATGCGATTATAATTTAAGAAGTAATATTCTTTCACAAAGCTCACACACACAAGCTATTGATCTGTAACAGTGGTCGAGTTGCAGAGGGGGCATGTGACAGTCACAGCACTGATAATTCTGACAGCAAATTTTGATCTAGTTTTAGATCATATGTAGATCAGAGCTTGCTTCGCATAGCTTAAAATGGGTGTTGTTTTTCTTTGAACGGAGCAAAAACATCTTCTCCTGCAGTATTTCACCAAAACTTTAAAAGTTTAAACTTGTTTAAACCACTTTTTTCAATCTGACACATATTTAATATAGACTAATTAATTAACAATAAATGTGAAAAATCTCTGCACCACTATATGTCTATTAATGACTGAATAGCATATTCTTGATGTTAATAGTAGCCCAAATGCAAAAACTAAATTTTATTTAATAATATTTTTTAGTAAAAAAAAGTATACAAATCTTATTTGTAAAAATGTACCAATAAACATAATATAA
>JAUYWG010000050.1:13508828-13523994 GCA_034779775.1 Enteromius afrohamiltoni | reverse complement strand
TATTATCTAAACTCCAATAAAGCTCATGGGTAATTTTGAAGCTTGCCTTGCATTGGTTCAACAACAATGTATCACATTTTACTAATGCTGTTACTTAAACACACGTTTCATCATCAAGACAGATTCTCACTCACTGCACTTTCTCTCTCTCTCTCTCTCTCTCTAGTAGCACCTACCCAGACCTTTCATGAAGTTTACCATGCTGGTTTTATTCCAGCAAATGACTGTGCTGTCCATAGTAGGGGAGCAGCATACGCGATCCAGTTTTCCAAACTTCACACGTCCTTATCAGTCACTTCAGTGATAGCGAAACCTTCTCCCCCATACTGTAACGGTCCCAGGGCAAGTCGAAACAAAAGTCCAAAAATTAGGTGATAACAGATCCGCACGTGTGCTCGCCTCTTCTGAAAGCTCTCTATTGCAGCGTAAACGTCCACCACCTCTCGAGACTGAAGGTCAGGCTGGCATAATTAGCTGAGGCCTGGGCAAGTGTGCAGGACTGACATGCTACAGTGGCATAGCTGCAGGGCTATATTTATCCTTGAGTACACACTATACGTCCTGATCTCCCCTCCGCCGCTAACCAACAGTGTAAACATCATTCGATTGGGCACAGACTCGCCTGCTCACTTTCACTCCCTTGTTTGCACATATGTAGAAACACAGACGGTGTAAAGTGAGATAAACTATCTAGCTTCTGAATTCCACTGACCGATTCTATTACACACACTTCCCTCGGGAAAACAGGTCACGTGCAGCCAATGAGAAGCCAACTAGACTTGCTGAACTAAAATATTGCAGAAACAAAATGCAGAAACAAATCTCAAGCATTAAAACGTCAATAAATAAAGGTAAACAAACTACAATTCCATTCCAAGTATTGCAATTGACGTAATAAAAATGTACAAAAAAAATTGACACAGTATTAACCTATTCATATTAAATAATACACTTTACATATATTTCAAAGTGATAACATTACATATGTGTATAAATAAACATTGGCATTCAAAAATCGGCATTTAATTTATTAATTTATTAAAGGCCGTTATTGGCATTAACGTGCTGCGATAAGACTCTTATAACGCGATAAAAATTTTTTGTATTTTCACAGACACAGTAAAGTAGTTTCACAGACATCACATTCAGACTCTAGAATTATCACAGAGGTTGTGAGAGAAAAGATGGATTCGGATGGGATTGAAATCACCCAGTACGTCTGTGAAACAAAACATTCTCTAACGACCCCCTGTAAAACTAGTCCCGTCTGAATAGGGCTTTACTTTTTAGTCATTATTTAGGTAGCGCACATATTCTGAATGCCTTTGGCAGAATTCAAATGAGCCATTTTAATCTAGATTAATCTAGTTATACATAATGAATATAAACAGTATACACAAATATGTCACCGTGGGTATATTTGTAGCAATAGCCAAAAATACATTGTATGGGTCAAAATTATTGATTTTTCTTTTTTGCTAAAAATCCTTATGATAGTAAGTAAAGATCATGTTCCATGAAGGTATTTAATCCATTTCTTACTGAAAATATATTAAAACTTAATTTTTGATTAGTAATAAGCATTGATAAGATCTTCATTTGGACAACTCTAAAGATGATTTTCAGCATTTAGATTTTTCTGTATCCTCAGATTCCAGATTTTCATATAGTTGTATCTCGGTCAAATATTGCCCGATCCATCCAAATCATACATCAATGGGAAGCTTATTTATTCAACTTTCAGATCATGTATGAATCTTAATTTCAGAAAATTAACACTTATGGCTGGTTTTGTTGTCCAGGGTCACATATGTAAAAAGACAAATTTGGATGCGATTAATCATTTAAATGGTAGTGTAATCATAATAAAAATCTGTATTCAATATAAGTTCAGTTTGCCCAGATTGTTTGCTGTGATTCTCCCTTCAGAATAAGTGCAATTTCAACTGAAATTCAGGTTGCTACAAGGTTACTGTCATAATAAGAGTAGCTGACTAGCAAGAGAATACCTCAGCAACCACCTGTGGCTTATGTAGAACACCCTAGACACCAGACAGCTACACTCTAACTAACACACTAGCATCATGGCGTTTTACATTTGCAAGCATCGATCTCATTTTCTTCACCAAACCATTTTTTTTTTCACAGTAGTAGCGCTCCAGTGCCAGTCTGGATGATTACGGCAGCCTGATGCATTACATGTGACTCTGCAAACAAGAGATGGGCTCAGACAGAGCATTACATCAGTGCTCTGCAGAGGAGCCTCTGAGCATTGAGCTGCTCCCAACAGAGACAATACAAGACACAGAACAACGCCTCAGTATTTCACACACACACATTGACATGGGACACACACATAAACACAGACACAGACGTATATTACACCACTTTTGTCTTTCTAAAACAAATCCGTTGTGTCCTGCCAACATTTTTCTTGCTCAGGGAGTAGACAACAAGCATGGGAAAAACATACATCTAACAAAATCCCCCACTGATGTAAATAATGTGGACATTTTACATCCATAGACCCCAACTGTGTACAAAAGGCCCCCGAGGACGACTGCCATAACTCTAAATAAATGGGACCCATAAAGCCCCATCCATTTTCAGATGGTTATCAGACTGTTTGCACACAAAGCCCACTCATATCCCACTGATTACTTTCATCCACAAACAGAAAAAAAAATCTTAGGGCATCCAATGTGTGACCTCTAGATGCCTTTTATCCACACCTACAGTATACTATAACCCAGAGAAACAGGATCAGGTTGTGTAACTGCCCGAACACACTGTACCATTTGAAGAGAGTTGGCTATCCCTGTGTCATACAGAAAGGTCAAGAGGACAAACAAATAAAACTGAAAGATGAGATGTGTATGCAGATATTTGAGAGACGTGCTGATTATGACAGCTGAAAAAAAAGGACATTTTTCCTGGATTTAGCCATTAGGCCTAAAGACACTCGCATCTCTAAACCTCAGAGCCAGCGCTAAAAATATATTTGGTACACTGTGGAAAGCACATTTGATTTAGTGATAAGAACGTTTCACCCATTTACTCTGCGGTAGAGAGAGAGAGATAGAGATTACCATTTGGTCTAAAACTGAGGATTAAACTGTCAGGCTGAAATATTTAACATTTATTGTTTTTATTCATATTTGTTATCACTCGAGCTAGAAAAGAAGATATTTCGTAATTCAAAATATCTATCTATCTATCTATCTATCTATCTATCTATCTATCTATCTATCTATCGATATATACTGTATATAAATACCTGTAAAAACAACTACTTTCATCATATGAGGTACAGGATCTGAAAATACATATGAAATGCACATAATAATTACCATTTTAAAATGTTTTTAAAAGAAATCTTCTGCTCATCAAGGCTGCATTTATTTAATAAAAAATTAAATATTTTATTTAAACAGTAAATAAACAGTTAAAACAGTAACAATGGGAATTTTTTATTCAAATTTCATATATATATATAAAAAAAAATATTTCTGATGCAAAGCTCAAATTTCGGTACACATGTCACATGATCCTTCTGCATCATTCTAATATTTTAATGCATTTCTTCTTATTATTATTATCTATGTTGACAGTTTTTGATTAATAATATTTTCGTGTAAATAAGCTCTATGATGAATCGAACATTTAAAAGAACTACATTTATTTTAAGTTAAAGTGGATTTGAAAAATAAACCTTCGAAACGAATTTAATGCATCCTTGCTGAATAAAAGTATTACAGAACAGCACAGAATGCTAACTGCCACTCTTGCTGCAAGCTGATTGGCTGAGGTCTGACCATCCCTCAAAGCTGATTGGTCAGTTAGGCTGGTGAGAACAGGCACCTGATGCACACTGCTCTAGGGACCATACTGTATACCAAAACAACAAGGCAGGGATTACAATGCAATATAGAGAAAAATGCCAGCCACCTTTACCTCATAATAAACAGTTAGTTCTTTACAACAAGATCCTACAGAAGCAGTGTTGACATAATGGAATATTATAGATCCAGTTTTATTCTCTGTTATCAAAGTTGTATCATCAAATGTACATGGAAAGCATGTTTTAAGAGCTCTTTCTTTATCTGCTATACCTATATACACAGATTCTGATAACGAAAATTCAGCCACGTCATTCTAAACCTGTAAAATATATATATAGCTAAACACAAATAAAGATATTTTGAAAAATGTCATGTTGTTTTGGACTCCAAAGTTTGGGATGACATAGAGATTGATAAACAATGCCAGAATTGTCATTTTTGCATTAAAGTATACCTTTAAGCCTGACTACATGGACAAAAGTAAAATAGATATAGCAGTACATGCCATAAAGTCCATATTACACTTACCTAATAAAACCCCTAAAATATTAAATTAAAAAAAAAAAAAAAAAAAGAGGACAACAACGCCGGAGCATGTGCACCAGAGCAAAACACTTGCTCTCTCACATGCAAACTAATTCTGGATGCATCCCGCCAGCCCTGACTGCGATTCCATGGCTCAGAGTGCCAAGATACTCACTGCTGCTCCAGGACTTCAGCAGGGACTTGATGCTGATCTCAAAGAAACCCGAGTCCTGCTGGCTTGCCATATCTGCAGGTCGCTGAAGTCAGAGGATGCTGAGGTCCCGTACGTTTCCACCCCTGCCTGCAGCAGCGTCCGGAGCAGGCAGGTGGAATCGGCTGTTATGAGAGAGTGATGCTGAACAGAGATGTTGCCGTCACAGACTGAGCCAGAACAGAGTGCCACAGATCGGCTAAGCTCTCCCCCCTCCTCTATGCGTGTCCAACCCTCTCTCTCTCTCCCTAGGCAGGTTCACTTTAAATAACCCACAGTCACAGGCTGCAAGCAGTGCAGGGAGAGCAGGGAGAAATCCTCTTAGCCCTGCGTGGTTAATTATAACCTCTGTTTGCTTGCATCCCAAGAGATTCTCCCGACTGTCCTGCTCGGCTTTAGCATATGAGAATATCCGGGAAATGGGCCTCTGGTAGGTTTTTATGCTGATGTACAGGTAAAGATGAAGCCCCTGTTATGGCTATTATAGTGTATGTACCTGCATATGTTCCAAACAGTGGTAGTTAGCAGCCACCAATGTATACGTAACCTCTTATTGAAGGAGAAAATCTAAATGTATTTCCCATATAGCATTACTATATAGTGGCCCCAATAAATACTCAACATGTTAGATCGAACTTAAAAATGCCTGAATATCTTTGCATTAGATACAAAATTATAACCTAGTAGCATCAGTAAACAGCTTCTCATCACTTTTGCAATTAAAAAAGCTGATTTTTAATGGATAAATGAGTTCAGTTTCCCTCAAGATCACAAGGGCGTAGTCCACATTGTTTAAAGAAATTTTGCACTTTTATTTCGCAAGGGCACAATGAATAGCTCAAAACTGACAGTAAATATTTTTATAAAAAACAAAACAAAAAAAAAACAGTTCTCTAAAACAACGGGATTCATTATATTTAAAATGTTATTTTATTGTATATGAGACAACTTCTTTCAACTTCAACTGGCTATTATTTTCTAACTTAAAGCAAAAAAAATGTGTTTCTGTGAAATGGTTTGCTTTATTTCAAAGATATCCACTAGCAAATAAATAAAAGTTTTTTTTAGTATTCCAAAGCATTTGTCCACTATTTGTGCGGCACCAATGACCCTCCGTGACTCTTCATTTTCACACTCACTGTTGGTTTTGGCTTGAACCGGTGCTAAAGTCCTCATTCATCCCAAGTGTCAGTCAAGTATGAAAAAAGACAACTGCAAAGCAAGTTCAACAGTAACATCAGCGCAAGCAGATTCTCACATGCTATTTTCTTAATATTTTTTGCTGAGGGTCTAAATAAGAATTTCTACAAAGTCCAAAGCTCTCAAGAAGTCAGCAAAGGTCAGCACATCACAAACCCCAGTCCAATCAATGCTGTAAACAAGATCTCTTGTGACATTTCTAGCAAGCAAAAGTCTTCACAAGGGCACCTCTGTGAAATGTGTACAGTATCATGATGCTGCTGGTCTGGCTGGTGGACCAACATATCCATTCTGTATAATTACCATCTCAGATACAAACAAAAACACAGACTATTTCAGATTTTGCATTGAGCTTTAGATGATACAAACTGCTGATTTGCTGGAAAGCACTGCACGTCCTGAGTCACTCCATAATCCCATCATGCCCCTCTCTATCCCTCCGATGTCAAGAACTTGCCCTTAATTACATAATGCTCACATTCTTTTTATCTGGCCAGTAAAGTTGCCCAGTTGTGTTCAGGGGAAAAAAACAGCCTATTTATTCTTATTACTTACATGAATCCATTGAATTTAACAGCAACGGTGGTGTCTCCTTTAACATTACTAATTAAAACAAATGTAAAGATAAGATATAGATTGTTCGAGTGTGCTTAAATATTGGTGTGTTACTATGAGTAGACAGTTTTAGCACAGCTTTTTTTATTTATATTTTCATATTCAAATGCCCCAGACAGTAATGCACGTCAACAGTAGCACATGTTTTCGTGTGACCCAATTACTACTAGAATTTGCCTGCAAGGCACATTGGATTCTCTTCTTCTCTGTTTTTGTTTATCTTTCAAAAATGAATTGCTCCAGTGCTTACGGTGCTGAAGATAGCATATAGCAGTAACATAACCCACACAGATCGGACCCTGTGACGATATGAGATTGGACCTGGCACAGCAAGGGGCTCTCAGATTGATTATTACATAACATTCTGGCAGAACTATCGCGCAACCTTTCAACCAGACCATTATCACCACACAGTGCAAATGGAGGTCTTGATGGGTGGAAACGTCCAAAAAACTTTCTGACGTAAAAAGCTAAAGGGCACAAGCCATTACAACTAACAGCTGAAAGCACTGTATTGGGAAAAACAGCTCAAGTTATTCACTCAAATAAAGCTGAAATAAAAATAAAGAATAATAAAAATGTAATTAAATGATTTTGGGACTTTTAAAATATTTCTTAACCTTACAAATAATATCAATCTTCCCATCACAGGCATTCATTGGCAGGTCTTTTTCTTTGTCTCAAGCCATCTGTGTGAGTGGGAGCAGGTTGTTCTGCAGGTTGAGTCCCATTAAGAGCCTATTAAAAGCATTTTCAAGCTCTGATGAAGTGATGGAATGTGAAGCATGTCTCACTGATGCAGGCGTCACTGTGGATATCTGCACCAGCTCCGCACTTCTCTTTTTTTCCCTCTATCTACTTTTCTTCCCTGTGTTGATGTTCCCTCTCTCCACCCTCTGGCACCTTCTTTCTCCCCTTGTACTCTTACCTTATCCTCCTTTTCAGACACTTTCAAGGAAGCACATACAAAGGCTGACACACACAGGGCTCAAGTAACATTTTCAGTGTCTCTGCTCAATCTAAGCTGCCTCTGTGTCTCCTGTAGCTTACAATAAACTGTTTATCACATTAAACAAGCAGGGTAGATACTGCGGGGTCCAAGAAGTCTGATTAATTTTTAATTAATAAGGATGCCTTTTATTATTTGAGTGTGACAGCAAATATATTTATAATTTTTTGTTGAAAAACAAATGCTATTCTTTTGAACTTCTATTAATCAAAGACTACTAAAAAGGTAAACATTGACATCAAGAAAAATGTTTCTTGATCATTAAATCTGTATCATTGTATCACACTGCTGAAAATTCAGCTTTAGCATCTCAGGAATGAATTACACTTTACAATATATTAAAATGAAATACAGTTGTTTTAATTTATAATACTGTTTCACAATATTAGTGTATTTTTGATGAGATCAATGCAGCCAAATGCAGACTTCTCTCAAAACCATAAAAAAAAAAAAATATATATATATATATATATATATATATATATATATTTCACTTTGAGCTGCATTTCCTCACATTTCAGCACACGACTGGAAGTTTTCACTGCATGTGTTCAGCTGGCTCATGCACAACTAATAGCAAACAGTCTATTTTAACAAACATGACGGCAGAATCACGAGGTAACCAATAAATATCTATAGACATTGAGGCATGTTACACGTGCCTGACAGAAAGACTTATGAAGAGAGTCTTTTGACCACCCCAGCAAAGTGGTTTCTCAATCTCTAATTTCATAGCAGACAGTGACAACAAACACACACTCCGTCTTGCGCCAATCAGCACCTACATGTCAGAATGGTGGGCCTTTTCCTGGTCCGGATTTTCTTGAACTTCCCGCGGAAGTCGCCGCTCAGCATCAGGTCTTCAGGTAAGCTGGCCATGCTCTCCAATTCAATCCCATCACTCTCCTGATGCTGCTCCTTCCAGCTACGCTCATCTCCGTACGACATCTCCAGTGGGCGAGCCGCCTGCTCCCTGTTAGGCTTTCCACAATAGTAACATTGAGCTTGCAATTTTCAAGTTTGTTTGCTCTTCTTCTCCTTCTCACACCAGACTGAGACTGGATCCAGGGCTGTTTCTTATACCAGTGTGTGTGGAGAGAGATGCAGTCAGATAGGAGCCTGGCTCTGCGCTGCAAGTGTGTTTTAACCCCCTCGCACTTGTCAAAGCAGTTCAGCCAGTTACAGTACAACGTATGAGAACAGGCAGGTGTAGGATTACCGTGCCGCCCACAGTGACAAAATACAAGAGGAAAAGGCAGACGGAGAAAAAGAAAGAGAAAGAGACGTACAGTAGGAAATGCTGCAGTGAGCAGATCACCGTCTTTGTAGTTATCACAAACAAGCCGCTTCCGGCAGTCATTTAGTCCTCATCCTGTGATAGTCCAGAGGGTGGGATTCCCTGAAGATAACGCAGAGCTGTGCACGTCTCGTGTTTTTTAAGGAGGGATCCCCAGTCTCCGCTGGGATGGAAGAATCACTTTGAGAAGGCTCTGATGTGGATTGTCCTTATTCAGTCACTAAGAAAAAAGCTCAACAAGGCTGTGTAATGGGAATTGTTACATCATGGGTGTAAACCCTCAGAGACTTAATGAGAAATGCCTGTAAAAAAATACACTCTTACTTACTGAAGCTCATTTGTATTTAGAAATAGCACCAGAAACAGTCCACACCTACATGAACGGATTTTTCCACCGTTACCCTACATGAGAAATACAAACTCACTTTGTGTGCACTTATAGGCGTTTTCTGTTTTAAATGTGCGTTTGTTTTGCCAAGCTCGAACGCTGAAGAACAGATATACTGTGTGCCACAACAAGAAAAATACAATTACTGTTTTCCCCTGATCTTTCGCAGTCACGCCCTGTGATGTTGCATAATACACTAGAGTTAAGACAATTTCTACTGTTCAAATGTAAAGTAAATAAAAAAGGGGAAAAGGTTCAGTTTGTGCACCTCATGGAAAACCACAATTGAATTAGGAGGAATTTAACCGCAAAATATCACTTAAGCAATTCAATTACAGCTATGAAAGGAGGGTTGGTGTTTTTGGGGAATAGTAAAGCACTTTTGGAGGACATGATGTGAACTTCTTGGGTTTTGTTTTGGGTCGGATCCATGGTGTTGTTAGCAACTTTTCCCATTCTGCATGAAATATAAATTTTACCCCACTGTTCAAAATTTTAAGTAACATTAAAAAAAAAAAAAGGTTCCCCATGCATTTATTTAATCAATATACAGCAAAAAAAGTAATATTCTAAAATATAATTATAATCATTCTAATAATTGGTGCTTGTAATAATAAAATAATACTAATAATTATATATTAGTATATAATTACAATAGTGCTGTTTAAAAAAACATAAAAGAAACTGTAAGAGTTTTTTCAGTATTTTTCAGTTTTCTTGAAAGCTGAAAAGAACACTAGGTATTTGATATAAAAATAACTTGCATCATTGTAAATTTCTTTACTGTCGGTTTTGATCCTGTGCATGCTGAACAAAAGTAAAATAAATTAAATATATATATATTTATTTATTTTTTATTTATATTATTTTTTATATATATATTTATTTATTGCAATTTTTTAACGTTACATTTTAATTTTAAAACTATGGTTGATACAAAGCAATGTCAAAGTGACAAAAATGGTATCAAGTTGCATAAACGCAAATCAAAGGATGCAATCTACAAAAATGGTGCAACTGCGCCCTCTAGAGTTTAATGTATAAACAAGCATATACAAGACTGCCACAACTTTCCATAAGAGTGCAGTTTCCGTTTTAGAGGCCTAAAAAACCGAGTAGCCTATATCATATCAAAAACTAAAGAAGATAATGTCACACATGCTTTCAAAACATGCTTTCAAAGAAAGTTTCCACACACCATGTAATGTCAAAAGCTCTTTCACAAGCTCCTGAAATGCAAAGCAGGTCTCTGCGGTCTTAGAGAAGTAGGCAAGAGTTTGGTGAAAGAAGCCAACACCTCCAGGCACTGTGAGAATTCAGCAAGCTGTTGCCATGGCGAGGGACATCTGAATTTGCATACGCAGGGAAGGGCCTGGTAAATAATTGATGAACGCCTATTATTAGAATAAACTCATTTAAAGTTAATTGTACTTGGATGAGCCTTTATCTGTAAATTCTAAAGAAAATAAGGGAGCAATTGAAAGCAACAGCGACAAACATATGCCGCGCTGCAAATTATCGAGCCGATGCACTCAGCTGGATGAGGGTGTTCTATTCTGACCCACTTAACATGTTATTTCTCAATCATTTTCGTAAGTGCAAACACTGGAGAATATGCGCATATTGAGTTTAGAATGCTTTAGTTCAACACGACCTCTTAGATCAATCCCTCAAATATAAATAGATAGATAAGAGGGAAATGCAGAAAGCATTTTGAATAGTTATGAAACACAACATTGTGTCGGCCAATAGTTTAATGCCTGGGATGGTGAGAACCTATCATGTGACTCATCAAAGAAGCTCTTTCAACCTGATCTCATGTACATTCAGTCGAAGTGCTTCAGCTGCCATCTGGAGCTCAGAAACCTCACTGTGAGCCATGTACCTGCTCCTCATCACAACACACAAATCCAAACATCAAGCAAACTATACTTTTAACTAATGCTTTTTAGTAACCTTGCCTGGAGCATGTCTTGGGGGTTTTACATGTTTTAGGTGTATATATAGGGTTCATAAAAAATTCTCCCCCTGCTAATAAAATAATCTTTTTTTACTTTACTATTTAACTTACACTCTTTGAGTTACTAATATGTTCAGATTGCTTTGTGCTTTCAAGCAGTGTTATGTTAGTATAATTTATATACTACTATAATTATTAACTTATATCATTGTTTTTAGTGTTCATTTAGGATTTAGCTTAAATTTAATTAATTTTGCTACGTTTTTGACCCTTAATTTTTTATTGATTGTTTTTTTACTTTTTTTTATTATTATAATTTTATATAGCTTTAACTTACTTCATTTCAGTAAACTGTAAAAGTAACATTTCTATTAACATTAGAAAAACTTTTTTAAATATAACATTTTCATTTTAGTTGTAATTAATTATGTTATATTGTGTCCATTTTTTTCACATTTCTATTTACCTTTAATTTTACCTTTAATAAAAATTGACAAAAATATAACATAATTTATATATAATTTGTATATAATTTAATAAGCTGTAAAGGCAACATTTCTAATTTTCATTCAAGTATTAGGTTTCTCATCTAATATTATTATTTTAATCCAGCAGCAAAGGCTTCTAGGGTGTTCTGTCCAAGTGACTGTGATATTCAGATGTCCAGTGTATTATTAGAATCATCCACCAAACAAAAAATGAAGATCACTACAATATTTCTCTGCTTAAAAACAAAAATAAACAAAATTAAAATATTAATGTCTGTAGCACAAATAAAAGTTTACTCCCAATGGTTATTTAAATAATACTATAATAAAAAGTTAATTTAAATATATTTCTTTAAATATTAATAATAAATACACATGTAAACATATTTCTACATACATATTTTTTATATTTACAATACTATGATAAATAATCATTTATACTAATAAAAAAAAAAACTAAATAAAGCAAAAGTCAATGCCTATGAATGCGGCAGTCTCAAGGTTGCTGTATAACAGTACCGCTTCTTTCCACTCCACTGATAATGGGGTCTTTCAGGGCATCTGGGTCCTCACCCTGCACCTGTCCCTCTAACTGCTCGCCTGTTAGCAAACAGAGGCACAGCTAATGCCTTACATCCAATCAGACGTATCAAATATTCCTAATGGGCGGAGCTTACATCTCATCACCCTATTACATGGCAAAGAACCAGTGCCACTGACACCGAGAAAGCTGCTCATATCTGGTTACGGCCAGGTGATTCTGTTCTTTTTCAGTGGCCAGCATCGTACACACAAACAAACGTTCATTGTTCAGTCTTCATGATGGGAAGAGGAAATCAGCCTTTGGCTCAGGTTCAACAATCAAGCGTTTGACACTCACAAAAGACACCCTCTGTCTCAAGTGTCACACGAAGACGTTGGTGTTTGAATGTCCCTGAGCCTCAGCCATTGTCTGAACGGCAACGTTCATGCCAAGTCATAATTGAACAGCAAGCGAATTGGATCCAGGCTAATTAAAAGATGTTTCCACGCACCTTCTGATGAAATGCAAGGGAAACATGTGTTGGCGGATGAACACGAAAAACATTAAAGAAATAGAAAAGGAACATGACTATGTAAATAATACTAGATCATACAGCTCCTGCCCACATACTCGCATATTTATAGTAGTGTACTAAAACCAGCACGGTTGCCTGAGAAACAAGCTTCTGTAGGATGTTCTTCAAAGAGATGTTCTGTTAGAATGATTTAATATACCCTGGAAAGACAGCTTAAAAAAATGAGTTACAAATCACTGATATTTTGCTAGAGAATCGACAAGAAAAAAACTTCATCAAGAAACCTGAAATGTTTCTGCATCTATGCTTTCTAGATTATTCTTGGTCATAAGCTAAATTTTTAGCAGTATCAACCATTTTTATTTTACATTCAGTCTTATGTCGCTGGGGTATATTTGTAGCAATAGCCAAAAATACATTGTATGGGTCAAAATTATAGATTTTTCTTTTTTGCCAAAAATCCTTAGGATAGTAAGTAAAGATCATGTTCCATGAAGGTATTTAATCATTTTTTAACCGAAAATATATTATAATAACTTAACTTAATTATAAACGTTACAAATATTGGAAACCATTTAACTTTTAATACCTTCAGCAGGATAAGCTTATTTACATAAATGCACGCCTACATACAGAATAGCTGCATATTGCTATTTCATTATTTATGTAACAGCTTTGCAGTTCCAAATAAGCAGCTTCACCAAGAACCCCAAAATGTATTTGAAAACATTGCTTAACAGATTATTTTTAAACTAAATTATTAAAAATGTTTCCCAAATCAACAGCTCACTCAAAGTAAATTGCACTTTAAAACGTAAAAAAAATGATAACTTTTAAATATAATGTTCGTCATTCCCAGAGGCATTATTTATTTACACAAATGCAAGTCTATGGTTTAATGCTGTTATATAACTTTGCATATTAAATGGTTGCTTGATGTTTTATTAGTGGAGTACAGCAAATTCTGACCATCTTCTTCATTATGATATTTTCATTAACAAGAGACAATAAAAAAAGAAAATAAAAATTAATAACGTTGTATATTAGGGAACTTGGGTAGGACAGATGTGGTTATAGAAACCTGCGATTATAGAATTAACATTATTATAATTCAAACTAGAGGCCACTGGAGAGACGTCAGTGTTTGATGCGACTCAATTTATCCCAAATAAACACATGCGCAACACGTTGTAAGCTTCATCACGAATAATTTCCCACGACCGTAATAAACTTCAGTTTTAAGCCTTCATGCAGGTACAGAACAATTTCGGGGAAACGGAGTTGAGAAAATGTGAAGGATAGGGTTCGACTGATGAATATTTTATACAAAGTGTGGATTTACAGACGTGACAGATTGAACCGCTCCAAACGACAGCCGCCAATGTAAGCGAATGGACGTACCTGCGAGGAGACGAGTTTGCTCGACTATTTCTCCATCCTAAAGTTGCTGCGGCTGGGGTAAATTCTCGCACTTGCCTCGAGGTATGCGGAGCCTCTGCCTCGTTGCGACTGTCAATCAAACAAGTAGCGAGAAGACGTAAGCACCTCCCATATGTTAAGCCCCTCCCACCGGTGCACTCACAAGTTGGCTGTTTATTTACTGCTGCTTGTCAGTCACTCAGTCAGGGTCTTTACTGGGCAACCAAAGCAGAATTATTGTTGTGTTTAATAATTGCAATAATTATGTCCTGTCAGCTGTTAGATGTAGAAAAATAAAACACCGACCTGTCCAAACCTTAAGGTGTTTGTTTTGATATGACTGGCTGTTTATGCCGCTTATTAAGTTAGCCTACACGGCTATTTAACAACAAATACTAGTAATATTGATGTGTTTAAATATTTTTATTACTGTGACATGTCCATCACACTGTAAACAAAACTACCAAGCAATAAAACATTAATTAAACAAATGCTTTGGACTAAAATAAAATATTAAGTACACTTTGTCATAATTTTTTCCATTATCATAACGTTTTAGTGTCAATTACCAGATATGTATTCATCTGAGTGGTTTGTTTTCTCGTTTTAAAAACGTGTGTGTACAAGTATTCACTGACCACAAGCATTACAATACTACTGAATTTGGACCTTGTGGGGACATTATTGGGTTCCCATGAGGAAACAAACTGATTAATTATACAGAATGAAGTCTTATGATAAATCTAAAAAGGCATAGATTTTAGGTTTAGGAGTAGGTTAATGTAAGGTTAAGGGGATACAATTATTTTAGTCTGTACAGCATACAAACCATTATGCCTATGGAAAGTCCCAAAAATGATAGAAATACCACTGTGGTTGTTGTTCATCCGAGGCCTTCCTGCAGTCGGTAGTCGTAGCAACCGTTTTTATCCACAAGATGACGCCACTTAACCGTTCTCGTATATATAATATATCTATTATTGCTCTATCTATATATCTAAATTGGTTATCCACCAAATAAAATCAAGTGGGCCATTACATTTTAAGGTAACGTTAGACGCAGAAGTTTGTTTACTCATCTTGTCTGCACCTGTCGATTGGCTGAAACAAACTAAAAACGTCCGTGCGTAATTTAAGCTACAAAATAACATTTT
>JAUYWG010000050.1:13488330-13502918 GCA_034779775.1 Enteromius afrohamiltoni | reverse complement strand
GCCATCTCCACACCATTGCATTCCGTTTTTATTCACAATTTGTTTAGTGTCCCAACTTTTTTGGAATCCGGTTTGTATATTCTTTGGTTTTATTCCTTGTGATGTATGTTTAAGGGATGTATAATCCTGTGAAACACAGGAAGTCATGGCTGAACAATTTCTGGCTTCTAGTCACCCTGGTGTGCTAAAACATAATGAATGGGAATACACTTCAGAGATATTTTACCCATACAATTCTAGGGATGCCAATACTTGTGGCCACCATGCTTTGGAGAAAAACATTTATTTCATGAGATTTTCTCCGAACTTTATTACTCTTTAGTCTCTAATTGTTTTACTTCAATGAAAGGTTAGAATATTGGTGAATTTTTTGAAAGACAGATCAAAAAGATCAACAATGCAGATTTATTTTTAAATCTCCTTTTGCTGATATTTACCATGGATGCCAATATTATATTTTATCCTTAGAGCTTTACACACTTGACCAACTATTATCTACAGTGACGTTATATATTTGTAATTCCACAAATTGAAAGCAGAATGAAATATTTACATGTAGGAGAGGTTATCCATGGGGTGAAACATGCTTGTCTGGATATTTGGGATCTCCACACCCTCCAAGCCACTGCAGAAACAGAGTATCCGAGCTTTATTATTAAGTCCTTTATCAGGAGCCTTCAATTATTCTGCTGACCTCCATCTACTCTCCGTCTACAAGCTCTGAGCCTCAGTGATTACTAGAGTTTCTGATTCTGGAACACAGCCTGGTCTGCTGTTTGTTTGTTTGTTTTATCATCAGTCTGGGCTGCAGCCCGAAACAAGCCCACAAACACTATCTCAACTTTATGTGAGACTCATTTCATTTGGAAACCTACCTTTGTTGCACGGTCACAACAGCATACTGCATTTTTTAAAAACATTTATTGTTGACAATCTAATGAAAGCAACAGACAAGGCTGTTACTTACAGAGACTGGAGCTGAAATAGGTGGTTAAATTGGCCTGGATGGATGTGGTCCAGTGGGTTTTGGGAAAGATTCCTACAAATGTGAAAACACAGCAGGTGATTTTATGCAACACTTACATGTAATAATGAAGTGTGTGTACATACAGCAGCACAGTTACTCACAGAATCTGCAATGAGGGTAAATCTTTGAATATAGTCACTGGAAGTTCCTTTAATAAGTTACTGGACAGATCCCTGAAAAAGCAAAGAGGACATGTCAAATTAAACTCACTAATAACTCAATAGCCCCTTTGATTGTATGCATACACTCATTCACAGCAATGCTTCATCTTCACTTACAGGTCTTTCATCATGCGCAGAGACTGGAAGGTGTTCTCTAGCAAACTATTGATGAAGTTGGCTCTTAACGACCTAGAAAACAGCAAGGATGAGAAGAGTAAGGATCAACCACATCGAGAGGGTCCTGATCTGGAACTTGTCTCTTTAACCCCTTTCCTGTTTTCGGCTGGAGCTTAAAAGTACAGAAACTAGTGTTATTATAGTTAACAAAAAAAGAAATAAAATACAACTAAAAAATACATAAATAAAAATAATTGCTAGAAATAAAATAGAGGTTAACTGACATTATTTTTTTTGGAAATTATTTTAATTTCAGAAAGTTGAAAATATATAACTTTTCTTTTAAATGCTAAAATAGCTAAAAACTAAAAATGAAATAAAAACTAATAGAAACTATGTAGACTTAAAAAAGAACTTTAATTTAACATATAAATGGAAAGTTTAAAAATAGAAACATAAATATTTTACAAAAATAAAGAAATATATGAAAACAAAGTTGAAACCAAAAATCTAAAATAAAATATTAAAATGAATAAAATAAAATTATTCATACTAAGTATTAATCTCAACTATACATTTACAATCGAGTGAAATATTGACTTGTATCTATGAAGCTCATCATACAGATGGTATAATAATGTTTATACTCACAGCACAGTTAGATGTTCACAACCGAGGAAAGTTGACATGCCCAAAGTCTTAATGCGGTTCCCCTCAAAATCCCTTTAAAAGAGCATGTTAATATTTATTGATGAGTGAACATTCATAATGCAAATAAAAATGATGGACAAAAAATTTAATACAGGCAAAGTGATATAATATATACATGGGTTTTTGAAGATTACATGAGAGCTGAAGGTAAGATAATGTGGTTTCACTCTTAGAAACAACTCATTCTGTTGCTCTTGGCTGTCAGTGACGGAGACCATGGCCAAAGAGAGAATAACAGTGGCATTAGCAACTGAGAACATAGTGTTCTTGTACTACAGAGATGCTCTAAAGAAGGATGAGCCCCTTTTAGCATTCAAGCGCCTCTAAAAAAACATATGCTGAAAGAAATAATAAAGATGTACACAATGCAAAAATAAATAAATACAAATTATATATATATATATATATATATATGTACGTACATACATAAATTATATTTATTTACAATATTAATAATATATTAACAATGTATTTATATTGTTAATATGTATATTTGAATCTTATACAAAAACTATCATTTACTATGTGATTAAATTTTGAATAATTCACTTAATTATCCCTCTTAATTATGTAATATAAGACATTACTGGGACAAGCCCTTGAGAAATTCCTTTAGTTGTTATAGTTTCGGTCTCAAACACCTGTCTGGGTGAAACAAACTGCAAGAACACGCTCAATGGATATTTCAAATATATCGTCCCTGTCAGTCAAGACTTCTTTTATTTTTGGTCTGAATGTGAGACAAAAAAGTACTTGTGACATGACATCTTGTATAACATGCCACAGGCAACTCAATTGTTTAATCAAGATAAAACACAGTGGGTAACTCTAATGTCTTATAAGATATCAATTTTTGATGAGTGAAGAATAGCAGGCGGTTTCTTTGTACATCAGTACATTGTAGCTCTGTTCCAAAACCTGAGCTGCCCCACTGCCTACTGCCAGCATCTTTAGAATTTAAAACCAGGCAAGTCGTGACATTTATATTAAGTAGAAGAGAAGCGGATATTTACAGCCAGCTGAGAAAGGGCACATGGGTGCAGAGTCTGGAGGGTGGAAGCTGTTCCAGGGAGGTGTTCACCATTGACCTGTACAGACGATGAGATGAAATGAGGTGAATCAGAACGTCATAACCTGTCAGCAGACACCTCATACAGACTACAGTGCACTTGCTTAAATCAGTTGCAATGCAAATATTGTTTTTTTCTGAAGAGCAGAACTTCACACTCAAATAACAGGATTTGTTTAAACAAAAGAAGGAAATTAACACTTTACAAATGAAGACTGACGAAGAAGACTTACAGGAAGAAGAGGGAATTTAGGCCAGTAAATGTGTTGGCTGCAACTGTTGTTATGGGATTGTCATCCAAAATCCTGAATAGGGTGAAATAACACTTTAAAACCTGCAAAAATAATGAATTGCTGCCCTTCCTAATTCACCCTGACAGTTATGCTACTGTTCTAAAGCTTGTTTCAAGTTTTTAAAGAAAACTTTATTATATATTTTTCAGCAAGGACACATTAAATTTATCATTTTTATCATTTAAAAGTCATTTAAAATGTTACAAATGATTTTACAAATGCTGGTACAAGATCATGTGTCACTGGAGACTAAAACCTCAGCATACAGTAAATGTAGACTTGGTACTGTAAGTATAAGAGACTTCCTTACAAAACATTTCAAAAATATCACCAACCATAAACTTTTGAAAAGTAGCGTTTACTATGACATTTTAATGTAATGCAAAGTAGGACAAATATCTACTGTTGCATCAATACATTATATTATACAGTATAGATATCATCTTGAATTTGGAATATGTTTTGATGTTTGTACTCACAACCACTTGAGTTTACGAAGATCACTGAACACTCCGGGGGAAAGCAAGGAGATGCAGTTCTGGCTCAAAGATCTAGAACAAAAGATTGAGCAAATACAATCACTCATTAATGGATATATCTTCCTATATACTGGGTCGGAATACTGAACTAATTTTAAATTATTTTTAATATTAAAAAATTGACACTTACAGTTTTTGCAGCTTATATAGTCCACTAAAAGCATGGATGGAAACAGTGCCAATGCAGTTATCCTGGAGAAACCTAGGGGAAGAAAATCAGCGATTTGTTCAACAGGCTGGTTGTGCTTAAGAGGTTTGGACAAAATAACAAGACCTGAGTCATATCATTAGACTAAAATATCATCATCATTATATATATATATATATATACACCTTCTGATTAGGGCCAGTAACCAATTAAAAAACAACCATGCCATCAAGAAACCACAAAGCAACATCCTTTTCAAAATACCTCATACTAGGCAACCACCCAAACCACCACTGTATCACGATGAAGACTTAAGTCCAAATATGATATTGAAATATGAAAACTTAAATAATGTCAGAAGAATCAATTTCTGGGTCCAAACAGACCACATGAACCTCAATACTTGCCATCCTTTAAGAGTCTCAAGTATTGTTTCCAAAGTTAAAAGTAGCAAACCAAATATTCACCTAAGTATTTATAAATATTTTAATATATCAGAGGTGCTTAACCAGATATAATAAATGCCTCAGGAGTTTTCACATATTCTGCTTCTGTGGCATGTGGGCATCCTTGTATGCTGCAGCAGTACATTGTGTTTTCACTCTCACAGTGTTTTTGCTGTAGCTCTAAAGAGATAACAAAGTGATTTCTGGGTTACCACATTACATATTTAATAATGGCTTTGTATTATGAAACATTTAGGAGTGTGTTATTGATAATTATTCATGAAACATATTGGTGTTCCCAGTCTGGAGTACATACATATACAGTAGGGAAATAAATGACAGAAATTAATACTTTTATTTGCAAGGATGCCTTAAATGTCAGAAGTGACAATTAAACTTTTACAAAATATTTTTTCTTCAGATCAATGCTGAACTTTTTATTCATCAAATAATCCTATATGTATGTATGTAGCCTAATTGTTTTAGTGGGTTTGTGTCTATAAATATATGTATATGTGTGTAAATGTTTGTGTGTGTGTGGTTTGATCTGTTTATTGAATCCAATTTCAATTATTAATATTATTATTTACAGGTAAAAGAATATGATATCTGAATTTATTTTGCTTGAAAAGCAAAGTTTTTGCTTGCACTCAGATGGTGATAAAAAATTAAAACATAAAGATAGAATAAAATAGTTTTTTGGTTTAAAAGAAAAGGCTTGATTCTTTATTTTGTTTTATAATATATTCATATATGCATAGCCGAAATCGGCAGGTCCATAGCAGGATCGGAAAAGTCCTGAAACGTGACGCTGAATGAAGCGAACTGTGATTGGTTGTTTGACATGTTGGTCAAACAGTCTCATGGGCTGATAATCTCATTTCCAGTCTCATTTCCTAATAATGTTAATTAGCAAGTTTCACTATGAATACGGCTAAAAAAAGTGCCTCGGAAAAGAGGGGCGGGGTCAGCGGAGCTAATGAAGATTTAAAGGGGAAGTACACAGAACAGAGTGATTTCTAAAGAGCTGTATTGACAGGGTCAAATTTGTCAAAATCTTTGAGAAATTTTAAAACAAACTATATTACAAACTTTCCGTTGAGACACTAAAGAATCATATTAGCTTGTGGAAAATTGGCTTTGTATGACTCCTTAAAAGCTGAAAGTACTTAGAAGATTAAGTAAATAAAACTTAACAAAAAAAAGAAACCGATAACTAAAAAAATTATGTTTAGTGGACACATTTTTTTTATTATAGTGTTTTCAGCATTGATAACAATCATAAATCAGCATAATACGATGATATTTAAATATTTAATAAAATTACATTTTCAAAATAAGAGAAAACAAAAAAGGCTTAATTCAGGAAAAAAAAAAAAATATAAAATATAAATATGAATATGTATGCATAATCTATATATGATTAGAGTATGTGTGTGTGTGTATATAGGTATATATCTATTTGTGTAACCTTATTATGTATGTGTGTTTGTTTGTTCTGTTAATTGAATCCAATTTCAATTATTCATATATATATTTCAATTAGTCATATAATTTACAGGTGAAAGAATATGATATCTGAATTTATTTTGCTTGACAATTCAGTTAAAATATTTAATTAAAAAGGAACTAAAGAACTGTCAATTAATGCTGACAACTTGTAAAAAAATAATAATAACATTGTATATATAACTAACATTCAGTATTAAGTGTAATACTCCTGACCATATCACAGATCTGCTAGTTCTTTAATTGGCTCGTTAATCATCAGAAAGCATCTCATAGAATCCAAGGTTTAATGGAAAGCTATAAAGCAACCTGCCAATACTGAGATTAACAAGCAGCAGCAAGCTCAATTTAAATGAAGGTGACCATGGCCTCATCATAAAAGCTTCAGTGGAATCAGCACAAAGCTGATCATAAACGTTAATCAGCTCCATGCAGGAACCAATTGTTTTTGTTCCGTATAAATGTGGCATTAGCTGTACAGGTTGACAGCTCCATTATACAAGCCCCGGAGGTAGTTTGTGGCTTTACTTAAAACAACTACTCAGGGTCAACGCATACCAAAGTTACACCATCTATCTTAGGCAGTTTACAATTTATGTGACGGAAATGATAAAGAGAAGCTTGTCTGGATCAAAAGAAAGGCACGGGGATTGCTTATTCATACTTACAGCCTCTGTAGCTTTATGTATTTGATGAAAGCCTCATCGGGTAACACGTGAATCTTGTTGCTTTTCAACGAACTGCCAAAAAGCAACACAAACAGCCAATTAAACACTCAAAAGTGTTTAGTTTGTGTATTGAAATGAAGAAAATAATACAAATGTACTTGTTTGCACATTGTGCCATCAAAACAAGATTGACATATTTACAAGATTTTAAGTCTAAATACGCTTTTCAGGAACATCAGCATCTCGCAATACTTAGACATTTATCGTTTATAAAATGCCTGTTTTGAAGTTGCAAATGGAAGGCTTCGTACAGGGAGGTAACATTCGCTGACACCTGAGGAATGGAACTCAAGCTGACATGCACACAGTGGATAGAAGTGTTATTGCACTGGCAGCGATCAGGGTACTGCTCCACTTCTACAAGACAAGACAAAAAAAGAGACACACACATTCAGAAACTATGTACTGGAGGTTCGTGCAGTGTGACAAGCAAAATATAGTTAACATAACCTTACTGCATTGTTTTCTAAAATACATTTTACATAAATTAAACATTGGAACTTGCAACTTGTTAAATATCAACTTATATTGCAGGTGACTATTAAATACTGCACAATGCATTTTATATAGTTCAAATATACTAATACAAGCCATTTAATAACTATTAACAGATAACTATTAAGAGGTAGTGATAGGATTAGGTGTCTTTTTACGGCAGTCTGTAGCAACGTCTTGTGGATAAACCCTTTTAAAAGTCTGGTCGAAGAGGTCTGCCCAGCCGCTGTTGTCTCCTTTAAAGAGATGGACAGGTCAACATGAGACAAGCACACACACACATTTATACAAAGCACACATTAGTTAATACATTTGACATTAAAGTTGTTATGGATACAATTACCTTTCATGTAGTGAGTAACATAGCTGCAAGTGAATTAAAGCATCCGGCAAAAATCTGAAAGTGCACTGCATGTAGCGTTAATGTCTACTCAGAGTCGACTCTGAATCATTGAAACGAGTCATTTTTAAAACCAATCCCAAGCCGTCTCATGTTGACATCAAGATGAATTTGACAGATGTCAACAGAAGTTGTTCTGAGTGTTAATGCCAAATATTCTTTGGTGAGTTAAAAAACGCTGTACACAAAGCAGCACTGCAAAGAAGGGGTTTGGAAAAATGATTGATTCAGCGAATCGTTTGAGAGTCAAATGAGAAAAAAACCTGCATATTATAAGACAATGAACATGTTTTTTGACCTTGCATGCATGTCAACCCGTCAAACCAAAATATGAACCTTTCCTCACCCATAATAGGGGAACTTCAAAGTTATATAGATAAAATTGCATTTTTATTTTTTTACATTTGGATAATACAGTTCACAAAAGTTGTTGAAAAAAGCCATGAATCATATTTTACTTTATAGTTGTTATAAAGCCCTTGTGGCCAGTCAGAAATGCTGGAAATATAGATAAGCTACAAGTGAGATGCCGGTATTTATAAAGAGCTCTGACCACAGTTGTCCTCATCAGCTCCATTGGGACAGTCGTTTTGGCCGTTGCAGTGCAGAGCCTGTGGTAGACAGATGCTCACATTGCCACATGGAAAGTGACCCAGCGGACAGTCTCCTGAAGGCTTGCGCTCCAGACCTGCTGCTGGGAAAAAAATACCATACCTTGCTTAGGAATCAAAGGCTTATGCTTCTTAATATATTATTATCAAAGTTAAGGTAATGCAGAATCAAATAATCAAAGTGTCGTTCAGATGTAAGGTGGTGATGAAAGACCTTGACCATGTCTTATGTGATTATACATCAATCTTTACATTTACAAATCATTACTTAATAATAATATTATAGTTCACTGAGGATACCAAGGCTTTTAAGGGTTTAGTAAACACATAAACAATAAGCAATCTGTAAGAATTATGAGATATGAATTGATACAAGCCGATGCTAATCTCCGGATACGCATCCAAATGTCTCAAGAAAAGAGACCAACTGTGCAGATTATGTCAAAAATAAAACCCATTTCTTTTAAATGTTAGATAATAAAGACTCTTACTCCTCTGTAACTGGAGGCACATAGTCAGAGACAATAACCTTAGACTGGAATATTCAATCAGTGCAAATTAATGCAAATTATGTCTGACAGCGATTAAAATGCATAGTGGTAAGGGAGATGAAAATAAAGAGGTGAGAGGAGAGACACTAAACCGTAATGAAATCAGCTTTCTTATAGCATATATACATATTAATGAGGCAAAAGTGCATTTTAAAGATTGAGGTAGATGTGTAATGAATTCAGCGAGGGTGATTTTTCTTTGACCTCTGTACCAAGACTTATAACTGTCTGTGCTGTTTGTGTCTTGGACTGTCTTCAGTGAGAACCGAGTGTTCGAGACATTATGCTATCTGTGAAAGAAGCCAAGCACAGGGAAAAGACAACAGCTTGCGCTCTCTCATATTTAAGCATCTTTTACTACACCGAGCCTAAAAATCAAGATCAGTGTAAACTTTTTCAAACGTATTTGGCCTTGGTTGGGTTGAAAGATCATTTAGTCAGAATGCACTCTTGCAGTAAAGAAGCCTTAAAAGAACAAATGGTTTACCTTTTGCGCAATGGAAATGTTTCAATAGATGTTAAAGGTTCTTTTTGGAGCCATTAAAGCCAATAAGGAACCCTATTCCTTATCACTTCGAATCAAGGTTTATAAAACATGACCTTATCAAACCTCTCACACTTCAGATCTAAATTTTGTATTTCAGTGTCTAATTTCTAATTTGATGATTTCCAACGTGCCTCAGGTGTTTAATGTGGTACAGCACAATTGACATGCTTCCATTAGTATTGAAGGAAGATCTTGCTAATGTTTCATCATTATAACAGCTTTGCTTCCCGTCATTTAACTTCAGTTTCAACTTGACTTTACTCACCATTCATGAAATATAAAGTGTCTGGAAAAAACTGCAAATTTGCCACCACTTACAAATATGGATTTGTTAAGGTCATGTTTTATGTAAAATGTGGTTAAATGGATCATGAACGAGATGAATAAGAGTTATGTGATCCAATAATATTAAATGCAGCCTATATTTCACATCAATTATATATAATATCAAAGGAACAATTTCAGATCTCAGTATGTTACGTTAGTTTCTTAAAATAATGTAAGAATGTAATTATCTTTCAAAGATAAACCAGCTACGGTTTACTGAAATGGATCATTTCTTACCTTTGATTGTTGCTATCGATATAGTCAACAATATCCATATCAAATATAAATCCGATGCAGCAGAATCAAGCGACCTCATTGTGGCGTCGTGCATACCCTATGAGTGTAATTACATTTTTAAACACTGAGCTCAAAAAAACCTGATATCTGTCTAAACAGCTTTTTTTTCCAAATCAGCGTTGTAACTGTTGATAACAATAAAGAAAAAGCGCGTTATTGTGTGGATGAAACGCAATCACGAGGTTCCCGCGCAATTCACGAGCACAAAAGCGACTGTATCTCATCATAGATTGAATTTAGAGCAATACAGGTAGAAGCCTGACACATCTCACGGCTAATGCAAAAAGTTTCTCAAGCAGGAGAGAGGGAGGGAGAGGGAAGGAAAGAGGGAGAGAGAGCTGTGCGTCAGTCTCATCCTCATCCTCTGTTGTCGTTTGCATTAAGGAGTCTTATATGTTGTTATCATAAAAATATGTTGTCACAACAGATATCTGTCCATCTATCGATTTATCCATCTAACCTCTAAATTTGTCATCAGCATTTTATAGACTCACTTTCATGTTGTTCCAAACCCATAAGAACTTTGGGAAAACAAAATAAGATTGATTTATTTGTATGAAATCCCAGAGCTCTCCGATCATCAGCACAGAGTCAAGGCACAGAAAAGTAGTAAGGAATTTGGTAAACCAGTCCACGTGAACCACAGTGGTTCAACTATTCTCCTCCACGTCACCTATATTATGGAGAGTATGATGATGGTCTTGTCACTGCGTTTCTGTGCCTTGACCGTTGCTGTCTGTTTCATCAAAAACATCTTCATTTGCCTTCTAAAGATGAACAAAGGGATTGCAGGTTTGGCACGAGGGTGAGTAATGGCAGTATTTGAACTATCCCTTTTAAATAAACTTAAATCCAAATGAGCATAACTGCAAGTTAAATTTGAAGCAGTTTGGGAGAACTGTTTGTGAAGAGTCATAATTAGATACATAAAATACTCCTTTAAAATGTATGATGCTTAATCTCAATCAATAGTCTATTAAAGGTGACATTAAATGCTAGATTTACTTTTACGTGGTGTTTTAATGTAAATGTGTTGGCGGTTTGTGCACACAACTACACTTAATTGACAAAAATCCACCCAGTGTTTTTTTTTTTTTTAATCCATGCAAATCATAAGCACTTTCTCAGAACAAGCTGTTTCAGATTCTGGGCAGAGTGACGTCCCACAGGTGTTGACAGACACTGAAGTTTTATCAAAGACCCGAGTGAGCTGTAAAACGTCTGCCATTGTTTTGATAAGAATGACCCATCGGTGATTGAGCTGTTCTGTTGCTGGATGATGTACTGAACATAGCAGGCGTTATTAACTCCTGACATCTGAAGATGCAGTGGTTTACTCTTGTTTTTGAAGGGGACGTGCCCCTGATCCCCGATCAACCTAAATGCATTTATGTTAAGCAGAACAAGTATTTTTTTAATGAATCTTTTAAAATTGCCTTTCCGATCAATGTGCTAGTTAGCAAGTTGCAAAATGAAAGGAGGCGGAGAGAGGAGCAAAGTGAGCTGTAGCTCATTAGCATTTAAAGGGAAACGGGTCGCAGTGAGAAGAGCTGTTTTTTACTACATAAAAAGGTGTTGTTTTACACTGCCATTGAAAAATTTTAATCAAAATATGCTATAGACTTATAGAATCATACCAGCTTGTGAAAATGGCCCTTGGTCACCATGGAAACATCCTCTGACATTTACAGTACATCACCTTCAAAGCAGCCAAAAACATCATCATGGTCTTTCACATAATAATGTATTTCTGGATATGTTCTGTTTCTGGCTCTGTGCACCAGCGTGGGCCTAAAATAACCACACGAACACAACAGCTTCATGACAGTCTCATTCATTACGAGATGCAGCTGGTTTTGTGTTTAATACTGAAATCAGGACACTGCAGAAACAGATTTAAGGCAACAGGATTCAAGGTTTATCATAAATTCCAATATTATAATTCACAAATAATTCCATTCTTTTAGAAAACAAAAGTGTTTAAAAATAAACCTACAAATAACCTTGAACAGGTTGTGATACTTGTGTAATATAAATATGTCTCCAACAAACATTTAAGACATGCAGCTCCCAAGAAAACACAGTCAAGGACATTCTTACAGACCAAAAGGCACCCTTCCATTCATGTTTGTGCAACATTCACTATATAGAAAACCTAAAAAGAATGAAGGACGCACGATGATGACATAGACTAGACATACACACATCGCTACTCTCTCTCTCTTACACACAGACACTATAATTCATCTTTAGTGTTTTTCTGTAGTCCTTCTGTGTGTTTGTCATTCTTTAACCACTTGTTGAACACCGCGATAGGATCTATGTTCCAATGTTTGTGGAAGGAAATGGGGGTCTGGTGGGCCAAAAACTCCTTTGCGTAATCTTCTGGACGAGCCTGAGAGAGAATTCCAAAATAAAGAAAAGATAGGATTAGTGTTACCCAATGAAACTACTACTATTACCAACTTCCTGTTATTTGGAACATTAAAAGAAAACCTGAGAAAGAACATCTTCGAATACACGTGAAGTGACGTTTTGCTCTAAAAATGTGATGTGAGGTTTGATTGAACTCACATGGGTCTTAGAAAAGCAGTGGGAGTCTGTGCTAGAGTAAAGTTTGGTTATACAGAACTGCTTCAGACCTTTACTGACACAGCCGCTCTACTAGCATAAATTACTTGGGGAAAAAAATGCTTGATATGCAGAGCATATGAGGACCGCTTCTTACAGGGAAATGAGGAAAATGAGTTTAGAAGTGATAGACAAGGCAATGTTATAAGCAATTATTTATTTTCCAGGAATAGCATGTCTAGACAACTTGCTTTCCATCTGCAATGATCAGCACTTTTATTTAACAATGTTCAAGTCCAAGAAATACACAGAGACGTATAATATGTCTTAAAATGGAACGAAAATCTGTTTTAAAAATGTACGAAATCATTGTTGAAGTTTAAAAAGCAGACATGGTATCGCCAAATCAAGCTGAGCTGTCTAACCCTATCTAGTACACTGAAAAATGAAGACTGACAGGAAAACACATGACTCAGGTGTGGGATACTTGCTGTACTGCCTACACTTTTTGTCCCTTTTGATTAGTGGACGAAACACCATGGGACAGAAATGTGTGCCGGCAGAAGGACAGGACAGGTCTTCACGTACTGAAGGAGTCTGTGTATGTGCTTTGACCCAGTTATACTTTCAGAATCAAAAAAGGAGAAATTTATGCTGAGAATTTAAGAACATCTGAAAATTGAAATGAGGTATTCTTACTAATATTTATTTATTTTAAAAATAATAATTTTGACAATATTTTGGCAATAGTGTAGGAGGATTTTTTAACTTCATACTTCTGGGGAGCAAATTCTAAAATATCCTCAGAATTTAAATGAATAATCATTTTGTAATTGAATTAATTAGTATTATTATCTTTTTTTTTTACTTAGCTAAATAATAATTGTAGCTAGGTAATAGTGTATGGGTGGAAAAAATAATAATAAAAAAATTCAAAACATTATAAGACATTGAGTAACTGAAAATAAATATAATAAAAAAGAAATACAAATAAACATAATAATTTTATCATATAAAAGTAAGAAAAATACTAATCACAATATTAATATTGATCTTAAATTAATAATTATTATAATTACTAATATTTATTCATTTATTTGCATAATAATTTTGCTAAAAAAAACATTACATCGTAATATATAAAAATAGAATCTTTATTTCATCTTTATATGGAAGTAAATAATGTTCTGTTAAAAAAAATACAATAATTCTTTTTCCCATACATATACATACATATATATATATATATATATATACACACACAGATATATATCTTTTTTTTTTTTTTTTAAGAGAAGTTTATGGTATATCCTTATTTAGATTAGATCAAAATGTGTGTGTGTGTGTACCTGGTGGAAGAGAGGACTGTGTGTGACAGGAACTCGTAGAGCATTGAGACACATGCCCAAAACCATGTCATCAGGAGCATCGTTACTGTAGCACTTACAGCCACTGGCCAACAGCTGGACCACAGCCTCTCGACTGAACACCATCCTGAGTGAGACACAACACAGCAGCCCTGTATACTGAACTTCTCCAGTGCAGCATGCCAAAAACATCTGAATAAACCTTTATTGTTTGCTGTGATACGGAATATTGATTTGCAGGGCTTGTGAATCCCACACAATAGGTTGTTGCATGTGCACTATCCACACGGTAATTTACAGTAAGCTCATTTCTGCAGGAACGGTTTCTAAATATACTAGCAAATTGCACAGCATGAGGGCATTTATCTGCAGGGGAGCGAGCTCAGTTTGCAATTGTGGTTGGTGCACTTTATCGTCACCTCTGTGAATTGTAATGTTGTATTTGATTGTGGATTTTAGACCAAGTATACAAAAAACTAGATTTCATATAATGTTCCTTTTGTTTGGATGATTTTAGAGACCTTCATGATTATGCAGATATATATATGTAAAATAAAATATTTATAAGTAACATGAAAATTGTCTTTGAGAGAGTTTGGGGGTAGGAGTTTGGCAGCCTCATGTGACAGTAAGGCCAATCCCCTTTTTAATTATTATTAATTTATTTGGTTCTT
>JAUYWG010000050.1:13469345-13488230 GCA_034779775.1 Enteromius afrohamiltoni | reverse complement strand
TCCATTCAGACTGTTCAAGTTTGTCTGTGACTACCGTGTGCTTGTTTGCAAATGATGCTTGTTTTCATATTTATTAACAAAAACTGGGGATGCTTATATATTTAATAATATAATACGTTTTGTGATTCCATATGATTAAAGAATGTTTTCCCTAAAAAGAGTTATTAAGGGGAAATAAATAATAACTTCAGTTTACTCCTTGATTTTTTATATTTTTGTAAGGTTGAACTTTTCATTTTACCATATACAACTAAATGTTTATGAAATAATGCAATTTGCTTTATTTCATTACCTATTCATAGGACCTTATTTCTTTGGATATACAGTATGAAAAATTTATTTGAATTTATACAAAAGTGTCCAGAACAACTGATTTTGTTGCTTAAATGTTGATCCAAAAATGTCAAAAGGCTATTTTGGTAGTGAAGCAGGCACTCACCCCCCACCACCAGTGATGTAACTGTATCCTCCCTGACCCAGTCCATACCCATAGCGCTCTCCCAGACACACCGGCTCACTGGAGTCATAGCAGCTCAGCAAGGCCTGCAGTCTGGGCAAGCTGTGAGAACCAAACACATTATGCCACCCACCAACATGCAAATTGGTACAAACACCACAGATTCCTTGTAAAACCATGCCATTTTCCAGAAATTAGGCATATGTTGCTTACATGTACAAAAACTGACAGACGAATAGCCTTACCTTATAATAGTATCATCATCTACAATCAACAGCCAATCGGTATTAGCCACGTGGCTGCTCAAAAATCTCCTTAAGATGGCAAATGTTTTCCCACAGTGACCTGCAAGCAGATAAAAACACTTAATGGGTACTACTGTATGTTTTTGTTTTTCATTTCTAGAGCTGAGCTGACTTTGTCTGACTTTGCTGAGAGCTTTACTAGTGTTGTAAAGATAATGTTGATAAAGATGTAAAGTTAATCTAATATGCAGCGATTTAAATCATGTGGGATTGATCAATTGGAGTGGTTTATATTAATGTATCTCTGAGGGAACTGAATCTTTAGAAAAGTTGAGGTGGTATTTTCTTTCCACCTTGCCTCTGAACAACACATATTAAAGCTCTGCTTTGTTTACAGCGGTAACCCAGGAAACAGTATATCATTGCTGTTCATAAGTGCTACCTGCTGGCAGGAAGTGAATTCGCATCTCATTCAGCTCGTTTGCCATTTCGTTCAGATGTCTTGCTTCAAATCCAGGAATTATAATCTAGATTAAAAACTGTTAATGCTGCATCTGCTTTGCATATTTGTTTGGATCATGATTAAAATGCAGTGATTGCCTTTTAATCTTATTTTAAGTGAAAAGAGCATGGAGAAAGTCTTAATTTGTTTATAATTGAAGTTTATTTCAATTTCAGAAACATGCAGCAATAGCCTAATAAAGGGACACCTTTTAATTTACTGTATAATGTCTCCAATCTCATTTAGTTAAAATTAAAAAAGAAAATGGAATCGTAAAATCAAAACCGAGAATCGAATTGATTCAGTTAAGTGATTTGTCACATCTTTTAAGGCCGGGACACATAGTCAGCTGTTGGCTCTTGTTGGGCTAGTTTTTGTTTGGTGTACATGTAGGCCCGATTGTTGGGACTATTGGGAAAAGTGAGAATTCTAATTGGATGCCTAGTTTAGTAAATGAGTAAGTGCCAGAGAATTAAAGCAAAAATGAAGGCAGCAAAAACAAAAAGCTCTAAACGTTACAGATATTCACAATCTGTGTTTCTCTTGTATATCTTTGTTTCAGTTTCTCTGTTTGAATGATGCATATTTACTCTCCATAGCTGCTGATATAGATATAAAACTCATCTCACACAGGCCCAGAATGCACATGTTAAGTTCGCCATGAGGTGCAATCTGTGCTGTGTGTTTTTGTCCGACGCGAGGTGACAACACAGTCGGCTTTAATCACTGCTAGTAGGTTGGCGTCGGCTTGGTGTGTCCCAGCCTTTACAATTCACCGCTCCACCTCACCGCTGTCATTCAGATGTCCAAAGACATCATTGTCCATCCACAGCCTGAATAGGAAATAGAATGAGAACGGAACGCTACATCTCCATTATGTACCTTTCAGATAAGTACGGCAGACATGATGTGATATCAGCGAGTATGTGAGGGAAATGTTTTCCTAAGCAAACAATCAGATTTTGATATTGAATAGAGAATGTGCACCGTCAGGATAATGGAAGACCCTGAAGGAAGTGTACGCTTGGTAGAACGAAGAAACTGCACTGGTGACAATAATGCCGGAAAGGCACGGAAACATCAGCGACAATGAAGGCTAAGGTAAGACAGGATGTGCTGCCATCATTCTTGAGAGGGAGAACAGGACCCTCTCCACAACAAACATCACAGGCCCCCTATAGCGTACTGATAGCCAGCAGCCACCAGTTAAAACCTCTAATAAGACAGCAATGAGGGGAACAAGAAGCCGAGGTGTGACAGTGCGTATATCAGGACCGGAAAAAAATCAGGAAACTCCTTTTCAGTTCATGAGTGTGAATTTGTATTGAATTTGAACAGGAATGAAAGGAAGATTTATTTACTGAACTGAATATGAAAGAAATTCAAAGCTTTGCTTCCACCAAGGTCCAAAACGAATTAAAAATACAAATTATAGTAAATATTGCATCTTTCTTAAATTATTTACATATTCTAAGTAACTTAATAGGCAATTAGTAAACAATTTATCATAATTTCTGTACAAATCTTTCGGTTCGTTATGCATTACAAACCGAACGAATCGTGGGAAAATAAAAGAGCTTCAAGGTGTGTTAAATATTATGTTTCATTACTCCTGTCCTGTGCTCAACACGCCAGTCCAAACAATATAACCTCCCCTCGGGTGCATCTTGTATTGATGAAAGACAAGTATTGGCAATAACTGATGCTCTTTCGTTCATATACACACACACATAGAACTATGTATACAACATCAGAGCATTAGTCAATGATAGAACAACAGACAGATCAGTCTTTTTAATCACTATCTGCCGTGATTAAAAACAAGAATCTTGCTATGATTTGGTATTGACATCAGGTGAGAATAAAAGAGAGAACGAATAGAATCTATTGAAGAGGGTTCTGAGTTAGAAACATCATGTCAAATTAACACCCTTATAAATAAACAAGTGGGGAGCACATGGGAACAGAATGTGCTAAGAACTTTTTAACATCAAACAGAAGGGAGAAGGTGATCAAACGAACAACTGACCCGTCTGAAGTGACTTCAAATAAAGCTGTGTTTTCAAATGAGTGTTGGAAACAGCAGAAATGAGATCGCTAGAGGGGATTCTAATGAAAGGACGAAGTGGCAAATTGAATATCTCAAGTAAAGAATATGAAGGTGTATGTTCCACTTTGTGGCTCTGACTGGACTTGCAGTTCGGAAGTAAAGAAATGAGTTCACTGCAGCATGATGATCACATTTGCATAGGTTATCAGTGGCAGACTGTCATCAAAGCTTAGCTTATGGCTTGTTGGTTGGTTTGGCGGGATTAGAAAGAGATACTGAAAGTTGACCCTAGAGCACATAGCACTAATTAGATTGAAACACAACAAGTTGATATAAGAGGCAGTCAGAAGCTAATATTAGAAGCTATGAATATAATATAAGATTGAAACAGAGCACTGCCATATTTCTGTACAAAAAACGATTTAACAACACATCTCACATATTATGAAAACGCATTCCAGTAACTCACCCCTCTCTGTGTTTGGCACTCCCAGATTAATGGTGGGTATAGAGGGATCAGCATAATCGCTGTAATACTCCAGCAGAGACGCTTGTTTACCCCATGTTTTCTTCACCACGGGAACTGTTGTATGGGAACAGCGAGAATCAATCAATACTCCAACATACCTGCTTTATCTTTCAGGGCTGACAGCCATCAACGTTTAATATCAAAGATCTTAGATATTGTTTCTAATACTTTAAATTTAGTTCAAATTAAATTTAACCCATAAAAACAAACCCATGATGTGAACGCAACTCATTATAATTCCATTGTGTCGCTAAACCAGGGGTGCCCAACCCTGCTCCTGGTGATCGACCGTGCTGCAAAGTTTAGCTCCAACACACATGCCTTTAGTTTTTGAGCAATCCTAAAACACATAATTAGTTGTTTCAGGTGTGTTTGATTAGAGTTGCAGCTAAACTTTGCAGGACAGTCAATCACCAGAAGTAGGGTTGGGCACCCCTGCTCTAAACCATCAGCAGCAGAACAACATTCTACAGGCAAGAGAGCATCAGATTTGTAACAAGCTGCTCTGACTGAAATGCAGATGTCTCCATTTTTAAAAAGACTTGTGGATATTGTTTTATCTAAAAATAACTAAAGGGAAATACAGTTGAGGTCAAAAGTTTACACACCCCTTTCGAAATTTGCAAAATGTTATTTATTTTACCAAAATAAGAAGGGGCATACGAAACACATGTTACTGTTTATTTAGGACTGACCCTGAATAAGATATTTCACATGAAATATGCTTACATATAGTCCACAAGAGAAAATAATAGCTGAATTTATAAAAATAAAAAACAGTTCAAAGATTTACACCCCCCTTGATTCTTAATACTGTGTTATTCCTAGCTGTGTTTTTTTGTTTGTTTGTTTATTAATAGTTGTTCATGAGTCCCTTGCTTTTAAACAGTTAAAACAGCCTGCTGTTCTTTAGAAAAAATCCTTCAGGTTCCACAAATACGTTGGTTTTGCAGCATTTTTCTGTATTTCAACCCATTACAACAACGACTGTATAAATTTGAGAGACATCTTTTCAGACTGAGGACAACTCAAGGACTATTACAAGGATGCAACTATTACAAAAGGTTCAAATGCTCATTGATGCTTCACAAAAAAAAAAAACAATGCACTAAGAGTAAAAGAAAACTTTTGAACAGAATAGCGTTTCATATAGTACTGCCCTTCAGACGCTACCAAAGATAGTTACATGTTTTCCAGAAGAAAAAATAAGTTTATCATACATTTATCCTTACCTTCACATTCAAAATATTTTCACCCCCTAGCTTTTAATGCATGGGTTTTTCCTTCAGAAGCAACATTGAGCATTTGAACCTTCTGTAATAGTTGCATATGAGTCCCTTAGTTGTCCTCAATGTGAAAAGATGGATCTCATCTTTGAATCGTGATGAACCTTATGTTCCTTCTAATACCATCCTTAAAACTCCTCAAAGTGACTAGCGAGAGACAATTATGGTAATCGGTGGAATTAGATGCAAATGACGTGTCAGTTGGCCCATTTTTTTTCTTTCCCAGACGGTTCTCTGAATTCAAACTGCAACACTTTATCTGTCTCATTAAGTTTGAATGTATGCCTGGTGCTTAGTGACTGCCCTGAGTTGCAGTGAAGGACTCTAATAGTGGAGAGAAGACTGGAGTGATGCCCATCAGGGCACTGAGCCAAAGATCTCTCAATATGGAGTCACTTTGAAGGTCAAACAGTGATGCTTGCTGAACTGTTAAAGCGAGAAGACGTCGGACTCCATCTGCAGTGACTTGAGCAGTGGAAAGCGATGGCGTGCAGGGTTTGACTTACCTCTGTCGGAATGGAATTTCTTGCACGTTTTCACCGCTACGAAGATGTTGTCACTCTTAACAGGCTGGCCCTGGGGACACACAGGTGAAGAGAAGGTTCTGAATGATTAAATAACACTCAATGATACAAAGTCATAACTGCAGAAATTATTTACACAATTTAAATACTTGTCTACCCACACCTCCCGAACAGATAAAAGATAATTTAATAAATGACAAATGGAATGTGCAACTTATATAGTAGGCCTACATGTCTAAAATACTCATAGGCATAAAAAGTTAGTACACCTTTACATCTATCAATATATCAGGGGTCTAACATTTCATCATAACAGCTTAACAATTAAAGAAAGACAACACCTTAAATATAATGTTGACTGATCGGGTTTGATAAGAAGCATTCAAATTTACTGTATTATTATCTAATGCAATGTTGCTGTTGTCATTTAAAATTACTAAACATTAAAATAAAGCTGAAATAAATGAAAACTTAAATTAAAATGAAAAATGTTGCCTTAGTAACCAACTGAAATAAGTGTAAAAATTATTTTATTATTAAAAATGAATAAACTGAAAAACAATAAATGAAAGCAAAATAGAAAGAGTAAACAATACAATAAAAAATAAATTACAAAAAAAAAAAGAATACATACTATAATAGTATATAATAATTAATACTAAAATAACACTGATGTTAAGATTAATAAATGCAAGTAACATATATGTACTTTCATTTAAAAACCTTTTTTTTCTTTTGTCTACTTCTGTACCTAGTGCATTATTTAATGTTCTATTTTTAATATATTAGTGTTACATTTCTGCTGTGTTTCTCTTATGTATGTCTGCACTATCGTGTATGCTTGCACTATGTACATAGTCTCGTTGGTACTGGAAGCTCACGTCGTCATATTATTTCACTGATTGTTAATTGTGACAACAGCTTATGTTCAGCATCATATAAGTGATGATTCAGTCTCTGATGTTGATACTGCACCTGTGAGGTCACATTAGAAATTATTTTTATTTTTGGCATTCCATTAATGTGAGGGATACTCCACATTAGCGTGTTTAGTCACCACTCATAAACCTTTCTAATTTGCCACTGTGAATCACAACAGGCATTTTTAATCCATCAGCAAAAGCCATAAACACAGTACTATGGACCTACTCACTAGTCAGTTGTTCCAGCATAGAAGCATGCTTTAAAGGTGCTGTGTGTATGTTTTTGACTCTTCTAAAGCCAAAAATAGCATAACATGTTTGTAGATATTCAGAAAACATGTTATCTATACATAGCTGTGTCTCTAATAAATAATGCCATAGCCAGTAATTCTACTCTGAAATGTCAATCTTACATACTGCACATTTAAGAGTCACAAATTGCAATAGAGGTTGTTTTTTCCTTAGGAAACATCTGTCCTTCCAAATGAAACTTCACCTTCCATACACTGCGGTCTGTGTTTTTTGTGTATTTCTAGTTGAGGTTTTGGTTCTGGATCTGAGGAGAAAATACAAAGGCCTGATAACCGTAACTGAAGTAAAAGTGTTCAGCACTGCTGCAGGGAGATATTGCTTTGATCTGAGCCCACTGTGAATATTAAATGGCAAGAGATTCTGGATGTTGTTGACAGAAAAGATGAACCATAGGGGCAGGAGAGGACATCTAGTCCTGATTGATGGCTATTGAGAAAAGGAATGGCTATTTAAAATATTTAGCTTCCCTAAATTATTTTGTAAGATATAAATAGAGGGCTGATCTCACGTCATGTACAGTGTAAGTGAAAAACAAATGAAAGAAAGTCTACTTTCAGAGCCTCTCCATAGTAAAGGGGTCATATTATTAAGCTGTAAACATAAGCTGTTAAGATCCCCAAAATTGTCAAGACCAACGTTTTTAAAACCAAAGAGATAAACAAAAAGATATTCCTTAAGTTAGTTATGGCATGTCAACACCCCTATAAAACATGCCTATTAAACATGCCCATACTTCCAATGCATTACAAATGTTTGCACAAAGAAAGAAGGCGGAACTATTATTCTTGCTGTAGTGTTGTTGTCGGTGACATGTTCTGGAGACGCTGCGTTTCGTTGTGAAACTGACACTTCCAAAAGAAGTCACAACTAGAAATCAGTGGTTAAGTTGTATTTACAACACTTTCCAGAACAGGTCAATATTAGAGTGTGTTCAGCGCATTTACAGAAGACTGATTCCTGGAATTGGGGCAATTCCAACTTTGCAAGAACAGTCTGGTGCTTCTGACTCACAAACTTTAAGTACCTGCTACTTACAGTTCAAACGTGAGTTTTGAGCAGTGTAGTGTAATTCATGTTATTCGCCGTTTCTCCGATCACTAAAGCAGACATGGTCATGTTTACCAGGAACAATGCAACGCGACATGAAAAAAAAAATACTAAGCCATTATAATCAGTAGTTATGTCCCAACTGGATGCAACAAATGTCTCATTTGTAACGGCTTTTATTGTTTTTGTGTCAGTGTCGGGATACACCATCATGTTATGGTAAGGTGCGTAATATTTCCGTCACACACTTGATGCATTCGGCTAATCACAGTGCACTGGATAGCTAGCATATCGGAGCTCACCTCACGTTTTTAGAATGATAAGCTTTGTACAAATCAACCCGTTTCAGGAAGACAGGGCTTAGAGGAGAAACAATAATGTACAGTACGTGGAAAATAATGTATTTTTTGAAACTTAAACCGCATAAACACATTGCACCAAACACACATGATACTGCAGCTGTCAGGCAGGCTTGGACAGCTTTTTTCCCTTAATAAATTAAATCATAATTTTACAGAATTTTATATTCACTTGCATTATTTTTGTGTCATATTCTAATTTGATGTTTAATTAAGTATTAATTCAGTTTAATATTCACAATTGTCTGCATGTGTGAAACAAAGTGTCTTAAATGGAAATCAGCAAAATACTTAATATAACAAGAAGTATAAAAGCTTGTCAAATAAGACTCTCGAGTCTCACTCCAAGTAGCTTATGAATTATGTAATATAATTTTTCCAAAGGAAACCACAAAGTGGCACTTAAAAATCAATGAGATTGTACTGGCCCATAATGGAAACAGACACTTTAATGTGCTTTATGGTGATGTCTGAGAACAACCCAATTCACATATTCATAGAAAACTTCATAGCAAGTTTTAAGCATAACAAGTACGCAGTGAACACATCGCTGCAGTCTTCAGACTGAAACAGGATTAGATGATGTCCAACAATGGATTAAGATAAATGGATGCTTAATTAAACTCATAATTTTTGGTTGGGATCAAACCTAGGCATTCAGAGACTAAATATAGAGTTATAATAAGGGATCTGTCAAAACATAGTCTTCATTATACTCATGTGCTTGATGTACTGATGGATTTTCCAAAGGTTGTGTGCACAAAAGGCGTGCTGTTGTTTAAAGGAAAACATTTTGTACAAAATTAAATTAAAAGTATTATCTTAAAGGACTTTCTTCTGTGAAACACACACACACACAACCATCATCTTTTTAAAATAAAAGTAACACTCCTTTTCCTTTATTCATTTAGCAAATGCTTTTTTCCAAAGTATTTCAGCACATATCGCATTTATCACTTCTTTCCGAGGTTTGCACCTCCTCTGCTGTCAGCCTTCTTGCCATACTGATTAAGTGTGTGTGACAGGTGTGTAAAGTGCTCGGTGTGGAGGTTACCTACACACAGTGGTGATTGGCTGCTGACAGTGGTGGCACAGTACTGAGCTCTTGGATTATGCTCTGGTATAGTGCAAAGCTCTGGAACCCCTGTCAGTCGAGGACCCTTCCCCTCCTCCCAAATGTACAGCGCCACCTGGAATAAAACATCAATAAAACCTCATTTGAAGTAATAGCTCTCTAAAAACAGTTGCTGAAAATACACTTATTTTCGGGCCAGCCAAGAGTTTGTTTCTTCATCTGAACAGATTTGGAAAAATGTCTCATCACTTTCTCTCCAATAGATCCTCTGTAGTGGATGGGTGCCGTCAGAGTGAGAGTCCAGCTGATAAAAACATCACAATGGTCCAGTTGCTTCAGTAAAAAAATATCTTCTGACATTAAAATCAGCTGATATATTTGTTTAGAACTGTTTTTGCATGTCAATGGAGCATATTTCTCTCCCGATTCAGACCAGATCGTTTTTTTTTTCTTAAGAAAATATCATTATGGATAATGTATATTTTAGCTTGAAGTATCTTGATCTTTCACTTCAAAATACGTTAATTTATGGACTGGGGACATGTGGATTTCTTATGTATTATTGTGATGTTTTTATCAGCTGTTTTGAACTCTCATTCTGACGGCTCCCATTCAATCCAGTAATGAGCAAGAAAAATCCCCAAATCTGCTCTGATAAAGCAACAAACTAATTTATATGACATGAGGGTGAGTACATTTTCAGCGAATTTACTTTAATCCTCATGTTGCTCCAAAATCGGTATCTCTTATTGCTTCTGTGAAACACAAAATAAGATATTTTAAAGAATGTTTCGATTGTTTCAAGTCAAAGGGATCCAATTCAGCACGGGTTCCATCTGAAAAACTGAACTTTTAAAAAAGGTATATCTTCTTTTATTGTATAGAGGAAAATGTTAGTTTGGAATGACACAAGGATGAGAAAATTCCAATGAATATAAGACACTACCATGCTGATCTAAAATGTTTAAGCCAGATTTTAACCTGCAGCACTCCATAAGCACCACGATATGTTAAGAAGAAAGGAACATTACAGTACTTTATAAAGTTGTTTTAGTTTCTATATATAGAGATAGATCTCCCACACATGAAAATGAGATTCTCAAAATGTTTCCTATAAATTATAAGACGGTCTGTCTTCATCTCCGCGGGGACTCTGCAGAGAAAGAGCTGAAGAAGAACAAACACACTAATACTGCAGGAGGCACAGTGAACCTAATGTTTTTTTGAGACTGTGGGGACTAGATGGGAAGAATCCTTTATTTTTGTAAGAATTTTGTGGAAAGACAGCAAGAGAGACACAGGCACAAGGAAACAGTTGAAAAAAACATGAAAGTGGAAATACAAAATGTCCCTGAGAAACTGGTAGATTCTGGCACTTCCAGAGCTACTCCTGTTGAAGGCTAAAATGAATGATTAAAAAAGCTTACTTTTTCAGTACAAGCATGATTAATATCAAACATTTAAACCCCAAACTTGCTGTATAGTCTATGCATATTGTTCTCTCTAAATTGTACTATTTTTTGCAATGTTTGTAATGTTTCTGAGGTGAAGTGCACACTTTAATCTACAATAAAATCAATGCAATCATCATCCTTGAATATACTCCTTAAAAATTCTCACCTCATGTTTCAGATCAATAGTGAAGTCAGATTTTAATGGCTCCTCTTCTATTTTGCTTGTCAGCCTAAAATATGAAATCATTAAAATTTGTCATCAAAATGTTAAAAAAACACATAAAACCTGTTCATGCATAGCATTTCATGGTTTAAAAAAGTACACAGGAGTACCACATTAACAATAGTACATGTCTACTGCAATTTTTCATACCATATCACACTACTGTACCATGGTATTAGAAATCATCACTTTAATAATGTGAATACTCCAGCTTTGAAAAACTTTTTGCATATAGTATAATAAAATAAAATATCACTCATACATCTTATCTACAAAAACGTGTGATTTAAAAACTGGATCTGCTTTTGACAATAGGTCATGTGAGGGCATTTTTCTAACCTGTTGACAAGAGGGACGCTAAGAGCCCATCCAGCAGAGAAGTCTGGGTACTCGAAAGCCACAGGGTTCTCAGAAAAGGCATAATGATGGATGATAGTGGACTCTTCATCATGTAGAGGCTTGCCAAGAAACCACTCCTGAGGACAAAATGTGGAGATCAATCAGAACATGATGGTCATCTCAGGCTAAATCACAGTGTAACAGCTGACACTCGTTCAGATCCTGCTGTGTGATTGTCTCAGACCGCACATTTGGACATTAATATATTACAGTCCCCAACTATTTTTTATAGCTATTACAACATTTTTGCATTTATATTTCATCATTCTGACTTTTTTCCCCAGAATAGAAAGACAAAAGTCACAATTATCCTTTTCAAGCGACACTGACATTGTCACAACTAAAAGGGTAAAATACAATTAATGGTTTATACATAAAAAAGTTCTTGTAGTGTTGTGCTCAACAACTGCCTGCCACGTGTACTGTGCAAGAGTGACTCATGATAATGTATTACTTTGAAAAGGCTTTGGTAAAGTTGTGGAAAATCTGTGGTGAGTCACTTGCACGGTTATTTGACAAACCAGGCAGCTGTAAATGGCTTTACATGGTCAAACTTCTAATTGTTTGGATATCACAGGTAGGCTGATGCATTTTGCAATTGCTGTTAAAGAGGGTTTTAACATTGATAAAGTAGCGTTAAGTCATTTACTGCAAACATAATAAATCTTTCCACTTTTCACATGATAAGATCAACGCTAGGTTTCAGCATAACGCTTTCAGCGTAAAATGCTTACACCCTTGGGTCTGACATTCAAAATAATTCACGAGATTAAAAAGAATTAAAGAATCTGATTCATAATGGAGCTAGGTGGCACACAATTCAAAATCCATTAAAGGCTATACAGGTAATTCTACAGGTAGCGGACTGGTCCAGTTTGATTTGAAACCATTGTTAGTGTAAAAAGATTGGAAATAACCTCAATATAGCTAAAATTCATGTGAATGGAAAGTTTTTTTCAGCATGATGGAACATGGATTACAAAAAAAAAAAACCTCTATAACAGACTGTTCCAACTCTTTCTGAGTGCATGTGGAACATTAATTATGAGCTAAATATGAATTTTGATTACATTCGGCACAATACGAAAAGTTCGTACTTTTCTGCGGTCAAATTTTTTGAGGACATCATGAAGTTTTTGGAGTTTCACTCTGGTGTCTTCTTCTAGAAACATGATCCAAGATGAGTTCTTGCCAAACTGTGATGACAAGCTAAAGGAGAAAAATTACATTGGAAGTTACATTGCTACATCAGTAGGTGAAAACAAGAGTCGCTGAATCATTCAACTGATTTGTTCAAAAACAACGATTCATTCAGTACAGAAACATCTGTTTGTTTAATGAAAAGTCACTGGATTCTTCACTAAAACAATTCATTGAAGAACGAAAATAATTGAAAATAATAATTTTTATTATCCACAACTACATTCACTGCACTGTCAATCTGATATCATTTAAGTCCAAACACAGATCTTAACATGAAATCCACTAAACAATAATCCAAAGCGAACCAATTATTATTAAAGACTGAGATTTCACTATGTTGAATGTTAGAAATGTCAGTATTAACAGTGCTTACTAAGGCAGTAGTGGGAGAACGCTCCAGTCTCCTTCATTGTCTGACAGCGTGTGCAGTAGCAGGATGACAGGGGGACTCTGAAAGAGACAAACATTCTATTACAGCTACTGTCAGATGATGAAAAATTGGAACAAACTGTGAAAGCAGCTATCAGGTCAGTTAGTCTGATTTGAGGCAGTAGTTTGCTTGCAGGGTAACAGCCAGTGCATTGGGTGGACTTCAGAGACAGAGCAGAAGAGATGTCACTATAGGACACAGATCTTTCTCTTTTCGTTATAAGGAAAGAACATGACATCTGGCCAGGTATAGTTTTCCATACTAGGATAGGAATTTGTGCTCTGCATTTAACCCATTCAAATCCACACCTAGAGCAGTGGGTAACCAGTTATGCGCTACCCAGGGAGCAGTTGGAGGAATGGTGCCTTGCTCAAGGGTCTCACCTCAGTATTGAAGGTATTGAAGGTGGAGAGACCTCTGGTTATTCACTCCCACCACCTACAATCCCTGCCGGACTTGGGACTAGTCCAACACTCTATCCATTAGGCCATGGTGGAAGGTGCATTTTCTATTAATCTGGTGGTCTGTCAACCACCAGATACTCCTGCCAGTACTATTGAGAAATGGCATCTCAGGAACCATACTCCAGTGGTTTTGAGTCTTTCATCTCAGATAGGTCCTTCAAGGTATCTTGGAAAGGTGAGGTATCCAAGTTGCAGCGTCTAACTAATGGGCTCAGTTCTTGGACCACTTCTTTTCTCTGTTTACATAACAGCACAAGGTTCTATCATAGAGCCCTGCAAGGGCCTCAAATTTAGGCCAGAGCCCGACCCTGGCCCGAGACGCTCAGGCCTGAGCCCGGACTGTGTCCGACAGCTTGTCAGAATTACCAGCCCGACCCCGACCCAAGCCCGCCTTTTTCCCCCTTCTACCAAAACAATTTATATTGCCGTTTCAGCTATTAAAACAGTTAAGTTCTGAGTGTAATGGCAGAATGATTATTTTGTTCAGTTTTTTTTTTAAGCTAATTTAGAAATTTTTTGTTCGTTAAACTTCGTTAAGCTTGTGTTTTTTTTGTCGGCCAGCGGCAGTAGGGTTGGGCGATAAAATGATAACGATATGTATCGCGATGATCGATATCAATAAAAAATGTGTTATGAACGTTATAAAGATATAACAAGTGCAGTGGCATTATGTTTACATTTTAATTGTTTGAATTTTTCATGGTTGTTAACATTTCTGTCTTAATAACTGAGGGCATTACGATCAGAGAAAGGTTAAGTTTAAAATAAAAATGTTTGAATGTAATGTATTTTTCTCCTGGTCCTTATTTTAAATTGGTCATATAAATATCAATAATTATCGATATTGACCGATATGAAACACTGATATCGTGATACAGTTTCTGCCATACCGCTCAGCCTTAGCAGACAGTGAGCTGATCCTAAAGTATGACTGATCAATTTAGCCTTAAATCATCGCGACTTGCCTTAAAAAAATCGATAGGCATACTAAAACAGTTCAAACATATAACATTGTTCAAACATTAAATGCTAAAAGAATAAATGTGCAACATGATGGTTTGTGCAGTGAGTGATGCTAGATTAAGATTATTGCGTGCATCTGAACGTAGAACTCTTCATCCGCGCTGACGGCTGCTCTCTCTCTGTGTGGAGCGTCGTTGTATTCACCCGCGTCACACCGCAATCTTTTAATCACTAACTGATGGATGTCTAAAATATAAAAATAAGAAACCTAAAACAGGCCCGTGTCTGAACTATGACGTCAAAATTGGCCTGAAGCCAAGCCCGAGGGGTGTAAAAATTCGGGGCCCATCGGGCCAGGGCCTAAATGCAGGGCTATATTGTGTCATACAGAAACATGACTTTTCATATCACTACTAAGCTGATGACACTCAACTCTACTTCTCATTCCATCCTAATGATCCAACAATACCTGCTTACAACTCAGCATGTCTAACAAACATTTCTTGATGGGTGAAGACCAACACCTTCAACTCAACCTAGCCAAGACAGAACTTCTTGTGATTCCATCAAACCCATCACTTCATCACACTTTTACCTTCCAGTGAGGCTCATCAACCATAACGACTTCAAAAACAGTTCGAAACCATGGAGTTGCGATTGATGAAAAGCTAAATTTCTCAGATCAAATTGCTAAAACTGCTGGTCTTGCAGATTTGCTTTATAACATTTTTAGAAGATCAGGCCCTTTCTTTCGGAACTTGCAACTCCCTTTTGAAGCTCTTGTTCTTCTCTGCTCTATTTCAATGCTCCCTTGGCAGGTTTCCAGCCTATGCTGTCAAACTTTTACAATTAATCCAAAATGCCACTGGAATATTAATCTTTAATGAGCCAAAAAGAACACATATTACACCTCCGTTAATTAATTTGCAGGGGCGTCCAATAGCTGCTCGCAGAAAGTTCAAGACATTAATGTTCACATACAAAACCACCGCTGGCTCTGCACCCCTTTACCAAAATTAATTACTTCAGACCCATGTCAGCCCTAGAAGCTTACACTCTGCAAATGAATGACACATTCTTATGTCATCCCAAAAATTCACAAAATAACTTCAGACTTTTTAATTAACTGTTTCAGCCTGGTGGAATGACCTGCCCAACTCAATCCGAGCAGCTGAACGCTTAGCCATCTTCAAGAAACGGCTAGAAAAACATCTCTTCCATCTTTATTTGACGCTCTAACTCTAGTAAAATTTATATTCTAATTTTATTTGATCCGTCAGTCTACTTCTTTAAAAAAGTTACATGTTGTTGCTCTTTTGTTGGTTTTGCTTCTATTGTCTTTATTTGTAAGTCACTTAAAAAAAGTCTGCTAAATGACCAAAATGTAAATGCAAATGTAATATATTTGAAAATTAATTTAATCTAGTAATCAATTAAAGCTAAACATTACTCCTGCCTTCCATGTCACATGCTCCTTCAGAAATAATTTAAATATTATAATATATGGTTCTCAAGAAACATTTCTTCTAACTGTCATATTTCAAAATCCTGTCAGCACTAACATTTTTAGCCTAAGGCATTTTGCCTTTGTGATTTTAATAGCAGTGACAATAAAACAGTGGAGAGAGTGTTCATGTTCAGAACTTCCCTCTAAATACATTCACAAATGTGCTCCCAAAACTTTATTCTTATCTCTAAGGAGACACATGGATAGCTTAATATAGATCTGAGGACTTTGTGACACCCACTGTGTCTCTTCAAACAGTTCATCAACATGTGAACAGAGCAAGAAGGGACAGTGATTACACCGTGACTTAAGGTCTCTGTGACCTTGCTACCTTATGTTACATCAAATGGCGGACAGAAACCAGAAAAGCAAGAAATTAACCCTCTAATCTTGGATGTGTCTGATCTGTCTATCCTATGACAAGGGACGAGAAAGTCCAAACATTGAAAAAGCTTGCATATAGAAATTTTAATTGTACATTTTGTTGGTAAATAAATGTTTTTTATCATTCAGAAAGCTTCCTTGTCAATTATCTGTTTAGTAATTAACATTTGTGCTATTCTCAGGTTGACATTTTCTTTGTGGAAAACGTCTTTTAATAGAATACAGATACAAGCATGCTTTGAATGTCACACCATGAGAGGATATGGAGTATAAATGAACCATTGGAAATCTATGCTTGGCTAAACATGCGGACTGATAGCTTCAAAGAACGCTTCGTTTGTTAAATAGGCTGCATGTTTTTGACCAGCAACAACTCGTTTACAGCAGAGAATAGTTAATGTAACCATTAGGCTAATCATTTATGATTTTATAATGTCATAAAATACACAAAGCCAGCAGGCAGCGTAAGGTTGCATGTCAGGTCAAACTAATACAAATCATTATAAGGATGTGTTTCAGTTGTGAGGTCAGGTTGACTTAGCTAATGTTCTCTGCCCATCGGCCTGATTACCATAGAGACCGGGACAAACATTGCCCTGCTAAAGAGTGCTTGGTTTAACCATGTCTGTGCATCATAATGATTAATTAGGGCAAATCCGAGCTAATGGATGTAACTAATTACAGCCTCCTCATCATCTGTAATGAATTACCTAGTAGACTTTTCCAAGTAATTTGCAATTAAACAACTCTTTCCACTACTTCTCGTATGCACCATTATACATTATTGCATTATAAATTCAACTTTATGTCTGCACACTACAAAATCAATTCATATTATTTTTCCTGGAAAACAGCAAAATAACTATTTGTACACTCAAATACATTAAACACACTATCTATCTATCTATCTATGCATGCATACATTTAAAAAAATATTTACATCTATTTATGTCTATATTTATATAATTTGTATTATAAATAAATACATTTAATATATATATTTTTATGAAATATACATGTGTGTATTTATACATACATATTAAATATACACAGTACACATATTATGAAACTTTTATTTTTGGATGCGATTAATCGTTTGACAGCACTATCTGTAATTATAATAGCTATAGTTAAGTTAATTTCTATCCATCCATCCACCCATTCATGTATTCATAATATATATTTAATAAATAAAAATTGTAAAATATTATTAGAAATATATATAGCACACACACGCGCACACACACACATAACTATAAAAATACTAATTAGTATTTTTATTTGAATATTGAAATACTGAATGCATACACTAAACAATTATTTATTGAGATTACTCATTTTAATAAGGTAATTGATTGCAATTCAATTATTTTATCTACATTTAAATAAACTAATTTAGTTAAAAGCTAACTTTCAACAAAATTTGTTTATTTAAACATAGGTAAAATAAATTGAATGACATAAATAATCCTATTTTAAACAGTTGGAGCTAAATATTAATAACCAGAAGACTAGTATTATTCATTGTTTTTTTAGTATAGTATTTAACAAAATATAATAAAAAAATATATTCAAATCTTTTTAGATGTTGCAATGTCATCAAATTCACCATTTTAATCTTACATATACAACATTTTAAAAACAGTGCAAGTTTAAACTAAGGAATCTGTGAAGCAAAGTTTGAAAGTTTGAAGACAAGAAAAAAAAAGACAAATAAGAGGACAAACACAAAGTAGAATACTAAAAAGGATGACAAACATAATGAAGCAAACAAGTCCTCAAGGCATTTGTTTCTTACTCAACACTGACATTAACAGAAGGAAACAGTCTAGGTCATACCAGCTGCTGCCATTCTAAGTTTACAACTTGTGTGCCTCTCGGGCTTTAGAGATGAATACCTCAGTGTTTACAGACTGTTGGTTGTATTGAATTTGTTCAGTATTGCATGCGCTCACACTGTTCTGCTGCTTCAGCCCTCCAGTGGTGGAGCAAACATCCCACAGCTTTTACAACATAACAGTCACTGCTGGCTGCACACCAGGGAGTGAATATGAGCGAGAGTTGTACAGCCACACAGGGCAGGAGTGATAAATCTCAAGTCTAATTCACACTGACAATACTAGAACTGTCAAGGTTCAAAAACCCACAGAGAGCGGGAGAATTGATGTGCACTTCCACGTAGAGCGCGACGCGTGAGCATTTCTCTGTAACGAACAAATGTTAGAGCTCATGAGTCCAACTAAAGAGATACAAATTGCTCTACTGAAACTAGAATTATGCATCAGTACTACAAGTCAGCTGTCTCATGTCTCAGACTTGTGCTGACATCTTGTGGTAATGCATAAAGAAGCATGAAAGTCCAGTCCGCTTTTTTATAAAGGTTTAAAGAAAGACTTTATTTGGAAATTTTATCCAATCTCATCTAGAAGCTCTCATTTAGTGCATTATTTAAAAGGACTGTTTACCAAAAATCCAAAAACAAAAAAAAAACTACTCTTGTACTCTAGTGACTTTGCCTGTTTCGTAAAAAAAAAAAATAATAATAAAAT
>JAUYWG010000050.1:13448367-13458580 GCA_034779775.1 Enteromius afrohamiltoni | reverse complement strand
AGAGAGAGAGAGAGAGAGAGAGAGAGAGAGAGAGAGAGAGAGAGAGAAGACACTGGGTTCACGAGAGACAAGCTTTTTACTTTTTTAAGTCCTCAGTGATAAAATATATCCTGAAAAATAGTATTTTATTCAACAAAAACATTTCTAAAATGTAGGTGCATTTTGTAATCAACTTTTTGAAATTAACTATTTTAATGAACCACATGCAGTAATTAACTGCATGTGAACACTGCTAAATATTTTGCCACAAACTGACAGGCAAGTAATTTCACAAAAAAATTGAAGTAAAAAGTGAAGTACACCCAGTCTGCCTTCACTGGATGCGATAAAGTGACCAATGAAAACCATTTAGAATTTGTTTCAGCACGTCATTAATAGAATGCGGCAGCAGTTTTATGTTCATCTTGCGGGATCTCGTGCCACGTCACACCCCTATAACACACACACACATATATATATATATATAAAACTTGAGACTGACAGGTAAAATAAAGTGTCTGGGAAAAAAAGTATGTGTGTGTTATGTCTGTGTGTCTGACAGACATCACAGGTGTATTAAAAGCCCTTAGGAACATTTTCACAATCATCCTCTCCTGACATTGTGGGGTGCCAAAGTAATAACAGTTATCCAGTGCCGGCGAGCATTAATGATAAGGTGCTTGCCAATCTCTCATTGTGTCTCTATGGCTATGTGATGTCAAAATGAAAGCACAGAGCAGTGTGTAAAAAAAGAAACTAATTAAAGCTGAATTTAACTGGTTTGGCCTCCACACTAATGGCATTCGATTAATCATTAAACAGCGGAACTGCAGAGGGACGGGAAAAGGAGAAGTCTTGACATTTTGTCTCTCTCTTTAACCTTACATTGGCCTTGCTTTCTCTAAGCTTGGTCACTGTCACCTTTGCACGTATCAAATTTGTAAATGAGGACAATGCGCAGTGGAGCAAAGTAAGCAATTAGAAAAGGTATTGAATTATTGCTCTCGACTTTAAAACAGCTATATTTTCGCTGGAGAACAAAGTCTCTGTGAAGCCTGCTTTTGGATGTAAAGGCCAACTAAATTGTGACATGGAGAGGAGAACAAGGTGACTGGAGTGAACACTACATTTTAGGGGACTTGACAGTTGGTAAGGTATCGTTTGATTACAGGGCTTCGAAGCGTATGACCCTTCGTCAAGTTTCTTTTACTCCCTCACCACTCACTTCCTCTCTGCTCAATCTGTATTCTACGGGAACGGCGACTACAAAGATAAAGGGACCGAATCTTCCGGATAAGGGAGATGTATTGAATGAGACGCTGGAGAATTGAGCTTCAGTCACCCGAATTGTTTTCCCCATATAAAGTATCACCTTCAGAGCCATGCCCTCTGCTTGCTTGCTTTTCATGGCCATCAGACTCTCCAGGGGCCAGGGTCTCAATTTAAACAAACATCATTTTTTTATAAGATGTAATTTGAAAAAAATTATGTAAACTAGCAATCTGTGGAGAAAATCAACTTCCCCACATGCAAAAATATATTCTGTTCAAAAAGAAAACACGCATTAAATTAGTTTTAAATTACGGTGAAATGTTGTGTGATTTATCAGATATATTTATGAAAGCAAAAACATCTCTTTAAAATGTAAAATATTCACCTTACAGACTAAATAAAAACAACAACAGGAACACAGATTTTTAAAATCTAATATGAAATGACTAATGACTAAAAGTACAATAATTTACAACTAAACAGAATTTAAAAAAAAAAAAAAAAAAAAAAAAAGCACAAAGTTACTTCAACTAAAATTAAAAGAAAACCATAAACTAGCAATACTAATGATTAATAATAATAATAATAATAATACACTGGATGTGAGTAGTTCAAAAAAGGTTTTTATTTGGTTTACTGATATAATATGAATATATAGATTTAAACTACAAGCCCAAAATAATAACAGGCTCAAAACTGATTGAAACATTGTCACTGTTTTTACAGCAAGGAGTGATTAACCACAGCTGGCAATCACTTTTATTTATTTTTAAACGCGATAGGATTTTTTTCTCTTACAGTGTGCTAATGAACAAAAAGACTAGGGGGAGGCTTCTGATAAATGCAAGTGTGTCATTACGTTCACACTGTGGCAAACCACTAAAAATGAACCACCTCAGACAGTACTGAATCTACCCGGGAACCAAAACCAATCAGATTCTGTCCCACAGCGACACAACAAGATGGAACCACATGACAGCAGAAACTCAAATTAGTTCTACAGCAAACCAGAACAAAGTCAGACATGATTTTGTTTGCCTTATGTATGATAATAGGAAGAGGAAAAGAGAGGTGACAGATAAGGGGTAAGGGAATGAGAGAGAGAGCACAAAGAAGTTAGCGAAAGAGAAAATAGCACATTTATCCCCAGACGCTGCTGAATCAGGTAGCAAAAGCCTGAGGTGAATAAAATGTGAGACTGAAAACAGGATATTAACAGACTGATTACTGAATAAATCCCAATGCAGACTGTAAGATTCAATTGACTCCACATGGCAATTTTACCTCTAAAGAGAAAAAGTGACACAATGAAGAAGGGGTGGGCGATATGGCAAACATATCATATTATGTAATTTTTTTTTTAAAATATCACAATTCTCGATTTTATCGCGATTCTTTGCTAAACATTGTATTAAATTCAATGAGGACAAACTACTGTTAGGTTACTCAAAACATCTTATGTTGGGTTTAGCACAGAAAAGGATTGATAGTCGGTAAAATGTCAACGGAATTAACGCTTTGTATTAAAACGTAAGGAAAACTTATTCCCAGGCCCTCTCCTGCTCTGTGATCAATGAGCTGACAGCACACTTACAACAGATGACCATAACAAAGCAGCATGGGGTCAGTGACACAGACAACGACACTTTTTTACAGGTCTCGGACGATATATAAACATATAAGCATTTTTAGACACCTTTTTAGAACGCTGTGTTTTTGACTGTACTACCACAATCACATGTGATAAATATCTTAGTTCATTAATTAGAGACTATTTGACAGGCTTTTAGCGTGCGCATCCGGACAGCACACATATGAAATGTTTAATCGACAAGACTTTAAAGCGAATAATATAGTTTTGTGATTGCGAGTGTCCGGTGAGTGTAATTCTACCACTGAGTTAACACTGATATGAATGTGTGTCGCGTTTTACAGCATATTGAGATGGAGGTGATAAAATGTCACAACACTATGATATTCCTTAAAAAGCAGATCGCGGAGAAATATTTATCGTCCACCATCAAAAAAAATCGGCATATCGCACACCCCTACAGTGAAGCCATTTTTCACATGACCACTGAACAGTTGGTGGCATAACCTTTGTGGACGAAAGGGTTGAGTACGTTTAAAAATACTGCTCACAACCAACCCACAAGCAATGAAGACATTCATTACACACTGTGCTTGCATCAGCTAAAAAACCCTAAAATATTTTTATTCTGCATTTATACCATCTCTAATTGAAGAGCAAACTCTGCAAGACTGGGAAGTGAAGACATATGGCAGTTGCTAAAGTGTGAAAAAGGCTTAAAAAAAAGTTTTGAAAGCGTTTAGTGTGCTCACAAGTTGCATCAAAGCATCTAGTGCAGGTCATCAGCACCGAAGTACAGTAATTAGAGGTGACATTTGAGGGCGCAACAGTAGGGGAGCACAAATGCAATGTCTAACCGACCATTTTAGGTTTCTCTCTTCCTTTTTCGGACATCACTCAGGAAGTCCAGGGACAAGGCATTTATGACATTAATTGGAGTCACGCAGACCCAAAGAGTCTCGAATCCATTGGAAGGTTAGGGAGACGGATTTAGTCAAAAAAGGCATTGAAAGCGCCTCCGCACATGGCAGATCGAATGCAGAGAAACAAATGTGGCCGTGTGTGTGCGTGATGGAACGCTCCATCCACCTGGCACAAAACCCTGCTGACAGTTCGCATTGCCTGAGGTGGCGGAGGGAGTGTAAAGGACAGTCACCTCGTGCCCCCGCTGGAGGTTTGTCAAATCTCTGAACGTCAGCAAAACAGGTGCAGAGAACCCAATCCAGCGCCCTTAAAGAAATAGTTCAGCAATTCTCTTATTATTTACTCAAACGTATTCCGTTCCTTGTGCGCGAAGAGAAGCAGAAACTATTCCAGTCATTCTTTTAGAAGCATACAGTGAATAAGTACTGAAGTTTCATGCCTTAAAAAAAGATAGAAACGCACCATAAAAGAAGTAACCATTCAATAGTTATGTGTTAGAAAAGACCTAATTTACTCATTTAAAATCTTGAAATTTTCCATAGTTCAATTTGTGAATGAATCATTCTTCTGAGGAAGATTTCAATCATTCAGTTTATTCGTACGGTGAAACAGAAACAAAACACATGCAAACTGCAAATTCTCTCAACGCAACCAAACAGGCGCTGCAAACACAGAAACGCTGCAAACAGCATGGACCACAACAGAAATGTTTCAGGGGGACCTCAAAAAGTGACAAACCCATCTGGGACATGATTATTTGTTCCGTGGCTTTTGGTCAGAGCAGAGATGTTGTCGCTGAACTAAAAGGTCATTTTTTTGTGTGTTTATTTTAACAACCTGATCATACAGTCTTTTGGGTATTATTAGACTAATCTGATCTCAGTCACTTTTTGAGGTCCCCTGAAACATTTCTGTTGTGGTCTGTGCTATTTGCAGCACGTTTCTGTGTTTGCAGTGCCTCTCTGTGTTTGGCTGCGTTGTGAGAATTTGCAGTTTGCATGTGATTTTCTGTTTGCATGTGTTTTCTTAAGTTTGCAGCGTTTCCTCAGCCACCGTAGATTCGTTCAGAAAGATCTGTACAGAAATCCAGCAGATTCAGTCTGTTCAACTGGCAGTTAACTATAACTTTTATTGGTCAAATTAAAACTTAAATGCTAATGCATGGTTTCCGAAGAATTGGAAACATTTGCATATTTCTTTGAAGCTTGTCTTGTAATTAAATGTAAAAGAGCAACTAGCAGCCAGCCTTTATAATTTCTTTTCCTGAACAGGAGAAAGTAAGTCATGCAGATTTGGAACAACATGAGGCTGAGTAACGACAAAATGTTCATTTTTGGATGAAAGGTTCCTCTGAGACTTGGCAAATGTAGAAATAAGCAGCAGTCTACCAACAATGATAATTGGAATAACTGGGGGCAAAAAGCCCAGAAAAAAAAAAAAAAAAAAAAAAAACAAGTGCGAGTTTGCTCCGTCAATCAAGTCGATCACGCATGACAATGATTACCAGATGGAGAGCTAAAAACAATGTGAAGAATAATGGCATGATTTCTCGCCTACTCCTGACTTTAAATGTTGCTTTAACAACAACAGACATCATCTTTCTAAATGACGGAGCCACACAAGAGGGGCCATTAAGCCGTACGGAGGAACAATGAGAATGTCAAGAGTGGATTTTGCACGCTCAGTGGCAGGTGATGGGAGACGAGAAAGGCTGTCGATGGCTCATTTCCATGAGCGGTGGCGTTGTGCATCCTGGCCCAGAGCTGATTGTTTCAGTGTAGAACTGGCTGTGCTCCAGTGACTCAGATCATTGTGCTGCTGTAGATGTAACGATTTGGAGTCATCCAAGTTTGTATGCAAAGCTGCCCAATCCCTTTTGACTCACCGGGGTAATATGTTGTTCAAAGGAATAGAGATAAAGCTAGAGAGGGGAAGAAGTGAATGAAAGGGACCAAAAGGATGATAAGGAGAGGAAAAAATTAAAAGCAAGATAAGATGGGAAAGGTGGAATGAAAGAGAAAGCGAAGAAAAGTGAACTTGAGTATTCAAACTGGAAAAAGGCCAGCTATATCAGCCGGAGCAAAAAATAGCCTTTCGTATTTAAGGCACCCTCAGGTGCTACAAGAGGACATTAATGCAAAAATGGAATATTCGCCCATCTTAAGTTTAAGATGAAAAGCTTTCTGGTGGAAAATATGAATTAGGGATGTGCATCTACATATTTTTTTTTAAACGACTGGTTGGTTGGTTTCCTGAATAACTATATGATTAATTAGTCTTAAGGAAGGTCTATAAAATTAGGCTAAATTTGGGTTCACCTGAGCCAGTCTGACACATATAAAATATAGTATGCTCATATACAGAATACAGGCACATGTCCAGTTTTCTATTAAAACTATTAACTATGACTTACCTCAAACTCTTAGTTACTGTTTATTAATAGCTGGTAGGCGTAGGTATTGAGTAGGATTGAGGTAGGGCTGGGTGAAAAAAATCTTGATTAATCTAACATTTCAACTCGATTGCGATTAACGATTTTTTTTTTTTGCCCTCATAGTTCACTGACAAATCTTGTACAGTAAATATGCTCACATAAAACAAGTGAGAGAATTTTAAAAGAAGGGTGCATTACTTGATTTTTAAATAAATCCTGCGTGTGGAGGTTGCAGTCCTCCTGCCGAAGGATGCGATCCCTCCAGCCAAGATGAAGGTCAGGGTTTTACAGTCCTTACTTCATCATGCCCAAAAAGAGCGGACAATTCAGCCTGTGGTCCGACCCTGCATTCCTAGGACAGGTCTCCAGGCATGTTGTGGTCAACATGGATGCCTCCTCCACGAGTTGGGATACTGTATGCAACAGGCAAGCAGTCTCGGGCTCCTGGACAGGTGAGATGAGGTGCACCTGAATGCAATCTGCATTCATTGGCCTTTTATTTGAAGCTCAAAGGAAATTGGTCTCTCTGGCGAGTTTCCATATGTAACATCTCCATTCCTTCCTTCAGGGAAAGTGGGTTACGTTCGTAACCTAGACGTTTTCTGGGATCACTGAGTTTGCCATTTTTGAAAAGTACACATGATAAAATGCGGGGGAAACCTGGAGTATGACATAAGAGGGAACCTGTGATGGATCAAACATCAAATAAAGCAAAATAACAGAGAACAAAAAAATATCAAATTAATCATCAGGTGCAATGTTCAATACAGCAGCATTTTTAGAGATCACAAATCGGTTAAATAGCAAAAGTTATTCCTCCACCACCTGCGCGTGACATCATACGCTGTTGAACAAATCTAGTTCAAGTGACGGAGATGCGACCATGTTTGGGAAACAAGTGTGCCTAGCTAGTTTGTTTCCAAAACTATGGTGGTTGATGAGTGAGTTACTTTGTCGTACAGGAAACGCACCCCAGAACAGAAATGGCTGACTAGATGACTAGTATCCTACATACCTATATTTTTATTATACCTATAGATTTGAATAATATTATATAATATTAAGATTTGTATTTGACATATTCAGAAAAGATACAGATTTAGAGTTAATTTGTGTTGTTTTCATATCTGTGAACTTCTCAGTACATGGGTCAGTATAATATTTTTAACTCACTGATTGAAAAGTCAGTGACATGCAAAACAGTTTAAAATAAGAGGAAAAAAAAGAAAGTGTGTTAAAAAGAAAAGAAAAAAACAAGACAAAGTGCTGGAGAGAAGCAAGCAGAGAGAGGTAGACACAGTTTTTTGGCGGAACAGGAAAAAAAATAACACTCATTATGATTCTCAGCAAGGGTTGGACATCACAAAACCGCCTGGACTCCAACACCTGAACTTAGGCAAGGGAGCTCGAGCTGGTTTAATCATGCTCATTATAAACCTGCAGTCCCCATCCCTGTGCGCATCTCACCCGAAGACTAATGAGCGTTGAAGGCAGTTTTAAACCTCCTACTTTGCATCAATAATTCAGGGCCTGGAGGCAGCTCCACTTTAAAAGATTCCAAATCCGTGAGCCTCATTATCAGGTCTTAAACTGTGCATCGCTCCAAGGAAGTGGATTGAGTAAACATGATTTCTGCCACTTTTGAAAAGGCAGAGTTGCGCTTTAATTACTCAGAATGTATCCGAGTTTTCGCATAACTAGGCGACAAGCGGTGATGAGAGCTGTTCAGGAGAGGCAACACCGTGAGCTTTTCCGAGCAGATCCCAGAAAAGAATGCGGGTCACTTGAGTTCAGAGAGATGTAAGGGAAAAAAAATGTGGGATGAGGAGGAAGAGAGAGATATGAAGTGGCTGAGCTTCTTTTTCTGTCTCATGATGTCACACGAACAATCACACAACAGTTACAGAAACAGACATACTTTGAGATATATATAGTTAGAGATCATTTGAAAGAGTTGGTGATCATTTGAGAGAGGGTTAGTTAGATAACTGCTTAGAGGTTAGAGAGAGTGATAGAGATCATTTGACAGTTATAATTTCAGAGAGGGTTAGTAATACATAATGTTAGTAATAATTTGAAAGGTGGGTAGTAAAAAGATCAGAGACGATTACTCAGTTTGCTAGAGTGATCATTTGAAAAAGGGCTAGTGATAATTTGAGAGATAGATAACTTGAGTGAGTGAGTAAAAAAGGGGCTAGTGATAATTTGAAAAGGGGCTTATAAATTTGAGAGATAGATAATTTGAGTGAGTGAGTGAATGACATATAGATATAGTTAAGAGATAATTTGAGATTGAGTTCATAATGAGTGATAATTTGAAAGAGGGGTAGTTGGTAAATATTTTGGAGTTAGTTAATTTAACAGATATATAGTTAGAGATAATTTGAGACAGTGTTAGATCATTTGAGCGTGAATGAGTTAGTGATCATTTTAGAGACGGTTATTCAAGTCAAGTCACCTTTATTAATATAGTGCTTTTAACCATACAGATTGTGTAAGAAGCACTTAACAATATCAAATTGGAGAACATGGTGTTGACAAGATTAAACACTCAATTTTTAGCTAAAGTCATATCATTATTGAATTCAGAGACATCTTTGTCTATCTCAGTGTAGTTTAAACAGCATCTGTGCAATCAAATCAACAGTAATCAATAGAAATTAAGTGTCTCTAGGGATAATAGGTTAGCTAGTGATAATCTAATAGTTAATTGATTTGAGAGAGATATATAGTTAGAGATGATTTTACAGTTAGTTTTAGTCATAATTTGAGAGAGGGTTATGTAATTTAGAGAGTGGGAGGGTTAGAAAGAGGTTTAGTTAATTAGCTAGAGGGGTATGGTTAATAATAGAGAGGGATAGTTATTTAGGTTACTTTATTAGATAAAGTAAAAAAAAGATAAGACAGTTCATTCAAAGTAAGAAAAAGAGTTAGGGAAAGGTAGACAAATGGATGGACGGACAGACAGACGCACTTTGCTAGATTAAAGTGATGATTTAGCTCATCCACTGACATATCTTCTCCAAATCTCCCCATATATCATAACAAACCCATTATTCAACTGAACTATAGAGTCTGAAGTGCTCTGCATGGCTTCCGACAGCATAATATTGGTCATAACCAAGGCAGAAATTGCAAAGACTCCTAATAACTTGGCACATGCCCAAATAATAAACCTGACAACACTGCAGCATGAACAATGGCTTGGGTCTTAATCACATTTATAGACTTAATCACATTAGAATCAAAGACGCCAGCACAAACACCGCACATCTAAGGTGTTGTTTTGTAAAATGTAAGTGCCATGAAAACTGGATAAAGCAGAAGTAAAGCAGGGGTAATTCAGCATTACATTCTGGCTTGTATCTACATAAGCTATTTCAGGCGATTCATCCTACAGTATATAGGAGATGATCCATGGAGACGCAAGCCATAATAATGATAGATGATTCCCTTTTTTTTAAGGTAGAACAAGCCTTTGTTTGTCAAGTCATTAGTGAAACAGTTTGCTAATTATTGACAAACTATTGTGTTATCATTTACTCACCCTGTTGCACTATTTTTAACTAAGGAGATGAATGGCAAAACTACAATGTTGCTTTTGAATGTTAAAAAGCAAAACAAGAAAAAGCGAAAACTATTTTATTTTATTTTTTTAGGTGCCTTTTATCCCTTCTTATGAGCAGTCTTTTAAATGAATGGCAACATGCCACTTGGACACTCTGAAAAACATGGCACTTTAAAAATCATATATTTCATTTATCTTATCTATTAAAATCAGTTATTTTTCAATAAAGCAATGTGGGCAAATACCGTTATGACCAAAATACTTAATGATTTAAGCAATAGTTTACCAAGTCATATTATCATGTCGAGAATATCCTCTTTTTTAAGATTCAGAGGGACTTGATGTCAAACCGACATCATTAAAGCCTTTAAAATGAAAATGAAACTATATAATATATAATTGAATAATAATTTAAATATAAATTTAAACACACACATTATATATA
>JAUYWG010000050.1:13416079-13448267 GCA_034779775.1 Enteromius afrohamiltoni | reverse complement strand
AAACAACTATTTTGATCCACTGCAAATGTTGACTACAGTGTGTATTTGTGTGTGTGTGTGTGTGTGTGTGTGTGTACATATATAGATGAGGGGTGTAACGATACGCGTATTCGTATAGAACCGTTCGGTACGAGGCTTTCGGTTCGGTACGCTTTACAAAACGAACGATTCAGCCTAATACTTTTATACTTGGAAAAAAGAGAATAAAACGCTCAACGATGGGACAGGCTACATGCTGACTGCCCCTGCCACCCCCAAACAGACGAAAACTAGAAACACACACATTACAAACTATCACTAACTAGATTTATAGCACTCCTAGCAAAGAACAGAAAGATTGTGACCTTTATCTGAAGCACAACAGCGGCCCATGTGTTGAAGACACAATCTGTGCTGTCTGAAGAAAATATGGGCGCTCTCATCTTTCTGAACAAAACAAAAAAAAAACCAACAAAAATTAAAAAATGATTGAAACAAAGTTCCATTTAAAAACAAAAATGTTATTTTCTTTCTATTAGTTTATAACTACTGCAATACTACATTTAATTTTTATAAGGAGCATTTGGTTTTGGTTATAAACTGGGTTTTGTTTTATTTGCTGCTAAGAAAAAACCCCAGAAGATACTTCAAAGTAAAAGAAAAGAAAAGTATGATCTTGCTTTTCTTTTCTTTTATGTTTTAATAAATAAAAATGTGAAAAAATATTGAAAAAATACCAAACTGTGACACCAGTGTGTCATATCGAACTAAACTGTGATTTTTGTGAACCGTTACACCTCTAATATACATGTAATGATCAAGCTGGATGTGCCAGCTCAGACCACTGGTTGGCACTCCAGCGTCACATAAACTCTTGTGTCTTTGTTTCTTTTTTGCAATCCTGGACTCTTGTCAATGAACCCCTCGTATCTGTTATCATGGTTTTTCATTTATGTCTCCACCCACCCTGTTTATTGCCATAGTGTTTTATTCAAGTCTCCACCCAGTATTCTAATTTTGACGTGTATTTAAATTCCTGTTTTTTGTATTGTTGTTTGTATGTCAGTTGATGTTTATCTTGTTTCTGGATTCTGGCGTTCTTTGTTTTCCCGTTTTTTCCCGTGAATTGGATTTACTGTTGCCGACCTCGCCCGTCTTCGAATATTCGCGTTTGCCTATACATATACATATACACACACACACACAAACAAACACAAGTATACATATATACACATATACAAATCACAATCAACCACAGATCAAAGAGTATGAGGAGTTTCCCCAATATTAAGTACAACATTGTGGTGCTGTTTGTTTATGCTAATCTCATAAATACAATCATTCCAACATGAAGCCATAATTTAAAAAAAGTCACTGTCATGTCGAGAATATCCTCTTTTTTCAGATTCAGAAGGACTTCAGTTAATCTCAACATCATTAAAGCCTTACTTTAAAACCCCCTGAAAAATCCCCGTTTTGAGAATGAAACTCGGCAGAACTGTTATCTTGCCCTCCTGAGGCTCTTGAAAGATTCTGATATCTACTTAATGCACCATATGAGTTTCGAGATGACTTTCAATGGCCCGTTTCATAAAAAAAAAAAAAAAAAAAAATTCACACAAGTTTAAATTCAATCTGATAGTTACATAAAACATTCTCAAGGACACCTCGAAACGTCACTTTTCAATTTTACAGTTTGACGCGCCACTAAACAACAGAAAAAAACACAAGCTTTTATCCCTTTCTGAATGTTCAAATAACCCATTATTTCCTGACTACTCCATCCAACTTTTCTTTACGCTTCATTAGATTAAAAAAAGGCTCTTGACTTTCTAAAAGATAAGACAGGGCCGACATGAAGTCACCACCATGGCAACCATAACTGTGTTAAGTGATTGTTATGCACAGAGATGAAGAGGCATTGGGCACTACGGCTCTCGAGTACTGGATGCGTGAAGCATGATCAGCTTTTGATGGTAAGAGATTTCATGAAGGCCTTCAAACTCTTCTAAAAAAAAAAAAAAAAAAAAACCACAACACCACAACATCAGAGATCAAGCACACTTCAATATTCCATATGAGCTTCTTCTGGGTGGAATGATGCATTTCAAGCTACTTCTCAGTATTCTCATTTGAGGTCGACTCTGGTCTGAAGTACAGTATTTTTAGCTGTGCACACAACATCCAGAAATAATTTACAGATTATGCTAGTGCGCTTGACTTTTCGCTATATTTGCAGAGCGCATTACAAGAGAAAACAAAGCTCAAACGAATGCCTCTCTGACATATATGCCTAAAGCGCTTCAGGCAACCAACCACTTCTGGGAGAGAAAGGAGAAAAAGAACAGAACTTCAAAAACCAGGAAGGTTATTGTTCTGCCTCACGCGCTCGGTGTAAGAAGAAGCTCTGAGAGTTTTCTTAATCATACTATGGGCTGAAACGTAAGAAGTACCTGTTTGAAAGTGAAATTATGCAACCATCTTTGCACTCAGGCTTCCTGCAAACTGTTTGATGTATGGAAGTCATTACATTTCGACAGTCTCCACATCCACTTCATGAAGTTGATTAATCGCCATACTTGCCTGGTTTGGAGTCAGACAAAGGATCATTTCAAACAGACACTTTAACTCTATTCTGCTTTTTATAAAGCCTGATTTCTGTTGATCTACTTTTATCTTTCAACACATCCTGATCGTTCCTCTCTTTTTTTTCTTTCAACGAGATTTCCTTTGTTATGCAGCGACAGCCAATCATAGTTGACCTTTACACCTTTAGAGTGATTAGTATGCTGAGTGCTCTTAGTCATTTTAAAGACAAAAGAAAAGCGAAACACAAGAATCCATTTAGCTGTAATGGTTACTAGAATAAAGAGGTCATTCTTTTCACCTAAATCAATTCTCACCTTCTGTTCGGATGTTTCAACATGGCAGTTGTGAGCGAGCTGAAAGTATGAGTATTATAATAAACCCCTTTGATTTGTTCATTTCAAAACGTCATACCGGATTACCCTCATTCGCTTCACTCCACTAAAATATCAAACACACACACAGAGCACTGCAAACAGTGACCCAAATCAATTAGCCGTGCCCTAAAATCTAATCCTGCTGCATGAAGAGCGCCGCCGACTAAAGCCATCTAAAATAAACCTTATCATTTTCTCTTTAGATGAGGCATCAGTGATATTTACAGTTGGTTTGAAAAACCATAAAACGAAATGTGATAAGAACACGGGGTTACCTGACTGGAATGGTGCTAAAATACGACCTGAAATCTCTGACAGGAATTATTTCTGAGGGATTTTGGTGTCTTTTGAAAGCTCCTCAGAATCCTGTTGACTTCTAAGGGATGTGAAAGGAAACAGGAGCTGCTCGGATACTCACCGAGTTGACTCTCGGAGGGAGGTTTGTCAGTGTCACGGATCTGAGAAGAGAAGTTGAGAGAGAGAGATGACATTAGAAGCAGTGTGGATGGAAGTAAATAAAAGTCCAGCCTGGAGGCACTCAATACATCATTCGTTTTGACAAGACAATCCAGCACTATATTAAACCATGTCAATAAGTCCCACCTAAACACTAAGGGAGAGAGACAGATGACTCACACCTATTCAGGCAACTAAATTGCAAACTAATGATTATTCTCAACATATAATGTTGTCTTCAAGTCCTCATGGGATGTTCTTACTGACAACATCAAATGTAATGTGCATTCAAGTGATTTTAGTCATAAAAATGGGTTTCTGGGGCAAATTTAATGGTTCACTTGCTTGAATTTGAGTAAGGCAACAATAACAACAACAAAAATGAAATGCTAACATACACTAGGGTCTAAAAGTATGGCACAAACTGAAAAACTGGAATTTTTAACAAAAAGAAACACCTTTAATAAGAAAAAATATTAAGAAGAGAAAAAGTAAAATGGTGAAAACTTCATGTTAAAGGACATATTCTTACTATTTACTAGTTTTTTTGTTACAATTCATATGATATTGGTTGATTATTAGAAATTATAAAGCACAAATTTATACCTTATTCCACATGACCATATTTTAGATCCTTTAATCTATCTCATATATATATATATACATACTTAACAGCTACCTTACGAACTGTTAATAAGCATCATATTAGGAGTGTGAGGGAAAACTCAGTTATAATAACTTAGTTATTAGTGAATGTGTTTCCTAATCTAAAGTGTTACCATAAAATGAAATAAGAATCAATTAGATTCTAAGAGATATATTAATTATATAATTTACGTTTATGTTTTTATTATGACTGTACAGCACTGTAAAACGGTGCTTTAAAAATAAAGAAACTAAATTCAAACTAAATGTATTGTATGTCTGTGTTTATATTTTAACTTAAGATGATTTTGAAATTGTTTTTTGTTTTTTTTAATTCTGTGTATTTTTATTTAACATATTATAGAATATAAAAACAAATATTTGAAAAATTAAACATTAATGAGTGTGTGCATAACATTCACATATAACAAATAGTATGAAACATTTTTCTATTGTTGTCGGTTTGAATTTTACAAGTTTTACATGACAAAGAACCTTTTATATTATATTTAGATTATGTTATATTGCTGCATATGTACATTTTTAATATATAATATATAATTGAATAATAATTTAAATATAAATATAAACACACATATACAAATCACCATTAACCACAAATCAAAAAATATCAGCAGTTTCCCCAATATTAATTACAACATTGTGGTGTCGTTTGTTTATGCTAATCTCGTAAATACAGTCATTCTGACATGAAGCCAGAATATGTCTCCCTGTATGCATACATTTGCCATTCAATTAAATTCCTAAAAGAAAAACAAAATGTGGAGAGGATCCTCTGGGTTGTTTGAACTAATAACTCATGATTCGCCATGCCTTTAGCTCCTGCGAATTGGGTGGCTTTGGTGCCCGGAGCCGACGCTGTTCTAACCGTGAGCGCTTAGCTCAATTAGGGCATTAGGAGTCTCATTCTGCCATCAGAGCTGTCAGCGCTGCCAGTCGACTGTGGAGGAAAGAGTGAATCGATCACACTTCCTGTTGCAAACTTTGAATGAGACTTCCCCGCTCAACTCAAATCTAACGTCCTTAGGGACACGATGAGAGAAGCGAGCAAATTCCAGCAATATTCGATGCTCTCCCTAGTAATATTGTGGTATATTAGAGGATAACGAGGAAAAAAGGAGATGGCTTTTGATTTATTGCAACCACTCTGCTAACAATTACTCTAGTCCTGAGCTCCAAGGAGCCCTCGGAGAGCACAGTTTAAACAAGTCATATATCTTTACACAGGGCAAAGCGTGGCACATCATTACAGTGAGAGGGAGAGGCTGAATCATCAAGGTGATGTTGTGAATCATGGCACGGTTAGGGGTTCAATCCACCGCAACCTGAAGAGGAGAAAAGCATTGATTCTGAGGCCCCAAGGGACCAGGAAAAGCAAAGACAAGGGCCCACTGTGATGAAACAGCCATCTCTACTTGTATCATCACCACCCCAGGTATCTCATCACCGTCCTTGCTCCAAATACACAAACGGAAGTGTGGAGCTAAGATAGGAGGTGTAGTCTGGTGATAGTCCATAAGATAGCCCATCCTCAGTCTGGATCTAATCAGACACAAATTTTTGGCTATACACTAATATTTTGATGTTTGGTTTCAATAAATATTATTTATGTTCAGCAAGAATGCATTAAATCATTTAACTGTTCACAATAAAGGCATTTGAAATATTTATGTAAAGGTTTGTATGAAATGGCGTTCTTTTGTACTTTCTATTCGTCACAGAATCCGGAACAGAAATGCATCAAAACTTCGACCAAAATTAAGCAGTAACATTGATATTAACAAGAAATTATTCTTTAGCAGCAAACGAGCATCGTTTTTAAAGGATCATGTGACACTGAAGACTGGAGTAATGATGCTAAAAATTCAGCTTTGACAACATAAAAAAACAATACTGCTTTAAAGGCATATATATGCGATTTTTGTAATAAAATATCCAAAAGCCACTTGCACTGTGTTATATATTTCATAGGTTATCTCAAATGCTCTGTAGGATTTGTAAATTTAAAGAAATTTCAGATTTAAATAATGAACACATAAATTCTGATCGCACAGTCTAATACATTTGACTGTTTTTTGATATCTAAAACTGGCTGAAGGGAAACATGATGCACTGCTTAAATGATTTATTTTTCAAACTGCTCTGATTTAATTAACAAAAACCTGTTTTAAACAACAAATAAACATGGAATTAACTGTAGCTTTAAATGTCTTTTAAAAGTATGTAGGTCCTCGCCAGAAGAAAAAAAAAAAAAAAAAAAAAAAAAAAAAAAAAAATCAAAATTGTAACGTTGAGCCTCGCTTCTCAGCGAGCAGACAGAAGAAAAGCAAAAGAAAAGCATTTATTTACCTGAAAACAAGGAAATGCTGACGAACACGCAGAGACTTTAACATTCCGCATTGAACTTGAGACAGGGAGTGACATAAATACTCAGACCAATCAAAGACTGAAGACAATACACCTGGGAAAGACAGCTGGCAGATAATCAAACTCTAATGACAGGGGCGGGGTTACAAACGATCAGAGCACATGAAGGAATGGCATGAAAATAAAACATAAGGAGCATGTGGACAGAATGACAACAAGACAAGGAACGCCTACGGTGTTACAAAAATGACATCTTTTTAAAATCGACATGTCAGTGGGATTTCTGAAAGACTAGTCATTCAAAAAGCCCTGTATAATTAGGCCGGTTTACGTCCACCAGAGGCCGTCAGATGTGCGTCTGTGAATAAATGGATACCAAGTGCACGCTTTCAGGTTAACTGACAGATATTGAAAAAATAAGTAGGGAAATTAACAACCGTAACCTTTAATTGCACAAAGCTACCACAGTCCTCATAAAAAAACTATGCATAATAATAGATACTCCACACACACCAGGTGAATTTGAAATCCGACAGTAATTGTCTTGAAACGTACTGTCGAGGCTGGTGAATTTGTTTCAAAAGTGCTGCTTTGAAGGCTGGGGTTTAATGGGCCTGAATTTAGTCACTTCTTAGAGAGGGTTAATTGACTGTCAGCATGTTAAAAGCCTTTATGAGAGGTTGCATGTCTAAATTCAACTCCTGCAGTGAACTGTACCACTAAAAAAAAAAGGTACAGCCACATTTTCTCTTTTTTTGCCTATTCTTATGAAATGAGGCATGCCATAGCTGATCAAACTGTGCACATCTTCTCCCTCCCACCATGCTATAGATATAGATCACCTAACATTATGCCACATAGCTCGCATCCACACAGAAATTTCTCACTTATATGCATGTTTCCTTTCACAGACTCATTTTCATCATATAGTCAACAGGGGAGCGATATAAATCTGTTTGAAGGAAGTGGATAACAGGATGCCAGGCAAAATGTCTTCACAGACTACTTGTGCTGTCAGATTTTTGATCTGATTGCAATGTGAGGAAAATTAATGCATGGGCAGAAAGGACCACATCAGAACTGATTTAATTCAGTGCCAGGGGTGGGTATGAGGCACTGACTTAATTAGCTTCTGTAGTTTAAGTCAAGCTCAAGGGTTTCTCCTCCTCTTCTTTGCACATACTTTCTGAAGCGGACTAAACAGGAGAAAATGGGCCAGTGCAACAGCTGTCGTCTGGATAACAGATAAAATACAATAGAGCGGAGGTGGCTGTATCATGCTACTTTGCGGATTACACAACCCTGACCTTCTATTGTCTACTGCAAGAAACCCTGACACATTAAAATTACACAACCTGCTCATCCACTTCAATCTTTAAAACCGCGCAACAACAGCTTTAGTTTTACAGAGAGTGTGTTTTCAGGGGCATGAGGTATTTATTCTATACAGAGTCTACTTGATGGACAATTTTAACATTCCCAAGCATCATCCATTTACAATCCCTGTACTTTTTATACACAAGGATCTAGTAAAATGTGGAATATTTATTGTAATTAAATTGTCTGATAATAGTTTATTAATTAATATTTTTATTAATCATTTAAAAAAATAATGTATATTATATCTATTATTTTGTTTTTTAATAAAATGCTTTGGGAAATATATAACACACACACACATATATATATATATATATATATATATATATATATAGAATTTTGTCTTGAATTTTTTTTTTTATATTTAAAACAATAATTTTACATTCAATCCTTAAGTTAATGTAAAAGCAATATAAAGACCGTATATATATTTTTATTTGTATATTTGCATTTTTATGACTAAAGGCCAGTATCACTGATACAGGTTTGAAAGTTTCTAATAATAAGCTGACAAGTTGAATCTATGTCGAAAACTCTTCTATGAAATAAAAATACTAAAAATAAGCAATTATGAATTATAAAAACAAATTTAATTCATTTTAAGAAAAAAAAAAAAAAACATGCTTACGAAGAAGAAAAACAAAAAACATTACTTAACTTAAGAGACCTAGGGAAGGTTTATTTTTCCCAAAACGCATTAAGAAAATTATAGTCCAAGACAAAACTGAGAAGGAATGGAGGACAGTCTCTACCCACCAACATGTGGTACACTGGGGATATCAGAGACAAAAACAATGCACCCAGTAGAGAAAGGCTCCATGTGGGCAGTGCTAAGAATATCAAATAAAAAGCACAAGACACACGTGGGACTCATAAAATCTTTTCTCTTGCTTCACAAGGTCAAACAAGCAAATCATAAATTCAACACAATGTGGCATCTCAGGGCTTCTGGGAGCCTGTTTCGCTGCTGATACAGCCGTCAATGAACCAATTACTATTCAATGGCCAATGGCAGAGTCAGAGTCAACTTCCCATCCATACCCTGTGCTTTAAAAAACTGTTGTCACAAAGCTCATCGGAAAAGCCTGTCTCTCTCAGTTGATGCCTGATCTAAGCAACGGGTCTCAAATAATCCCTTACGATGGCCGTTTCTCATCCTTCTGCAGGAAAGCAACAATGCAAGCCCAGAAAAGCGCCGTTCCCTCACCATTCCTATTGCCTCCAAGTACGCTCTTCTGTGGGATACGGGGGGCTCATGAGAAAAGACAGTTCAGCACAGATGGCGAAGCCCAGAACAGCCAGTAAAAGCATGCTGAGATTGCAAGCAGCAGCAAGTAGCTTGAGTGACATTTGCAAGCTGGCTCTCGATATCCTTCAGCTAAACCAGCACTGACAGGACTGAACCTGTTTGAAGAGGTAAAAATTAATCACCAGTTGTTTCACATGGGCAAGACCGCTTGAAATTACAGGGCCAAGCTTAATTGGAGTTGGATTTAATATGTGTGCTCGTCTTCCAAGAGCAATTCAATCAAGGGAATCTTCTGAAACATCCTTGATTGGACCCACTTTTTATTTTTTCCGTACACAGGCCAAGGCTGGTTCACTCTTGTGGTTCTCGTGATATATGGGAGAGTATTCCAGCACACACCAGTGACCTGTCGAGTTTCATTTGCCCTCTGTTCCCTGAGCCATTGAGATTCCGAGTCCAGCGCCGTTTCTCAAGCTGCATGACCAATGCGGCTGGTTATTGAGAAAAAGGTTGACAGCAAAGGTCATGCAAGATTGAAAAGTTGAAGATGAAAACTGCACCTTGGTATATCTTTTATGAGCAGTTTGTTGTGCTTTAAATCACATGACTTGCAGGTTGAGGGTTTTTCTCCATATTTCAAGGCAAATTGTAATCCCTGACCTGTATCCAAGAGCAAGGATAAGTGTACGACCCAACAACATCATTTGATTGCAACCACTGTCCTGTAAAGACATGCTGTCACGTAAAATGCATACATTTTACAGAAAATGTTACAGTACCAGGTTTTCTGAAGTACCGGTGGTACCGAGCACCCGGTGAACCCGGTTCTTGCTGCGCTACCTGAAAGGTGCGCACTGCTACTGATGAGGCGGCTCTGAATCTGCTCGTTGAAAAGAAAGGAGGCAAGAGGCACGTGTGGAAGTATTTCACAATAATGTGGAAGTATTAAAAATATACCGTACATTAATTTGAATGTCGGATTGAAATAAACATTGCAATTCGCTTAATTAATCGTTAGCATAAGCACGGCTAATGCTAACGCCAGTATCAGAATAAAGTTTCTTTATGAACTATTTAATGCTCCTATAGCGTTTAAAACAGGACATGATAGTGTACTATTTTTACACACTAGAGGCTTTTAAATGACCGGTGTAGCCAAAATATGCGTGTTAGAGAACGAATGTATGGTTAATGTTTGTATCTTTAAAATCGGTCCATCAGAAAAGCAGCCTTGGTTTTTTTTTATTTATTATAATATCAAAGTATTGTTCAGCCATGGCATATTTTGTTTAATTTATACAAATGTTTACGTTTATAAATAAAAAGAGTGTGTTATTCAATCATGTTTGTTAATTTATTGTTTGTTATTAATAAAAATAGCTTGTTGTTCAATTCATGTATTGCTTTAGTACCGAAATTGGTACAGAGAACCGTGGATTTTCACTGGTATTGGTACCGAATACAGAAATTTTGGTACCGTGACAACACTAATACACTAATATATATTTTAGTGGACCTTTCTAACGGTGACTCGTAACTGTGTAGCTTGACACATTTTTTTCTACCGCATTAAAGGTACTCTATGAGATGTGCAGGATTTTAGCTCAATTTAATTTTTATCCCAAACCGTATGCATCACCCCTTGATCGTCATGCTGTCTGCCCTCTGAATACATTGGGAAAAAACAAAGTCTCTCTTTTATTTAGACATGTTAGCTTGATGTCAGCTCTGTCGCTGTCTCTCTTGGGTTAGCGCCACCTTTCGTATTAATCTGATTGGCGCGTTCACGGTAGTTACAAAAACACTGGGGGGAGGGGGAGCTTGCACTGTTTTGTTTTGTATTTAAGTGAAACGTCAACAGAAGCGACGTCAAACAACATCAGATAGAGCACCTTTAAAGTATGAAACACAATGCAATCATATCAATCATTCATCAGGGAAAGTCCTTAGCTAAAGCAGGAGCTTCCATGTAAAAATAACTACGTGGTGCTAAATAGTGTCACATTTGTTTAACAGTAGTTAAAAAAGTATCAAAATGAAATAAATATGCATGAATTATTTGTTTGTTGTATTTATTATATTAACATATAAATGAATTAATTATTGTCTTAAAGGAATAGTTCACCCAAAAATGCAAATTACACTCACCCCCAAGCCATCCTAGGTGTATATGACTTTCTTCTTCCCTACAAACACAATCTGATTTTTTTTATTATTTATTTATCCTGGCTCTTCCAACCTTGGTGGTGCTGGTGGATGGTGGCCATGATTTTGAAGCTCTGTGAATCAGATACATATGCAAGTACTGTGTCAGAAAACGAACCTATACGCCTTCAGGCAAGGGTGTAGAAATAGGGGGGCTAGTAACCACTGCTTTGTCCCTAGGAAACATTTCGATCAAAAATAAAAATATATTTAGTAAAACCACTGTTGTCCAACTGTTTCTTGCGTTGCGACTAATCTTTAATAAACCAGGAAAAACAAGTGTGTTTTGTGAAAATGGTGCAATTTCAAGAACACAAATAGTTAATAGTCACGTCACTAATGGCTTTTCCTTTTTCTTTTCTACTTGTGAGAGAGGCAGTGGTAGCTATATGATATATATGATCTCAAATCTAGATGCGGTAAGTAAAGGAGAAATCAACTGTGCACGAAAATATGAGACAAATCGCATCATGTTGATTCAGAGACAGTGCGGTTATTCATTATATATGATTGCTCACTTTTTAAAATCCTTATAAAGCAACCAAATAATGTTTCTATTTAAATTTAGTCTTTTGCACAGGTTTCCATAAGGGTTATGATTGGGGATTGGTTTGGGCCATACTGTATATAAAAATGAATCATGAACCTGAGATTAAAATGATATTAAAATATTAAAATTAAAGTGGAACTCTGAGACATTACTAATATAGTGAAAATATTCTGTAGATGTCCCCACCGATTTCAAAATGAATCCTAAGGATTAGGGATAGGAAGATTCCCCGATTCGCTCGGTGCATCGGCTAAAAAAAGTTAACAATGCGATGCATTGGTTTAAAATGTGTGCATCGGTTACAAATTGGCATTTGTATCGCGATGCATCGTTTCTATCGTATCTGCATCGCTAAAACCCAATTTATTTCTTTATAATTATTAGTAGACATACAATACTTTCACTATAATATATACAGGCAGCACGATGAATCTGACAACACACTTAAAGCACCGACATGGTGTGCGTGACTCATCCTCCTCCTCTACTCGAATTCAGCTGAACCTGCTCCAGCTAGCGGGACGCCGGGTGAAAAACTTATTTCAATCGCAGCTGCTTTATGCCGCCGGTTTCACACTGCACGCGTCAGCAGCGCGTATGCACATCAGAAGCAGCACGCGCTGATTGTGCTTTCATACTGCCAGCAGCTGAACAGCGGCTTGTACTGCAGTAAGCTATAGACAAGTCTGTGGGCAAGTCTGTCGAATTTTCCAGCGTCCTTCTCTGAACTTTGATTTATGTCATTGCCTGCATACAGACTGTCTATATTGTAGTTTACACAATAAACCTGAGCAAAGTTTTCAATATGTGTATAGCAGATGCAGATGCCAGATTGAAAAGGTTACGCTTTAACATTCAAGACCAATTTTGTGGATTAACCCTTAAATTTGTGTTCTGAAGATGAACGAAAGTTTTACAGGTTTGAAACGACAGGAGGATGAGCAATCCTCATAAAATGTTAATTTAACATAACCAACACACTGTATTTATTTTTTTAAATGTTCAAATAAGTAAATCTATGTATCATATCTCCTGAATGAGAGCAGGCAGCACAGAATGAGCTGACAGAGCCAGTTACAACCAAAACATGCTCTTGCGTTCAGAAACGGACAGAAAGTCTGCAATGGAATAAAACAGAATCGACAAAGATGAACGGCTTGAAACTTCACACAGAGTCATAAAAATTCAGCATATAGTATTAGCCAAGACGCTACAGAAAGAAAGCTCAACTAACCTTCATGATTCTTATTTTTAACAGAATTTTTTTTTACTTATGCATCTTTTTTTTGATTCATGCATTTAATTGTGATATAAAAAAATTATTTCAGCATCATGTAATTTATGTATAAATCGACTGACAGTCCTAATCAAACACACTGACAAGGCAGAAAATGAGAAACTTCGATGACAGCAGCAGCATCATTCATTTGGATCCTTGATTGCAAGCAGTCGATCCTCTCGCCCCATGAGCTCGAGGATGTGCCGTCTTTGAAGAGCATTGATTTAACAGTAGGAGGGCCTGAACAATTGTCCATTCTGTCATCCCACTGCTGTGCAAATCAAGAGAAGCTTCTCAACTATTTCATGTCTATTTCTTCTACTCTCCATCTGTCTGAAAGGACCTAGCAGGAATCATTCATTAAAATGGTATTAATACAAAGTATAGAAGCGGTTTCCTTTATTTACATTCAATGCGCGAACCTTCATCTATAGTGAGAGAAACAAACTGAACTATTCACTTTTAATTTCACCTTCTTGAAGAAAAGAGAATAAAGTAACAAACAAAAAAAAGGAAATAAAATAACTAAAAGCCAAATACATACAAACACAAATGACCCCAGGCCAAGGTCTAAACACAAGCATATCAAGTCTTCCTTTCCACCAATTCTAATGCACTTACCTTCCCTTTCTCCTCTCTGTCCCTCATTCCCTCTCGTGACCCAGAATGTCAGTAGCGTTTCTGCTTGAAACTCAACAAATGCATTAACCGTGAAACCTATCAGTGGAAAGCAGAAACGGCTGACGCAATAAAAAAAGACTAGCATTACTTGCGGTGAGGATCATTCTCCCAGCATTTCAGCTGTGAAGGCCCCTGTCAAAGTCCCTTATAGTTAGACAAACTCAGTTTAATGCTTATTGCGAGACAATGACACAGCCTGGCAATTTGAAGATTGATTTGCTACCAAGTAAGCAACAAGTATTGATATAAACGCAGAGATTAAATTAATTCAAGAGATGCACTCTTTGGAAGCTAATGATAACTGATAATAAACAGTAGGCTATTTTGCGGGATATAACTGATAGATCAACTCCAGTTCAGAATCTGCACATTACAATGCATATTATAGATGATTCCAGCAATGCTAACTACTGCTTTTTAGTAGGTTTTATAATTTTCTTTAGGCTGTTTCCGTAGCGAATAGAGCAACAATAGCACAAGTGATATGAATATGGGTACATCTTCCTACATGGTTGTTTGAGGAATGAAAAGCTAGACACTGCAACAGTTAGGGTTACTGTTGCAAAACAAACAACATGTCAGAAATGCATTAATCACTGCAATAACAATCTTATTTTAACAACCTAAGCACATGGCCTAAAGCACACTGCACAGGCGCACTTAGGGTTGTCCCTATTCTCTTAATGAGTAATGGGTGAATTTTTGGTATAATGTGCAAAAAAAAAAAAATCTCCTATTCCTTTTAGGAACCAGTTGAGCAGATTCGCTATTTACATGCCTAAATTTGCAAGCAAAAAGACTGAACATGTCTCCAGAGAGGAAACTGAGTTGCTTGTAAGAAAGCCTAATTCTGATATGTGCAATGACTATCCATTATGACATGTAGGCATTTTTGTACGTACGTCGCCTACACAACCTTAATTTTTACGATCTGGGATGGTTGTGTGCTGCTACGCATCCCCGTGTGTGTAAAAAGCAGTGTGTATGTGTATTGTGGACCCACTTACATGTGCATTTTAAAAGGAAAGGACAGGAAAGGTTGTGATATGTGGCCAGGTATGCAGCAGTGAGAAGTGAACAACCACACACACACATACACCATGAACACACAGCTGGAGCAGTGGGCAGCCATTGCCTTGCTCAAGGGTCTCACCTCAGTCGTGGTATTGAAGGTGGGAGCGCTGGTTATTCACTAACCCCACCCACAATCCCTGCCAGGCCTGGGACTCGTGACCTTTAGGTTACAAGCCCAACTCCCTATCCATTAGGCCACGACTGCCCCCATCTTACATATGCGCTCTTTAAATAACAAAAAAAAATACTTCGCCGTTGACTTTAGACTAAGTTTCAGTTCGTCAATGGCATAGTTCAGATGCCTCAAAACAGCATTGTGCCAACAATGCGCCTAAAAACACCTCCTTTCCATACCAGCATAGCCACGAGCGCACAAATGATAGCAAATTTGCTATTTCTATTCTAATGCCTATAGACCAATGGAATTTTTGCAAACAGTGATGACGGTTTTTGTGGGCGGAGCATATATGGTTGCAGAAAATGAGAGTTTTCAAGTGGTGGTCAATGGAAACAGTGGAATAAAAGAATAAAAATGGTAAATGTGAGGTTATATTGGAAAATTATTTTGATTTTATTCTTGCAAGTCCCAAAATTATAGCTCACAATTTAATGATAAAATAAACTTGTCATTCTCTCTTTTGAGTTTACTTCCCACATTTCTGGCTTTTTTCCCTCAGAATGGACAACCCCACTTTTGTTGAGTTAAATCAAGCTGCAATGTCCGAAATACAAGGTATAAAGTTGTATTTGCAAGATAAAAGTCAGAATTGTGAGACAAAATAGGTAGTTTTTTATTTTATAGTAATAGTATTTCATGCTAACTGGGCAAATATACGTTTCATATGAACTGCAATTGTTCATAACAAATTTATGATATAAATCATAGCAGGTTTCATTCATTAGTCTATGGATTTAAACATCTTCGTTTAGCATCAAATTATGTTTTTGGCGACGAAATTCTTCGAAAATTATTTGAATTCCGATTCTGACATCCAAAGATGTCTTATTCAGCACATTTTTCCCATTCCATTCCACTTGTTACCAGTGTTGGTTTCTGCCACCACAATGCACGCACAGCTATGAGTGACATAACGGTGACGTCTTTACAAAATTGCATACCTGTACAATTAATTCTTTTTATTTCTTTTTTTTTTTTTTATCTGTGTGTTGTTGTCTCTGTACTGGACGCTGTGACACTAAAACAAATTCCTTATATTTGCAAACATACTTGGCATTAAAACTCTTTCTGATTCGGATTCTATTTAAACAACGTTCTGCAGGACGTGAAATGATAACAGTGTCTGGCTGAAATTAGCAAAAAACACTTGCATCACGACTGGTGCCGAATTGTGCTGGGTGAATGATAGGGCCCCTAGTATTTCATCCTTCAGTATTTGCTTATTTACATCCAAATAGCAACTTTTTTTTTCCAAGCAAGTGTATATTTCATATTTTAGGGGTGTAATGGTAAGCTTGCATTCATAGTGCTGGATAAACAAAACGTGTACAAGCTGTGATGGGTCTTGAGGCATGCATACAAACAAAAGAACAGCAGATATTACGAATTTAACATCAAACTGCTGTCATACTCTGATACACAACAGTAAACAAGCGTCAGCCCTTACCTTTGTTGGACTCTCCACATCATTTCTCTTTGTAGTGATGAGAGGAACTGGAGAAAAAAAAAATCAAACAGAAAACATCAGATCACAACAATGAGGGCTCCATTAACACGCTGAGAGAACTGCGAGTCTAAAAGCCCATGGTTTTCTAATGTAAATATTACGTGCTTCTTTAAGAAGAGGGAGTTTAAAGTCAGCTGATTAGAGGAGAATCTCTTCTCCTTTAATCTGTACCAGCCATTAGGGACTTCTGTCTGCACCACATGTATTTTGCAAAGTTTTTCATTAGAGCAGGAGAAGCTTCTCTCAAATTACATTTCCATTGATCCTGAGAAGAGAGCCGTTTTGCGAGGAGTCTCGAAATCGATATTGAGCGTCAAAACGGCAGTTGCTGAGATGACTTTTGGTGCCAGTGAAATCATTGGGAGTGAGCTTCGGATTCTGAGAATACGACAGCCATTAGACTGTCTTTGGATCAGTTTCGTAATTGCTCTTTTTACTTATGCGCTCCTCAGATGACATTATAAGGGCAGAGGCATGAAGGTGTGCATTAAAAATTCAGATTAACTCATATGAAGGTTAAAAGGCATTTGCTTCTACTTCACAAGTCCATACGCAACCTGTGAAATCTTCTTTTATATAACTCTTTAATGAGGATGAGCTTTACACCTTTAAGCCAATAGTTAGTTTGAATTTGCTTCTTTACTCCTGGCCCTGTGTGCTTGTAACTAAAATATTTATGGAGTCCAGTTCTCTGTAGATATCCCCCCAAAAAAATCTTGAGAAGCCTGGAGAAAAATTTCAGCATTATGAATTACGTTTTTCATATAAACATACAAACGGTGCCAAAAACTAAAAGTAAGCAGCAAAAAATAAGTTGCGTTGTTTTTGGCCTGGTGTTATACTGAATACGTTAAATATATGAATAATGCATAAACTAATGTCTCTGTTCTCAAAATGTCTGGTGGCTGTTTAAGCGAAAACGTCTAAAAATTCATTCATGCGGACAGCAATGACAACTAATATCTAACACTTGTTAAAAGAAGATGACTGGTAACATAGCTATAGAGAAAAGTGTAAAGACATCTAGACAGTATTAAAATTCCAAGTTAACTTCGAGATGAGGAAACATTGAGCAATATCACAAACGAGGGGAAACAAAAGGTCATGTGTAAATGTAACATGATTATGTGAGCTCATTAGACTCAAAGAGCGTGAGTGGCTCTGAGGATCTAATTATTCATGTTGGCTTGAAAATAATGCTGCTGAACAAATGATTTTAATAACAACGTATAGGTGTGTATTTGTCTTTTTATTTTATATTTAATAACACTCTGTTTGCACACACAGCTATGCTGTCAAGCGAGTTCAGGGAGTAATCCAATAATTTGCTAAGCTTAAACTTTTGAAAAGGCCAAACTAATTTAGATAATCAGTTTTATTGGATGCTTCGTGATAGGGGTGGGCGGTATACCGGTAGACAGGGTTAACCGGTAGAAATTTGTCAACCGGTAGAGATTTTGGATCTTCTTAACCACGGTTGAGATCATGTGACGTTGCACGTCACGTAACCACGCAATACACATTATCTTCGACAATGGAAGAGGCTGTGTTGCCAACTTATCGACTTTGTCACTAGATTTTTTAGATCCCTTTTTTTTTTCAAAAAAAGCGACTAGAGACAAATCTAGCGACTTTTTGGACAAACCTCGGCGAGTCTCTGGTAGTGCCGCGCACGCGCAAGCTCGTTTCCCCAGTGCGCGCACACCTCTCTGTGCTGCAGCGGTGAGTTCGCAGCGAGGAGACTGTAAAGAAAAAATGTGCATTGTGTGTGGTGTGTAATTGGTCTGGGTATAGGAAAAGCGATATGAATGACACTAACGTGATTTGCAAGTTATGCAAGAGCACTGCTTTAGCAAGTGGTGGAAACGGAGCATTCTAAAACGCTTAACGTTAAACATGCTTAATGTGGCTTAACACACCTAAAAACTGACGAGGGAAGCCCCAATTTCTGTCAAACCTTTCTTGTAGAAAATTAGATCATAAAAATGAAGATTAGAGAAATTCAGAGATTTTTTAACGATTAATTGTGCAGCTCTAATATATATATATATATATATATATATGTGTGTGTGTGTGTGTGTGTGTGTACACTATATTTATTTATTATGCAAACACAAACAAACAAACTTATTTTGAATGTGATAAGCCTTACAAAACACATTTGCAAATGTTTTAACTGATCTCCCAGAACCCTTTAAGCAGTCACTTTCTCTCTTTCTTACAAAATGTAAGCCATTAATAATAAATAACCCATGGGTGGATGGATTTGCTCTGCCCTGAACATCACTGCTGCTCTTTTTCCACCGTGGCTGAATCATAAAGGGCCATGGCATTTTCAGCATATCAGTGGGCAGGATGAGTCTAGGCCAGAGACGATATATAGGTCTGCTGTTGCTGTCAGATAATTCCCCCAGCGGTTCTACCCAAGCATCGGGTTGTTTACAGCTGATGAATGCACACCGCTACTGACTATCATCAGGAAAACTTCCCTAACGTGCTCTGCTCTCACAGCGGCAAGAGCTAGATCACAATTTCACCTCAAATCTAATATTCTGTATTAGTGCTGCGACAGGAACGCGAAAGAAAAGCAATACGGGAGACTCGTAATTCTACATCTCCCAGAGCGTGCCATTAAAATGATAGTAAAACGCAAGAAATGCGTTTTATATAAAAAGCTGAGCGAATTCACCAGCATTCGGTTTCATTCAGCCAAAATCTTTAAGAGAAAAAGAAGCATTAAGCAGATCCATCATGAGTTCTAAATAAATAACTCCACATAAATAAGAGAAACTGTAGAGTGAGAAAATAGGTTTCAACAAATAAAAATTGCTTCTTTTCAAGACAGGCTACATTCTCACATGGACTCAAAGAGTCTGTCAGAGTGGATTAAATATGCAACATTTGGCTTGAAAACCTCAGCTTCCTTCAGGAACGCATCCAAGTTCACTCCTCGTTCTCTGACATCTGTCGCAAACTTTCAATCTTTTCATGCCGGTCCCCTGAGGATGTAACGGCGAGAGAGACACACACGAGGGCCATTTACCAGCTCTCTGAGCGCTACTTTCACTGCACCGCTATATAGCGCTGTATCTTGATAAACACCATGAGAGAAAATTGTTTGCCCGAACTGACATCTGTGCAGGATTTTTTCCCGTTGTCTTCTAGATGAATGCAAAGAACAGATGCTCTTTTAGATAAAGTAGAACAACAAAGAAAAATGAGGGAAATTAGAAGCTTTGGATGAAAGCTGTACTTGCGTAATTAAAGGGCTTTCAAAGTCTGTTAGGATGAATGGATGCACAGTTCCTATGAACAAATATGCAATGGATGTATAGTACATCAAATCAGCGGGACGCGTAAAAATGCTCAGTACTCATCATAAAAAAACAAATAACCAAACTACTTCCTTCAACCATTAAGATTCTCAAGATGATAATAAAAAATAAAACTGAGGATGATACGCACTGTAAAACAAAAAGACTGTGATTTTAATTGGTAAAAGACTGTAAAAATACTCCAGTAAAAATAGTTTATTGCATTATTTCAATTTCATATGTGTTACCATGATGGTGTTCAGCATCTGTGTAAATGAGTGATAGTGGTACGAATTAATTACTTATATATTAACATTTAATAAATTATTAAAAATGTATAATAAATACATAACATTGTATTATTTTAATTACTTTTTTATTATCTATTTATAAATGAATTAATAAATAGTTGTAGTAGCAGTAGTAATAATAAAATAAATAATTAATAATAAATAATATATTTTAAAATTCTATACTTAAAGAATATATTAATGAAGTGAATTGTAAATGTACAGTTTGAAAAACTGATAATCATATTTGGGGACCTTTAGCAGTATTATTAAATTGTAAGTCTTTAAAAAAAAAAAAAGTGATTTATTTACATATATCTACAGAGACTCAATGGAAATTATTTAGTTACAAGCAAACAGGGCCAGGAGTAAAGAAGCAATACTTACTGTTAGAATTCATTTTAATGAACTTATTTTATAACTGGATGATAATGATGGTACCATACATCTAGTACGCTACTGATCAAAGAACAGGCAATGCCAACATCTCTGACGCAATATGTTCTGGAACGTATTCCCACCACACATCATACCTACATACTTCCACAAAAGTCAAGAAGAAAGTTCATCTTCAAACTCAAAATGCACTTTGAAGGTACAGGAATTTGCATTACTTAGCTGTGGAAGGCAAACAGGGAGATTTTTTTAACTTCGTCAAGAAATGCATTAATTTGTCTCGCTTCCTCAACCGCACATCCAGACATTTCCAATTTCCCAAATCAGACACTGTTTGCCTGAATCAGAATTGTAACTGGCACTTATTTAAAACTCAACTATTGTCCTCAGTATTGGCTTTTCTCTCTGGAGGAAATGGGATTCCAAAGTCTCAGAGCCACAATGAGAGCAGTCACTTCGGTTTGCTTCTGGAAGCCAAATTTATTGTTCATGCACGCGTGCCGTTTTCTGCCTGAAGGTCTTTTCGTTGCCAGGTCTTCACAACATTTCCTGCGCATCGTGCTTGTTGCCCAAGTAAGAATCGAGCTGTGCAAATTACGTGATGATATTAATACGATTTTTTAATTAATTACACATTCAGAAGTGTACAAAAAGTAATTTGCTGTACTCCACATACTCCGCAATTTAATAATGAACCTACAACTGTTAATCAAAAGAGGGAATGCATAAAGAGAGTCAGCAATACACAAGTGTAAAGCAAACAAAGCGAGTTATTAGTCATTACTCCTTCCATAAATCACAAAGGCGCACTGATATTTATCAAATGGGCACTCGGAGAAGTCCTCAAAGCTGTTTTGAGAGAATTATATTAACGACGTGCATTAGTTAGGAGAGACTTGCAAAGCACTGCCATTTGATTGGTGTTCCTGACATTAAATGATAACATTGAATGCTATAGAGTTTGCTGCTTCTGCATTCAGTCGACGTGTATTAATTCCCTCTTGCTGAGTACTAGACCCTGCTGCGATGATGATTAGGACCACAAACAGCAGGGGCACTACATAAAATCCAATCTAAAACATAAGTCAATCACAGATCCCTCGTAAACTACGGCTGATATTAAGCCTGAACTTCTCTCTTGACATTTCATTCAAAGCTGATGAGTGGATGCTTTTAAAACACACCAAATTTCATGGCTCCGTGAAGCTAATATGACCTGAAGGGAGCGTGACATATCTCTTAAATAAAAGCACCTCTGCACATCTTTCACTTCATTTCACAATCTCACTTTGGAAGCGGGTGGCTATCGTGGAGAAAATGTTTTTCTGATGACCTGTCAGAGTAAGGAAAAGGGAAAACTTTTGAGCAGTAGCTGTCGAGAAGGACTTAGCTGAGATAGACAGGCCTGATAATCACATCAAGTGCTTGTTGTTAAACGTTTATGATGGGTCTTCTGTGCTCTAAATAGACAAATATTGATCGCTCGGAAAATCGAAACAGGACGAAAGTGCACAACAAGTTGTGAGCAGAGTAGAATTTCATCATTAAAAAAGGTATCGCAGTGTGACGATGCCTCGGCTGTGTACCCTTCGGAATTGAACTGAAATGAGTGCTGTTACAAAGTCAAAATTAAAATATATAGATTTTTTTTTATTTTTTATGTTGTGGATTTAATTTTATTGTCTCATCCACGTTTCACTTTTCAAAATGAAACAGCAGATGTCTCTCAAGCAAAGTACGTTACATTCAAATAATGTCTTCCAAGTCTATATAAGGAATAACTGATGGAGAGAATGGAAGGCAGTGTGACACAACAAACCACCAACAAAGAACTAGCTGCTATAAAGACTTCTGTGTTGTCATCTCACATCTTGTGCATCTGGGCTAGAAATCTTTAATCTTATATACATAGATGTCTTATTAGAAGCTGTTTCTACAGGCAACTACACTGGAATATAACATATTGTAATTGTCAAAATTAGTCTGTGAGCACTTGACAGTAAGTCAACTGTGATTGTGTAACCGTAGACATATCTCTGAATTCTCACCTGTAAAATGTTTTTCCATTTCTTTGCTTGTACATTTTAGGGCTGCATAATTATGCCAAAAATCTAAATCACCAGTTATTCCCTTGAAATTGTAATTGTGATTATTAATTACGATTATCACAATTTACACTGAATGATGTTTATACAATTGTTTAAAGCAACTGCATGCCTTAATTTTACATGAACATAAGCTGAAAAACCTTTATTGCTTTTCTATAGTATTAAACCTCAAATATCAATTATACACTGGTTTATTCTTTAAATAATAAGCAAAACTAGATACGTTATACTAAACCTAAAGTTAAAACAAAGGAAAAACCATTGTAGTAGAGCTGGGTGATATTCATTGATATATTCATCTTGTCATGCGCCATCTTGACGAGCTACGCAATATCAGGTTCAGTATCGCAAATGAATCCCCCTGCAAAACTGAATGCGTTATAGTATATATATTACTATGCTGTAATAGTAATTGCGATTAAAAAAACATCTATTATCTGCAGCCCTAGAACATTTGCATGAGCATGACAGGAAATAACTGTCCATATAAGAAGCTGGGAATAGTCTGTATTTGTCAAGAGAAACCAAACATACAAATCTTAAACAAAGCATTGCTTACTTGCCATTATGAATATGAATCATGTGGATCAATTTCTTCATTTTAGACAGCCCAACAGGATCTGACTAGTGCAGACGACACAGTACACACTGCAAAAACTGAGCTCCAGTCTGCTAAATACTCCAATTAAGAGTGTAAGAAAAAAGCAATACATTGTGGCTTTATATTCCATTTAAATTCCTAAATGTAACTTAAATTTGGTCAAAAAGACAGCATGCAGAATTACAACACCAATTTGAGAATGTAAAATTAAATGGAATGAAATTCAAAGAACCTTGTGTGATTTAAGTGTCATTTTTAATAATATGTTCCATTTAAGTATATTAAAAATACAAAATCCTAAAATTATGTTATCCATTTATTACAATATATTTATACTGTACTAATTATACTGTATATTTAATATATTAACTTTGATTCATGCACCATGAAGGAATAATATCCAAGCATAATTAATTTAATCTGAATTAAAGGCATAAATTATTATATTATCATGACTTTGACGAGTCATTAAAAATATTAACTTGTTACATTCGAAGACTGCATTTGCAAAAACAGATAACTTATTGTTAGTAAGCTGTATTTTTATTTTTTTACCTAATCAAAGTAACCTAACTGCAGTTTGATTGAGATAAATTGAAATGCACAATGAAAAAAAACATGATTTTTGAAAACTGTACTGAAAACTGGAGTTATCCGTTTATCCAAATGAGCTCTTCATATAATCTTAAAGTTTAAGATTATTAATAAAGCTATTAAAATTGCTATTGGTTCACTGTCAAACCCCAAACACAACATGAGGGCTAAATTCTGAATTTTGGTCGACCTTGGTTTCCGTGCACATTATTTTACTGTGTCTCCAGTTAAATAATTAAATATAAAATAATAAAACTCTGTCTCTGTATTAAAGTAGATCTTCTGTTCTGCTGTTCTATTACAGCAGGTTAGTAAGTTGGGAGAAAACCGAGCATGCACTGGCATTTCTTTGCTCATCATAAATGCCTAGTTTGTCTCCATCTCCCATGGCTTTCAATCCCAAGCCAAATCCTAAGACTGCCTCTCACTGATAAGCAGAACAGAGCGCAAGTCTTCACACCGCCAAGGTGATTTCATGCCATCCATAGATTCCTGCACTCCCTGCATAACTTTAGATATGTATTTGACAGTCACTTTTTCCGACAGTGAGTACTGGTGTGTTTATCTTTTTAACTGTCAGGTGTAAACAGGACTTTTATCTTTCATAACTGCTAGCTTAAACTGTCTCCTAACTCAAGCGACGGAATAACTTCTATGGGAACAGAACAACATCTGTGGGGAAACAAAACACCTGCTGGTTATTTGACTTTTCGCAATATCTCTCATCGACTAACAAAACATCTTTGATGCATGTTTTAAATGGCTTGGTTTTTAAACTGTGCCTCACAGCAAAACCTCAGTGGCTTCTGACTGATCATTTCTTCTGCCTGCAGGTACACGCAAAAAGATATCTTATCTCTTAAAGTTTTGTTCTGCACATCATAAATAATACAGCAGGACAGCGCTGATATCTTGACATATACATCTTCATAAGACCTTAAAAAAGAAAGTTCCCTACAGGGAAAATAGTACAGCATATTTTAAGTCAGACCAGGGCTCAAAAGATTTTTTGCTACTGTCCCAGTTGGGACTGGTAGGGCAACAAGCACTGGCCATGTTTTCATTTGGCAGAACATTTTTATTCAACATTTTTTTATATATTTGTTTCTCTTTTCATAAAATATTACCAAGATATTTCTGTTCATGTTTGATTTTCATTATAAACATTATAAAGCGTCCCAAAATGTCATCCAATGTATTTAATTAGTGCCCCCCCCCCCCCCTATTAATAACTATTATTATTGCATAATTCTTGCAGTTTTAACCGAACTTCATGTCAGTCAGCCAGACAAATTGACAACAGCAACGTTCAATGCATCACATAAAAAACAAAGCTGAGACTGACAAAATTAAGATAAGGCAAAACTAGCCGATAGAGCAGGTGATGGTTTTGACCTGAAACTCCCTCGCGTGTCCCAGACCAGCGGGCCCTTACTGCTGCTCTGAACTCTGCCGGTGCTAGTACTAGAACTAGGTCAGTACCTCAAGATATTAGCAACCACAAGTCTCTTTCGCGAAGTAGCAAGGTGCATCTTCTTTGCAAATCAAAAAATGAATGAACAGTTATGTCTGAGGTCCTTCAGCATACATAGCCTAATTATTAATGAAGAGACTTTCTTTTTCCCTGTAAATCAAAACATATCAAAGCACTTTAATAGTAGCGAAACCGACACAAAATAAGGGGCACTGATAATATTTCTTATCAGACACAGAGAACAATTTGCCTGTGGTTCAGGTGTTAGCTAGGCACATTAGGTTAGTGGAATCCACAGGCTTTTTTACTGTAGAAACAGATGAGGTGCTCAGTCCGACAACTTGAATTGCATTTACGTGACTGGCATATAGGCATACAATCTTACATCGACCGCAAACACACAATTCATGCAGTCAGGTGGTTGTAGGTTTGATTTATGACCTTAATATCCACAAATGTCCATATTAAACAGTCTTTATAGGCATTGATCGATACATTAAAGCATCTGTACTTGCGCTCATTTTTCTGGCAAGGGTGGAGAAAGAGGAAGGTTTCAGTTACATATTCTTCCAACAACACTTCGGATTTCCACACTTCTGCTCCAAACTGTTGTGCTTCAGACTCTTGCACATCAGTCTGTTCAATAAATTATTTACAGTGACGACCAGACTCTGGCTGTGGCAGTTGATTCACTGGAAATCACATAGGATGCCCAAAAAATATTGTCAAGACAAGCAGCTCGCTACGTTTTGAGATACAAAATATCATGCCCAAAAATATTGTCAAGCTTGGCAGCTCGGTAGGGTTTCCAGACACAATCAGTCTAACCTTCAATGCACAAAATGCTGTCTAGACAGGCAGCTCACTAGGTTTTGAATCAACCGATCATACCTATGATGCCCAAACTGGTACCCAGGTAGCCACAATTCATTCAGTATACTAGACAGCTAAGTTTGAAAAACCATGCATGCTTCCCACATTTCGCTATATAAATCATGCAACTGCCCAAAGAAGTTGTAAGCATCCATTTAAAGGCACTCCTCGTAACTTAACGGAGTGCGGGAAAGCTGTTACAAGAAAAAGGAAGTGTCATTCGTGACAGCTTATTTAAAATAGGTTAATAGCCTTGTCATTACTAACAGTTAGTTTTCAGCATTTGCTTTTCAATCTGTAAAAGAAGTAAAAACGACTCATTAAAACAAACAGCAATAGAATTTAACCAAAGACTCTCGAGCTGGAAAAAAACTTCCTTTTGGTAGAGAAACGGGCAGAGAAATACTTACCAAGCGACCAAAGCAAGAAACATCGGGCTACGCTGTATCCGTTTTGAGAGTTTATGGAAAGCATAGTAGGAAGAAGCGCGGGCACCGCTCGCTGTAAATGTGCAGTAGCAGAGTGTTTGCACTGATCCTGTATCCAACAGTCACTACTGTGCGTGCCGATCACTACCCAGCTTTGTTTTGCGAAGACATTTCCTGTTGAACGCGTGTCTCAGCTGCGCCCTCTAGTGACCGCGTCGCTAACTACTACAAAAGGGGCAGTGCTTGGCACTAACATTACAAGTGCGATTAAAATATTCGCTAAAGGGATAGTTCAGCAAATTATAGTTTATTCAGCCAGAATGGCGGAACAGTTGCATTCACTTTCAATAAAATATGGCAAAAGATGACACGAGGCGTAAACGATCACTTTATACTTTGTCTTTAGTCATGACTTCAACTCTTTAAAACGATATTTTCAATAAAACCCTGATAAAATACATAAAAACGCAGAGCTTGAGAGCGAGATATATCTTTCTATTAAGTTTTTATACAACTGTCCATTACATTTATGAAGTTTTTTCCACGCGTGAAATATGCCAACAGACACTGAAACGATTTAGTCGATACTAGATTTTTACTGTTAGCCACAGTAACATCCTCAAACTAATCTTTTTTTTTTTCATTCTGTTTTCTAAAATAAAAAGTAGCCTAAGGATTTGTCCGACCATGCACACAATTAAATCATTAGATTTTAACAAACTGGGATTCAAATATTGAACTGGTAGATTTTTAATATCCCCTGATCGTACTAATACACTCATGAACGTTATTAATATAACGAGTTCATAAATGCATGCTTTTTTATCTCGTACGGTTACCACAGCAACCCATCCGACGCTGAGAGCTCAGAAGGCTGCGCCGAAAGCTCTTGAACGGGGAACGCAATCACAGCGCGCGGGCTGGACCGAGCAGGGCCGCCGCTGCAGCAGGGAATGGAAGTTTCTGAAAAGCGATATAAATTAGTCGCGAGGACTAAAGTAGTGCGCGCGCGCGCTATCGATTACCGACAGGTTTGTTTAGTTGTTTATGTGACCAGAACACACCGCTCGGAGTGCAGGATGGCTGTCGAGGGCTTTGATGTGGGCTTTCAGAACTGCTGTGTTGCTGTGGTCAAAGGCGGAGGAATCGAGACCGCGTCTAATGAATTTACGGACAGATGCACGCCGTAAGTGGATTCTGTGCTTGCTAACTGTATGAAAGGTTTTAGATGAATAGTGACACTCCATATGTTAATATCCACCTAAACCGAAAGTCAAGTACAAGTTTAGTTAATAAGTTGCATGTTTCCTGATTTTATACCCTTGTCAATGACATTTACATTCCAAAACTAAAATTAGTCATTTGACTCTTTTAAAAACGTAACTCTCCTGAACTTGTTTTTGTTTGTTTTAGAGCTGTTGTGTCATTTAATTCAAAGAACAGGAGCATCAGTAATGCTGCAAAGAACCAGGTGAGCATTTCTGTGATTATATTTATGAATGAAGCAAAAGTATATATTACCATTCATATGTTTTACCTACTTTTTCTAGATGATTACCAATACTGCAAGCACCATCTCTCTTTTTAAGTGACTGCATGGCAGGTTGTTTCAGGATCATTCCGTTCAAGGTAAACGCTGGGTTCATTAGTCCCATAAAGAATCATCTAAGATGTGGATGTCCAGCAGTGCGTTAGAATATAGTTGCTCACAAATCAAACTCATCTGTAGTGAACAGGTGCTGTCAGATTGAGAGCCCAAAGAGCTAATAAAATCATCAAAATAATCCACTAGTAATTGACACTCTCCACTCCAGTCCATCAGTTAATGTCTTACAAGTTAACAAACATATGCGTGTTTGGAATAAATCCATTATTAAGATTAAGAAATTTCTCCATTTCTGTCCCGATGAAGAGACAAACTCATCTATATATTGGATGCCCTGGCAACGAATATGTTTTCCGTATTTTTTCATTTGTGGGGGAACTCTTCTGTTAATTTGTTTTTAAATTGTGACTTTCATTATCTTGATTAGGTCATGTACATTGACCAGGAGCATAATTTCTGCATCGAGCACGTCACGGCTATGTTGTTGACCAAACCGAAAGACATCGCAGAAGCTAATCTGCAGAAGAAAGTGGTGGAGTGTGTCATCTCTGTACGTCTCTGCACCGAAGCTGTGAATATTGGAAGAAATAATTTATTTTCATTATATTTAATGGCTACCAGGGGCATGTACCAGAAATAGAGGCTTTCAGTTAATTAGAAATTCTCCTAAAATTATTTATAGTGCTAATAATGTATCACAGTCATTTTTATTACTATCATCATGATGTTTTAGAGAAAAGGCCTTGCTTTATTTTCATACAGCAGTAACATTTTACCAGGCCCTTTTTTTAAATTTGGACATAAACCAAAAAAAAAGTGCAAGCCACCAATCCAATGGTTTGTTTGTGTCATTTCTTTGACAATACAAATGATTTTGTCATGTATAGATCCCCTCATTCTTCACCGATTCAGAAAGGAGGTCTGTGCTGGATGCTGCCAAGATTGCCGGCTTGAACTGCCTGAAGCTAATGAATGACAGCACTGCAGGTATCTTTTTCAATGAATGAAGCTCCCAACAACAGTGCCTTTGCCACATCCAAAGCAATGTTGACAGCGTCATTTATCATCCCAGTGGCGTTAAACTATGGCATATACAAGAAAGATCTTCCAGGCTGTGATGAGAATCCAAAGATTGTTGCATGTGTGCACATGGGCCACTCAGCTCTCCAGGTGACTGTTTGTGCTTTCAACAAAGGCAAACATAAAGTGAGTCTCAGCCAAAGTCAGACGCTCGTGTAGATCCCCAACTCTGCAATTTTCACGCATATCAGTGAATGCTCTGTATTTTGCAGGTGCTGTCGACCGCCTTTGATCCATGTTTGGGAGGGAAAGACTTTGATCAGAGGCTGGTGGAATACTTCTGTGCTGAATTTAAGTCTAAGTACAAGATGGATGTGAAGTCCAAGGCTCGAGCGATGTTGAGACTGACACAAGGATGTGAGAAACTCAAGAAACTGATGAGCAGCAACTCCACAGACATTCTCCTCAACATCGAGTGCTTTATGGACGATAAAGACGCATGCTGGAAAATGAACAGGTGTGTGACTGAAGTGTTATTTAGAGCTATGTATCTTTAATGCACAATTTAACTATAGCATATCAGTTATTGGCCAACACCAGAGGATTTTTGGAAAACTGTTTAAAGAGGTGTTTACACAACACTGTTTGCAACTAAAAATGGAAATATTTCAACCATTTGGGCCATTCATTTACACAACAACAGCGTTTTAAGGGCCTGGAAATGTAAATCTTTGGAAACATATGTTGTTTCTTTACAAAATTACATCGACAGCTACTGTCTTGGCATACGTAATGCAAATGAAATGGTACATCATTTTAATATTTGCTATTCATCGGTTACCAGGCATGAAAACATTTAGCATCTTATTGGAATAATTCTTAATATCAGTGCAACCTTATTTTGATAGCACCTTAATAAAGCTGCTATTACTTTATGAATAATCAAATATTGACAAACTGCATAATATTCATTTCTGCTTAATTTAAGAAAAGTTTGTATTGTAATGTTTTAATAGTCCCCTGCTTATGTCTTTCAACATGCCTAAATTCTCATCTTAACTGGATATCTGTATACACGTTGTAATTATTTGCAGTTAAATGCATGTCTGTATTGATTACATTACAGAACTGCAACTGGGCTGCTTAATTTGTGATTTGATCAACAAGCTGTCAAAGCTAAACGCCTTCCTCTTCCACACGGGGCCAGATTTGAGGAGTTATGTGCTGACCTGATCGAGAGAGTGACGTTTCCATTCATGATGGCTGTAGAACAGACTCAGGTGCGGCTTCAGGACATTAGTGCTGTGGAGATTGTAGGGGGAGCCATACGGATCCCTGCTGTAAAGACCCAGATCAGTAAGCTCTTCAGGAGGGATGTGAGCTCTACATTGAATGCAGATGAAGCAGTGGCCAGAGGCTATGCGTTACAGGTAAGTAGTAGCAAGCAGCATAATTTGGATATTTATAGCAGAATGGTGTAATAATGTTACATGTTTTCTATCGATTTTCACCTTTCCAAGAACATACAACAATAAGTAATAAAAAACAGCAATACTGTAAAAATTACAATAATTTTCCCACTTTTTAAAACTGCTAAATATCTGAGAATGTTGAAAACATGCCTTTTTTTCAGGATTCATTGAACAGATTTCTTAACAATTATTTGAAATAATATCTTGTAAATTATAAATTCATTGTATGTTACTTGATCAATTTGATCAGTTCTTACTGAAGAAAAGTTTTTGTAAAAAAAATAAAAAAATAAATGTACTGGCCCCAAACCTTTAAAAGGTATTGTGTTTTGAGGCATAATGAACACTACATTTTGCAGAACGTGAAAAGAGTGTGAACCTGTACAAAAATAAAATATTGACTGCATGAAAAATTAATCTGCTGTATAATGTTTTTCCATAGTGTGCCATGCTCTCTCCAGCATTCAGAGTGTGAGACTTTGCAATCACAGATGCTATCCTATTCCCTGTTTCTCTGTCCTGGACCAGTGAAGCAGATGAAGGCAAATCGTAAGCTCAGCTCGCTACTGTACATTATATCAGAAACAAGCCCAGGGGAACAGGCTGCTGTTTTCATTTTATTTGGTTTAACACTATACACTATCTACATGCATAGGCTGTACTCTCCATCTCCCATATTAATGCATCTCTTACTTGTCCATACCTTCCAGCTGTTACAAGATATTTGGCAGGAATCATCCCTTTCCATCAGCCAAAATGATCACGTTTTACAGGAGCAAGCCTTTTGTTCTTTTTATTCAGATTTCACATCACTGCCTTTTCCTGAGGCGAAGATCGATGAGAATCAAGGGGCTTTCCCTTTCAGGCCGTAGTAGCATTCATATTGAGGCATGTAGATGATGCAGATATCATATTTTGAATGTGAATTAATGCTATGTGTATCATGCTTCCACAGCCGAATATAAAGTGCACAACATTCAACCTCAGGAGAATGGAGAAAAAGCAAAGGTGAAAGTAAAAGTTCTAGTAAACGCCAGTGCTCAGCTACTATGGTCCTGAGGGTCAGCTCAAATCAATCTGTAACCATAGAAAAAAATGAGATTCGCAGTCGTGATGGGTCTGATGAAATTGACATAGAGCTGCAACATTGTACTTGTTTCATAATCATGAGTGTACGGACAGTATAAGCCAAATAATGTGTCATGTAATTCTTGTTAACATTTTCTTTCCTGGATGTTATTCAGTCATTAACAAGTTGTTATATAATACTTTATTTATTTATTTATTATGTAAAAAGTAGTGCTGTCAAATGATTATTAGTGAGTAATTGCATCCACATTAAAGTTTTTATTTACATAATAAATGTGTGTATTGTGTATATTTATTATGTATATACAAATACACACGCATACAGTATATATTTAGATCTTTTTTAAATGTATTAACATGTTTTTTTTTATATTCATAATTTATATATA
>JAUYWG010000050.1:13389587-13406186 GCA_034779775.1 Enteromius afrohamiltoni | reverse complement strand
GACATCTAAAAGGAGACGTCCAATAGATGTATTGCAGATGAGCAAACAACCTAAATAATACGTCTTGCAGATGTAAATACAGACATCAAATAGACGTCTCCTAGATGTACTTGTGCTATCAGGGTGGTAACTCCTCAAGAACTGCCCACTTAATATAAAGTGTAACATTCTGGACACCAACCAAAGTTTATATGTAAAGCCTAATTTACTGGCCGCTGCTGTGTAACATCAGAGGAATTACATGCTAATCCATAGAAAGGGTTGTTACATGTGTGTAGTTACATACACATCTAGTTACTATGGAAATACACAGGTATTAGGGACACTTAATATAAAGTTGGACCTACTTTGGTCACTAATCGTTCAATCACCTTGAAGCAAACTTTGTCAGTTTTAGAAGATCAACTTATGAATATGAAAAACAGCGCATCTGCTTCCTCAGTGTTTCTGAAAAGCACTCACCGAGCCCTCAGAGCAGCTCACCACCTGTGTAAACTCCTCACTGTATCCGCAGCACAACACTGGCTCTTTATGGGACACAATCTGATTGCCTTTAGGCTGTGGTCTACAACAGATGGAATATGAAATATGAAAGGAGGCAAAATGCATGACAATTGATGCTGAATGACGTGATGTTAATTCTAACTAGATATGCAGATAACCTTACAGTCAAATGATACCTAAAACAGGTTTTAAAATGTTTTTTTATACAACATACTTTGTCTGAAGGGATAGTAAGGCGAGAGAATCTGATGCAATGTAAAGCCCCTTCGCCGCTGAAGAGTAAAGGCACGCAGATAATTCTCCCTGGATCTGACTTGCTTTTGGATGTGCAGTAAACAGACATGTCTGATCCTTAATATGCCATATCTAAAAGAAAAATAATAGTATCGTCATACAAATATAATACATTTTCATATTCATGTTGCACTGCTCTGTTTCTCTGATTAAAAGGATATTTCACAGAAAATGGAAACTCTGTCATCATTTACTCTCTCATGTTGTTTCAAAACTGTGTGAAACTCTTTCGTCAAACATACAAGCAGAATTTTAAACAATATCCTGCACGCTGTTAGCAAAATAATAAAAGGAAATGGATTCAAACACATCACAGAAGTACCATAAAAGTGATCCATATTGCAAGTTTTACGAATGAAGTCTAATTGCTTTGGTTTTTATTGGCTTCTGTGGTTTCATGAAGCCCCTATCTTTATTCACCTTCCTTATACTGACAGAAGCGATATGAATATGCTTTGAAATTCCCCTTTTGTGTTTAGGATATAGATAAAAGAATGTCATACGGGTGGGTTAGGGTTAGGGTTACGAACAGACGAGTTAATAGATAATCAGTGGCGCTACATTGCGTTTTTCTTCTGATTATGATCCAGAAAAACACTGCAGCTCAGTTTAATTCCAGGGTTTTTTCAGATCAAGAAATGTTCCAGATTTTGAGTAATGAGTTGATTTCTCACCTTAGCTGTGTTGTCTGTGGAGACTGAGAAAATGTGCCCATCTTCTGAAGCGATGCAGAGGTAGGAAACAGGGGCAGTGTGACCTTTCAAAATCCCGGTTGGTTTTCTGCCATTTCAAAATGTAAAATAACTAGCCTGGCATAGAACATCAGTATTTGAGCACACAGTGTGTGTGTATTTTATATCCTCATGAAGAACAGAAAAGTAGCCATTCAGAAGAGAAAAAAAAACAGTCAAAGATATTTAACCCTTGTACTGTATAATTTGGTGTACTCTGGTTAGGTGGCCAGTCTCTTTATGCTATATTAACACCAAATCTTTTGTCACCTTGTAGAAATTCTTTCAATTGTCACTCAGAGACTGAGGTTAATAACAGTGTTGCCAAATCTGCTTTTTTTCCCTCTGAGAATTACTCCATGAGAAATAATTTTTGGGTGATTTTGATCTGCATCATCATTTGGCTATAGTTTACGTTGTGACTGGCTAGTTTTGATTAACAATTGGGCTGGTTTTGTTACGCAGACCTGGCAACCCTTATGCATAAGCTCATATAATTGAGGCCTATGACCAATATAATGTTCCAAAAAGAAACACAAAACATGTGCTAAAGGTAAACAAGGAAAACAAGTTGATTAGATGTATTCCAAAATATTTGATTAAACACCATTATGAGAGATTTACAAGCAATTTTTTGGCTGACCATTTTTGACTGGGAACACAAGAACAATAAAAACATAGGGGAACAAAATAGGGGGGACTGGTTTTGGCTCATTAACATTAACTATTTGGCCTCTCCAAGTCCAAATAACTGGAACACAAAATAAGGGTTAAAAGAACTGGAATCAGAAATATGGCAGTTTATGAAGAAGATATTATTAGGATACAAGGCACACCTAGGGACGTATGGCATCCACATGCGCAACAGCTTGTCCATCCCACCGGTGACCAAAAGATTTAGATTCTTACAGAAGTCAAAGGTTGTGACTCCTTTAGGAACGGTGAAGATTGTTTGATTGCTGGTTGCCCTCTGTGCGACTTTTGTAGATTTTCCCTCTCCGCACGCTTCTGTCTTCTCTCTCATCTGCTCTTGCATGTATGTTGATGGATGAATGCTTCCTAATTAAAAACAGATTGTCAAACATCCATGCACACATATCCATTTAAACTGATCACAACAGACAGATTCCTAACCCTTCTCCCCTCTTTCTGAGTCAGGGCATGTTATTCAAATGAGTTTAACCGATGCTTCATTACATTGAGAGTTTTGACAGATCTCTCTTCTGGAATTAAACATGCAAGGCGCCAGAGTTGCTATTTTCTTCCTCCTGCCATGTTAAACAGACTTCACTCAAAAAGAAGTGAAAAAGCAAGAAGCACTATTTTCTACATTGAGTCAATCTTCCTTGTATTTCTCATTTTTTTAAAGTATGACTCTCATTACTGTAACAACGAGGAAAAGAATGCGCTTCACTGTCATAATGACACAAATTAATATCTGAATAGCTTTTCAAAAAATAGATTTCATTTTATTAGCGCAAAATATAATTTCTCATCTTTTCTTTTGAGTTTTGGGGTGACATACAACTTTACTAAATGTGATAACATTATCCCACTGCACGGCAAAAAAAAAAAAAACTGATTTTAATCATTTTTAAACATTACCTATAACAAGGGCAGAATCTTCATGCATTGATGAGGATACAATGGCAGGTATGCTTTGAAAATATTTCACCTGAAATGATAATAAAATACTGCAACATTTTAGCCCCTTGTTTTTTCTTTTGCAGAAAAGAGATAATTACATAAAAAATATACTCTCAATGCACTAATGCAATCTAAATGGAATATTTACAGTTAATTTCAATGTATTTTCATGTGCATAGTAAGAGAAGACATTAAAAAATTACTAATAATAATTATATTATAATCATAATAAACATTTGACCTTTGACACCCAGTCTTGGTGGAATTTCCATCTAATAAATGTTATTTCTGGAGATTGAACTGCATGGTCAATGCTTATGTTTGGCACATTGTCAACCTGTGGCAATCTTTTCCATAGTCTAGGGGATAAATACAGAAAAAAACATGAATAAAAAATAATAGGCCTGTTTTTTGCATAAAAAATTACATAATTGTAATTATAGAATAAACATGTAATTTATAGCCTAGACATTTATAGCCTACAAGCCTAGTAAATAAGATAAACATCATATACAGTAAACAAGATCATAAAATATTCTTAGGATGTCAGTTCAGAGAACAGTATCAGTTAGCTAATTAATTTATTCATTAAATTATGAAAATCAGGACATGTCTGCATGATTTGCTCTTGTAATTTTGTTTTACAAAACTGCACACCCAAAATTAGTATTATTAAAAAATCTTATTTACCTCAGTTTCTCCCTGACCGATTTCATTAGTAGGATGTTCACACAGCCCTAGAGTGCCAAAAGCTTTGTGAATAAACAAATGCATTGTATTATATAAAATGCATGTGCTGGTCTGCATTTGTTTACTTACTTGAGTATCGCCATATACAATGATACATTCATCTGGGCCGGTAGAGCTGACAAAATGTATATTTTTTAATTACAAGGAAAGTAAACATGGAAGAAAGTCCTGTGTTCTTGTTTTTTAAATATTTCATTACAAAAAAGAAAGAAATACATGAGCCAACATAACCAACTCTTGTATAACATGTTATATAACATCATATTAAACAATAAACGTGAAGCTAATTTTAAAAATTGTTTTAAATAGTAACTAAAATCATATCTGATGTGAAACCACTGCTCACCAGTAATCCAGGTTTAAGGGCACAGTTTCTAGTACACTCAACTGACAGCAAGGCTCCAAAGTGGAAAGCTCATAAAACTGAATCTCTCTGGACCTGTAAAGTGGGGGAAAAAAGATGCTGTTTAGACTGGCTAAGGCTTAGATCAGATGTGGCTGCTGTAAAATCAGAAAGATCACTATAAAGTTACATAGTTGTACTTGTCTAGCAGAGCAGTCCCCAGGCTGCTCCAAGGGAATAACTTTGCAAAAGTTGCTTTGCATAAAAGCATCAGCAAATTTACTTCATTTAAACTAGCATGCCATAAGCAGAAATCTTCCTTAAAAGGACGTTATGTACCCTACAGTGCATTAAAAAGACTATTATGTGAAAATAAACGTATTTAAGAGCAGTTTACCCTGTTCCAATTATCAGTTTGTTATACTCTGGCATTGGCACAAAATCAGTCGCCCATTTTGGTTTTCGACTGATGGATCTGTCAGGCTGCATAGAGAAATAAAAAATAGAAAAGGGGATTCATATCTAAAAACATGTTCTTAAAAATGCAGAATTTCATTACTTGTGATGTAAACCAATAAAAGAACCCAGACAGAACATAAACGTAACCCACAAATGCATTCTTCTTGTTCTTCAAATAAAGCCTGGGGGTCCAGAAACTAACAACCCCATCTTCTCTAAGAGTCACAACGTTGCCATTAGGAGGGAAGTGGATTCTCAGAACGGGCTCCCCGCGGTTTAGAGGCTTGACGATAGCTGGTAATATGAAGGCTGCCATCTTACTGCGACGCACAGTCTCTTCCTTCTCTTTGTTCTCCAGGTAGATGTATGTGCAGAACTCATGCTAAAAGAAAGCGAAGAAACCTTGAACAGACTTTAATAGAATTTGGTTTGGAAGTGTGTTGAGAATTTTAAGGGCTTAGTCCACCCCAAAATGGAAATTCTGTCCTTAATCACTTACCCCCATGTCGTTCCAAACCCGTAAAAGCTTTGTTTGCCTTTAGAACACAATTTAAGATATTTTGTATGAAAGCCGTGAGGCTTGAGACTGTCCCATTGACTGCCTGCCAAGTAAATAACACTGTCAATTTTACAAGGCGATGAAAATACTTTTTGTATGCAGAAGGAAAATAGACTTTTCTATTTTGGAGAGTATCCACTGGAGGCAAACTGCGTACCCTGTTCTGTGACAGCACTGACACAAGGATACATTTTATAGATGCATTTACGCTTTGATGTGAATGAAATCGGAGTATTATTTTATTTAAATTATTTTTTATTTTTATTATTTTTATTTACACAAAATATTCTCGCTGCTTGATGAAATACAGATTAAGCCACTGATGGCAGATGAACTAGACCTTGCCTGTGTTCAGTACTAGGTTAATGGTAAGTTAATGGGCCTCCCGGTGTTCATCCAAAATACCTTTAATTGTGTTCCGAAGATGAACAAAGCTTATAAAAGCTTTTGTTTCAGTACGTTTTTAACAGAAAATCAGCTGAAGTGGGAGCTTAACTTTAGTCATGATCACTTTTTAATAATGTTGTTAAGCAGTTTTTAGACACAAAAATATCTGTCTATATGATTAGTGATTGAGACCCATTTTGACAACTTTCCCAAAGTGCAAAAACTCAACTAAGCGTTTAACAAATCGCCTCTTCATTCATTAAACAAGAGCAGTTTGAGATTTAAAGGAGAAACAGTGAATTATTCATACCCACTCGATTCTGCCATCGCCAGTGTAATCGATCTTCATGAATAGCTGCTGAATTTGAGAATCTTTCTGTGACATTTTGAAAAGTGTTAGGCCAAAGAAATGGGTGGGAGGACAGCGAGAGAAGAAAGATTGTACAATCATATAATTAAGATTTTAGGCCTTGGGTCTCCATTAATCTATTTACATCAGCAACAGTTTATAACTGAATATCTAAATCTCTCAGTACACTGTTTTTGCAGAGAGGAAGATAATTCATCATAGAAAGGCAGTGGCTGCAATCGAACTTACAACTGATTTCAATCCTGGGCATTTTTTCACAACAGACTGGAATTCTTCATAATCTAGCATATAAATGCCAGCCTTTGCAAACTCCTGCAGAAGAGGACATAATTAGGAAAACTTCTTAAGATTTCCAAGTAATTCAAATATTTTGAATACTTACATCATAAGCCAATTTAATGTGCTTTAGATCATTAATGGACACCATCTTCTCAATCTATGTTGGACAGTAAAACAACATTAAATCATCACACAACATGTGAGTTTGGAGGAACACTTATTAAATGTGCAATTCTCAATTTAAGATCTACGGAGATGATAAAAAGAGATGAACATCAGAGTTACGCAATGGTGGATGGAAATTCAAATTGACAAGTGTTGTTTGACATTTTTTGATGATCAAACAGCACCTTCCAGCATGTCAAAAAATGAAACAGCTGCTGATTTTCAACAGGCTGCTGTCACATGTTCTGCTTCTTACGTTAACGAATTCACTTGGAATTGAAATGACTTTTTTGCAACACGATGCCCTTTAATTATGTTGTGGATCAAAAGCCAATTGCTTCATCAGATGGCAGTCTGCAAGAAACCCAAAAATGACATGCCAGTCAAACCATCCACCATGAATAAAGAAACGATAGGCTATATGATGATAACACACACACACACACACATTTGTTCTTGAACTTCAAATGGATATAAAAAATAACATAATGCTAAATTTCTCCATGTTCTTTTGAAGAAACCAACTCATCTACATGACCTAATGATGACTAAATTTTCAGCTAATTCTATTTTTTTTTTTCTATATTACTATTTCTTCTGTTCTGTACAGCTGCTAGAAAATGAATGTTTGAGACTGAAAAGTTTCTTCAGATGACCATAAACCTCCGTTTACTAACATATTAAAAATCCTATTCTAAAAATCAATAGGACATTGCAGAGGGAACCTTCCTAGTTGGCCAAAGAACTGATAAGTAATGCATTTGTCACAAAAACAATTAGGCGGACAGCATTGAACAGCAACCTGAACATTTCAGTTTACTAAAACCAGCTGAGCTACTGTCACACTACTGAAAGATAGTTAGCAGTGTCCCTTCTTGTAGTTACTTAATCTCCTACAGTGATAATTACAGATTATAACTTTCATGCCTATTTCAGTGTGCAGTCAGATGGCAAATTACCTCCAGCACAAACAATTTTGGGCTTGATAAAGAAAAAGTAATTGATTTGCTTACTGGGGTGCAAGTTCAAGCACTCTGTTGAAATAAATCTGTGTCGTTTCATCCGATCGGTAACTTTAGTCATGACAGATTACTCTGCAATGGTTGCCCATTCAAAGGTCATCCTGCTAATGAATGAATGGATTCTGTACTAGATTCAAAATGTCATTTCAGGCAAAGCTTTAGATTTGGTTTTGGCATATTTAATGAATGTTTGATATAGAAAGAGTAATCCATTACACTCCACTGACACCCTGAGGTCAAGAGATTGAAAAGAGTTGTGGTTACATCTGAATATGACATCGAAAAGACAAAAAAATTGCTTATTGGTAAATAAACGGCCTGTCCAAACAACATATGGATAAGAGCAGATATTAAATGATATATGCATGTCTTGTAACATACCTAACGCTGATGCACTGTGGTCTGTTTACTGGGCAGTTAGAAAAACGAGTTTGAAAAATGCTAAACAAGACGATTCGAATTACAGGAGGGGCGGAGTCTGTAGAGGAGGGGGCGGGGTTAAATATCTGAGTTCATATAATAATATGAAAACATATTAAAGCATTATATTAGACTCTAATTTCAAATGCAATATTATGGATTTGAGGAGTACCTCAGTCCAGCTGCCCAACCTCCTCATATCTCATTGTAACATTTAATTTGCATACCTTGGCCAATGAAAGACGACGCTGGGGCAAGTTGCCATTCAATCTAGGTGGAATATAATTGTTGGGAAATCCAGCCAAGCAGCAGATGCTGTACAAGCGTGACCCTTTGACTTTTACCTTGAGCTCACAGAGGGTGCCGGCAGGATCTGCTCTGTAGCGTTGTCGCATGATGAGTTTAGCAACATCTCCCAGGGTAAGAGAGTGTCGTCTAGGTTCTTGCCTCAAAAGCTCTCTCTCCAGCCAATCGGGAAGCTGTTGGCTCCTCTCCTCTCTTGAGTCTAAATAACTGAAGACAGACCCGCTAGAATGAAGCACCCTGTCAGTCGGCTGTCTGTACCCTGTGCTGTGATTCTGTCCAGCAGCTCCATGGACTGGTCCAAACTCTGTTGAAATACTGCATAAGAGTGTTGCATTGAATATAATTTGTTAATTATTTAGTATTAATTTCATATATATATTTATATATGTATGCATGTGTATAAACACACTCACATATTTTATTACTTTTAAAAAAATTATACATACATACATGCAAGATCAGATTAAACATTTAAAAATGTACTTACAGAATATTAAGTGTCATCTTAATAATTAGGGCATGATTAATAACAGATAAATATTTTCAGATGAATAACCAGATTTAACTATTTTGTGTTTATGTATTTATTAAGAGAGTTCTAGTTTAATATCATGAAATTAGATTAAAAAATCTGTTCTTTTGATCTGTTATGACAAAAAAAGATATATATCTTGAATATCATATATGTGGTACGGATATATTTGTAGCAACAGCCAACAATATATTATATGAGTCAAAATGATAATTTTTCTTTAATGGCAAAAATCATTAGGATGCTAAAGGGGTCATACAAACCCAGTTTTCCACAAGCTAATGTGATTATATAGGGTCTTAGTGGAAAGTTTGTAATATAATTTGTTTTAAAATTTCTCAAAGATAGTTTTAAAAAAGCTCATTTTACCCCGTCATAAACAGTTCTTTTGAAATCACTCTTTTCTGTGTACTTCCCACGGATCTATATATACTTCCCCTTTAAATCTTCACGAGCTCCGCTGACTCCGCCCCTCTTCTCCGGACGCCCTCGGAGGATCTTTTTTTAGCCGTATTCATAGTGAAACTTGCTAATTAGTACATTATTAGGAAAGGCGATTTGCAAAGATTCACTAAAAAACATTATACTCACTGCTTCTGTAGGTGAGGCTGGATCATGAATGATTCACGCAAACATAAACACATTCCGGTTGATCAAGGGGGCGTTTCCCTTCAGAACCAACCGTAACGTTACGTTTCTGCATTCAGTCACTCAGATGTTGGGAGTAAATGACTACTGCTATGTTCATTAATACATTCAACAACAAAACACCTCAATCTCTTAAGAGTCTCGCTCGTCTCTGCGTCTCGGTCTGATGACGGCTCACTCAGGGCGGGTCTGAGGTGACACGCTGCTGTCAATCATCTATTGTGGGTGTGGCCTCTGTCGGTGTGACGCCACACCAATGCATTTGAGAATGGCTTGATTTCAGAAGAGGCAACTTATTTTTATTAAATCAAAAGAAAACTACCTGTGGATTTTTATCATTATAGGGTGGTGGTGTACACACACTCCCAACACACATTTCAGTCCAAACAGCTTGAAAAAGTGCATGTACCACCGTATGACCCCTTTAAGTAAAGATCCTGTTCCATTTAGATATTTTGTCAATTTTCTACTCTGAATATATTAAAAAAATGTGATTAGTAATATGCATTGCTATGAAATTCTTACACTTCTCAATGTTTTTTTTTTTTTGCTCCCTCAAAATCCAGATTTTCAAATAGTTGTATCTCAGTCGAATATTGTCCTATCCTATCAAATCAACCATTAATGGAAAACTTATTTATACTTATTCATTAAAATGATGTATAAATATCATTTTTCAAAAATTCACCCTTGGTTTTGTACTGCATGGTAACATATGGTGTTGCATGCTGTGCTACTCTGAATAAACAAAGGCAACTAGGAAGTTAACTCTCACAAGGAGAAATTTACGCCTCCTAAATTTCATTTTTGCCAAGGGTGAGTTAAGCCAAATCAAGTTAGCGTCAAGCAAAATTTTCATATTTGTCTGTCAAAGCAAAAACGAATTAATCCTCAAGGACAAAAACTGATACAGTGTTCTAGCAAGGCACCCGTGTTAACCATCTTCCTTATTCCCTGGCAACAGTAAACACTATGACCAGGAGGAGTGATCCTCAAGGTCGCTAGCTGGAAAATGGCTGAATACCAATGTGGTACAAAACATAGTCCTCACACTGAGATGAAAGTCATGAAGCAGAACAAATTAGTCTCTGTATCAGGAGCTGTTTCAAAGTAGCACTGAGCAAATTAAAGGCTTAAATGCAGGAACAGGAAGCCTTGTCAAGATATAGATCAATTTAAATTAATACCTGGGCTTGTTATGGGTTTCAAGTTGGGCTCCAGCCGATGAGGCCCGAATTTTCCTGCCTAGCGGCATATCTGGAGAGATCTTCTCGGCTTGGCTTTCGTTCTCCTCAGAGGCTGCTTTCTTGTTTTGCTGCGCGAGCTATGGCTGCGCACAGATCTCCCCGAGCTTAGAGACACAGCACACCTGAGTCTCAGGTTACCTGATACACAAAACAGAGTCGTGTGGCTACGTATATATAATGGTGCTGAGAGCCACATTTACTACCAAAATATGGTAACGTTCATTTTTTTTTTGTGTTGTGTAGTAAATTTAGACTTAATCATTGAGATTTATTTGTTATTTACATGGAAGGACAATAGATCAGTGGCTCCCTTGACATAATGTCTTACTATTATTCTATGTCAAGCTACTTAAGATATCTATTCTCAGAACCAATAGACCCTTAAGAGATGTATTATTTCCAGGAGACAAATCTTGAACAGTTTTCACCAAATGAGGCTCAAACAAATCACACAAAAATTAACTATGTATAGTAAAAATGATTTATGCCTATTATCAGTTTACTTTCAGTGTTTTATTTAGCACACCGTTCTAAGAAGCATAAAGGCCATTTAAAAAAAAGTAGCAATTCTTTTGAAAGAAAATCAGAAGCCTTAAAATAGATCTTCATAGTTCAAAATGGCATCTTTATAAAGGTCCAGGCCAGGCTGACATCCTCTCCAGTGTGGAAGGGGTTTGTATCTTCTTCACCTTACACCATTCAGCAGAGTGGCTAGGCATGTGAAATGTCTTCACATCCTTCTTTTCTGGTAAAAGTACAAATAGAAAGACATAACACAATGAAAGGCTACACTTTATATTTATGTCAATTTGCTTCTCAAGCAAGAAGACAGTAGGATACTCTAACGAAATATCAAAACAATTGCTATAACCAATGCAATTCATTTTAGATTTAAATCTTAAATTAGCAATAAAAGTGTATATAAAATGTAATTTAATGCATTTAAACCTGAAAGTCAAAACACACAGAATCATCACCGTTTTAACAAAACCGTTGCCATTTCTGAAGTGGGTTTGTTCATTGATGAGACATCTGCATGTTTACCTCCAAAATATTTATTGTAGGTGGTCTCCGGTTTGCTGTTTTCCTGGTTATTTATGTGGCTGTGAATCACTGTAGGAACTAAAATGTAAAAAGAAAGTGTTTTGTTAAAAAGAAAGTATTAGTGTTTTGTTAGCAAGAAAAGATTAATTATCAAGTGAAACTTGATGTTTGTGTCAAGTTTTTGCCCTCTAATTCTGACGCCACTCATTCACCAGAGGATCCACTGGTGATGCAAGTTACCGAACACCAAATTTCTCCAAACCTGTCCAGATGAAGAAACAAACTCATCTACATCTGGGACGGCCTGAGGTTGAGTGAATTTTTAATAAACTTTAGTTTTTGGGTGAACAATTCTTTTAAATCCGATCGGCGTGCGTGTGGTCTATTCATTTGTGTTTACATTGTGTCTAGGCTACTGCAAAGGTCGGTTGTCATATCAGTTTCAAACTTTCTTTCATCATTAGTGCACTCAAAATGAAGTGTAACAGTTTAGTGTTGGCTTACCGATACCCCTCGCTGCTACACCATGCAGCTTATTGCACCCATAGCGAGAGCTGTTCCCCAGAAGCTCAAGTTTCAGGTTAGGTGGGCGGTAGTTGTTTCTCATTTCAGTTTGGGTATGGTACTGTACAGCATGGCTGCGGTTAAAAGCTGTAAAGATTGTATGGTTTTTCACAATTCCTGTGAGTTAGACAAAACATAAAAAGTTGTTCCATTTCGCATTCGGAAAATTCTAAAATTCGAATGGCTTTGAAATTAACTAATAAATACAATAATTCCTAAAATTCACCTTGAGGTAATCCAAGAAAATCAGTCCTGTAAGTCGACCTGTACTGGGCACTTAAAGCCTTTTGGATTTCCTTCTCAGTCAGAGAAGTGTGCTGAAGAGAGGAACTACCACTAAAACATTTCATTTGATCTGCAGAATGCCTCCATACCATGAAAGCCTTTGTGTTAAAAGAAAGGTACTTTATAACCATCGTTTACTCACCCTTATGTTTTTTCAATGCCTGTATGACTTATTTTTGTCCCTAGTGTGATTAGTGTGAAGCTAAGAGTACGTCAACATCAACATACATCAACAAGACAACAAATTACTAAATGTTTTCTATTTACCTGGCTTGGGTGTGGATTGTTCCTTCGGTTTCCTGATGCTGTGGCAGACCGTATGCAAGCAGTCTTTGACACAGGCTTCCAGCAGAAGTCTTCACTGTATGCAGTTGATCCAACTGGATCGTTCAGTGTGTATGAATTTCTATAGATGTTGCCAGATGTTTTTGGCCTGGTTTAAAACAAGCAATAAGTTCAATATATCCTACCTATGACATATGCATCACATTTGTTGAATAATAATAATCTAACTTTAGAGTTGGATTAGATGGGGTGGGTCTATAGGCGAAATCTCTTTTATGAGAGGTCTCAAATGCTTCCCATGTTCTGTTAACATCTAGATTAAAACGTACAGTGGAAAAAACAAACAATTAATTATTACTTAATAACTTCAGAAAGTATTAGAATCACAATAAACTTTCCAACCATAATTTGCCATGGAGGTCTTGACAGATAGGAAATGATCTGTCTCTGCTGCTGTTGTCCAAATGAAATTAAATCTGCTTATCTGATGTTGCAAGCGCTGTCGTTCACTGGAAGCTCTGTCGTTTTACAGATCAGTGCGTTGCAAGAAGAGACTGCTAGCAACCCTGCACTGACGTAGACTTGAAAATGCTTTCGAAAAGTTTTCACTTGTTAATCTGAACTGCTAATGCCTATCTGAGGTTATCTGTGAGCTGATGTTGTTATAGGAAACGCACAACAGCACGCGCGCGCGAGTGCTAAATGGCGCTCCGAGGGGGTCTTTATAGCAGGTACAATGACGCATGCAAACCAAAATGTTAAGTGGCCAAAATATTTGTAAACGACATACTGAAATTAAATTTCCACGCATACAGTGCATTTTTGAGTGAAATAGCCATATATGAAATAAATACAAATACTTTTATTAGTCCATATGCAGCAAATCTGTATTTTTCATCACTGTATTTTTCGTAGTTAAAATTGCTAAAAGAGTCGTTAATGTTAAAGGAAAAAAACTGTAAAATTCTTTAATGTACCCTTTCAACCTTCTGGAGTTCAGGATTTTTTAGGGCGTAGCGCCGCTCAGTGGAAAACATGGTGCATTTCAAGATTTCAGTTGAGGAGCTTAAAAAATATACATAAGCTACAAAAGCAAATGATATGCAATATTGATCGGTTTGTGTTTTAAAAACAATAAAAATGGCTTTTGATATCTTGATTACGATAAGTGTTGTCAATGAGAAATAAAAGAGGCCTATTCGTTCTATTTTGTTCTTCGTGTTTTTTTTCCATTCAAGTCATACATTTAATGTGATCTGTGTTTATTAAATCCTTGTTATACTAATTTGAAAAGAAAAAAAAAATTATTAATTTTATATTGAGTTTGGCCAAAATTTGTGTGAATGCCAATTCGTTGTCTTTGCACGATGTTAAAACAGAACCGCGAATTAACCGGTAAACCCATAGGGTTTTCAAGCGTTTAGAATTAAACCTAACGTTATTTAACTTTTCTTTTCCTTTTTTTGTGATGCACGTGTTGCATGCGAATATGCAGTGAAATTAATATTGACAGCACTTGTGCTTTGTGTACCCAACAGAAAATACTCGTGTTTTGCTATCGTTGTAAGCGCGTACTTTATTCCTCACTAAATTTTATAGAAACGTTCCTAATCTAATATGTAGAAAGACATGTGCGTTGCAAAACTCATAACAATATGTTTTAATATACTTCGGGGTAAAATCCTTAATTCGCGGAATTCGATAAGTATAGCAGTAGTAAGTATACACTCAGTGTATACACAGTATGCGCTGGTAGTAAGCATACATTATCTTTCTTTTTTCTTCCGACAGTTATCGACGTGCAGTTGGGCGTTGAAATCCTTCAAATAACGTTTAAATCCAATACTCGTCGTACAGTTTGAAACCTTTACTTTAAACAACAACTGCGTACGCACATGTACTATAAGTACCCTGCAGAATAAAACGGTGTCTGATACTATTACGCTTGCTTGTATCAGTGGATGTATTTTCATATTCACGCGCCGTTGAAAAAATATGACGTTTCGCCGATGAGCAGCCAACCACACCTCAGCTCTCGTAGGGGCTATAGTGTGCCAACAGCCAATCACAGGCGCTCAAGACTTGGCGGTAGCCAATAGGATTCGTGACTGTATACTGTGTCTCTAGTGAGCGGAGGGTTCTGCACGCACTTGGAAGAGCGCGCATCGGTGTTATTGTACTTCAAAGCCCCATTATCTAGGCATCCACAGAGGCTGCAGATAGAAAAGGCAGGTAAGTTTTGCCAAAATGTGCTTGTCAGGGCCTCAATTAACTATTTTTCAAAAGACGTCGTATATTACAACTCATTTTCTGTTAGTAGTTGCGTATTTGGTGAAAACAGAGCGACAAATCTTTGTCATTCAGTCAGTGCGCTTAGTTACATAGTGAAATGTCCTGACTGAAAATATCTTCTGAAGATAAAAAATAATGATAATAAATAATGAAAATAAAGAGATGACAATATTCTAATAGTCTCTATTGGGATGGGTTGTTATATTTGTCAGGTAGCCATCCCAGCTAAAGCAGTTAGCTTTTTCGGGTCTCAGTTAAAGCTGTTATTGTGTGAGTCAGTGACGTGCGTGCCATTCTCACATACAGACCAAAATAACAGCTCGGGAAAAAAAAATTACCAGTCCCGAGGGAATGTACTAGTAAATTTGTGCATTTTTCCCCCTGGTCCTTCCGAACGGGACGTTGTGTGGCCGTGTTTAGTGATATAATATGGCTGGCTTGCGGAGGATACTCAGTGCGTTGAGTGGCGGGGGATGGAGATTGACGGGGTGCAAGCGCCATTCAACTTAACTAATCAAATAAAATTCTTCCAAGCTCGTTTGCACTGCTTTTTATACTCGTACGAAAGCCCGAGGGTCTATTTTAGTGAACAGTGGTGTTTTCCAAGCAAAAATAGGGGGGGAATTCTATTTATATTGTTTCCCATCGCCGGTGTTGTGTGTATGCGGCTCTGGCTGGCAGACATAAAGGGAGCGAGTGAGGAAGCCATGTTGGCTCTGCTAGCTGAGCTCATGTGGCTCCAGTTGAACGGCGGACATACGAGAGCGAAACTCCCATTGCATAGCGCTTATAGTTATACAGAGGGACTTCTTCCATAGGGGAGGCTATACTATCGGAAAGCGGCGGGCCAGGGGCGAGAAACGGACGGAGTGCGGTGATTTTGGGTCCTCGAAATTACCCAGGAATGTGGGAGGAGACAATTGAGGGGGGCTTTCTCTCATGAAGACGGCTTTTTCAAAATGGAAGAAGAAATATTATTGTTGCACCGTTTAGGCACTTTAAGGCGGGCCCTATGTAATATATCTGCCCGCTCTTGGGCGATGCTGCTAAGATTATTCAGTTGATCTAAAATACACATAAAGAGGAAGAAATAAAGGAAAAACGTAGGAATGAATATTAACCCATTAAATATGTGATTTTATTCACGAAATGGAGGATGTCCTTGTCTTTAACCGTGAACTTGAGGCGGTCTTTGTGCATCTCCCTGTCCATCTCGTTAATGTGATTTCACTGCATATTTTATCATGCTGATTTTTTTGTTTCCTTAATAATCATTATGTACCTCAGTACGCAATCATTTTATATGGAAAATAAAATATAAAAACAAAATCTGTAAATGTGTATGTGTGCAGTATGTCATTATATATATATATATATATATATATATATATATATATATACATACACACATATGCACATACACTTTATATTATATATAATATATGGCATACTGACATATATATATA
>JAUYWG010000050.1:13344441-13358351 GCA_034779775.1 Enteromius afrohamiltoni | reverse complement strand
ACAGTCTGTACAGTAGAAACACCATTACGCCTATGCAATGTCCCCATAAAACATGTAAACCCAACGTGTGTGTGTGTGTGTGTGTGTATGTATATATAGTGGAAAAAATATAATCATAATATAATATACTAGTTGTCACGCACAATCGCTGTTCCAGGATCAGTTGATTTCAGCCACTCCCAATCTCCAGACTCCTAACGACACACACCTGTTCTAATCAAGAGCGTTTGTTCAAAAGGCACCTTCACCAGTCACTCACGGGCTGAGTTCAAGGTAACAGATCTACTAACCTCTCTGGTTTCCTAATGCTTACCTTGCTTTTAGATTCTGTGTTCCTGGACAGCTGGAGATCGCTGCATCACAAACTTTATTTATCCCTTATGTTGATTCAATGAACTGTGTGATCTACTCCCCTCTGTGTTACTCTAATAAATATCATTCATTATCATTCCAGTCCCTCAGAACTGTCCTTGAGCATTACACTAGTGCTATGCATTTCAAATGAACTGTAATACAATTGAAGTGTATTTGAAATACATTAAAACAATTTTTCAAATATCCTCTAAATGTAGTTCATGAAGTATTAAAAGTACATTTTAAATGTATTTTTAAGAAAATTTAATTGCACTAAATAAACTTAAAATTTAATTTTTTTTAAACACAATATTAATGCATTTAATATATTGCAAATATATAAAAGTTGAACTTAAATATATCTTAAAATACACTTAACATACTTAGAATTGTTCCAAAATAACCCATTTAATATGCACTTAGTATAGTATAATTTAAATATATTAAGTATGTCTAAAAAAAATAACAATTTAAATATATTTCTTTTTCACCTGGGTACGCGCTGATGACATGTGCAGTGAAAAGAACTACGTAGGAAGCCGACTCCGAGCCAACAACTGATGAGAGCACTGATACAGCATGAGTTACATCGGCCAATGCCTGGCCGACACTTATTAAATGCGTCCAACGACGGTTGAATGTATGTGTGCTGTTAGGGAAGGGTTTGCACTGGAAAAGCGTTTAAATGATAGAGACGGATAAAAGCAGAGAAGAACTTGAAAACAGACGGCAATGTTGCAAATTTTCTCCTGGACAGGCAAGATTCATAATTTACTTGTATTTATAAATGGGCATTTCAAATATCCGTTGTGCATGTTCGTTAACTGATTGGGAAATTAAAACAGTGACTCTTGATTGCTAACATTAGCAATGCATTAGAGGCTGTCTCTCTGTCAATCTGAGATGGTAGTTTATCTGGAAACGGGGAGGGGGAAGGGAGACACTGCTCAACAGTATTTTGAAAGTGATTGCAGTATCAGTTTTGTCCATTTCTTACATACGGTTCCTTTTAGTTTTGGATGTCAATACTCATCTTGTACATAAACATTGTAACATTACTCACCACGTTGTCAGTCTGTTCAAAATTCAGTAAATATTTTAGGACAGCCATATTAGGTACTTGCCTTAAAAAGACAGGTTTATGATGTGTGTAGTTATAGATCAGACTAACATAAAGTTACTTTTAGCATTACCTGTGGAGTTAGCTCACTCTCTGTCTATACAGCTAATTGTGTGGGCAGGCCTTGCAATGCCTAAATAGGTGAAATCTAACATTTTCTTAGATTTTTCCATATCAACTTTGATTGTTAGATTTCTAATCAGCTGAGTTTCAGATTAGGGGTATCACAACCGGGGGTACATAGGGCCCAGAGGCTTAGAGGGGCCTGCAACAATGTTACTACATCTTGATTAGGGCTGGGGGATATATATCGAACGATATATTATGTTCTGTGTATAAGCTGGCGTTTCTTTTAAAAACACCTGATGAAGAATTAGCGCTAATCAAAGAACCGGCTTTACTGATGAGATGCGCATAACATATCGTTCAATAAATATATTGCCCAGCCCTAATCTTGATCTCAGACTGTTCTTTTTAGATTTCTTTGTCAATTTGTGGATATGTTGTGCTTGTTGTGGTTTTTAATGACACGGTAAAAAAAAAAAAAAAAAAAATGACAATGCATATTTAGGCTATGGGGAATAGCTAATAGCACTGTATGATAAAATAGTGTTAATGATGAATCATCATGAGTGTTTCTATTGTTATTTCATCAGGCTCTCCCATAAAATGGACTGGCTTACATTGTGTTATTTGTAACTTATTCTCTTATTTATGTGCCAGTTTATCTTGTAAAACCAGTTTGCTGTTTAGTTTGCTACTTTTAAAGAGGTTGCCCCCAAGTAAAATGAGATAACAAAAGTTAAGAATTTGTATATTATTTATTATTGTATTTCTAACATTATTTTTTATTGTACAGTAAATGTAGAAATAAAAAGTTGAGACATCACAACAGAGAGACAATAAAAAGAATCTTAAAATCATATCTCTGTTAGATCCATGGTTTGCATTAAATTAATTATATCTAAAAACATTTATTAAAATATATATTAACATTTTCATAAGGCCAATTTAATTCCTTTAATTTCCTTTTAAGAACACAAACATCATTGCAATCATCTTAAAATGTTCTTTCTAATTGGCACAATTCTGTTTTTAAGTAGTTTTCTAATTAAGACTCTGATTTCAGCTGTGTTTAAAACATAAATAATGGGATTTAACATTGGTGGAAGAGACAATGAAAGAGATCCACTGATGACTCTGGCATTGGGAGTGAGAGAAGTAATTATTGAAGCAATGAAAATGCATATAACAGGAAGAAAGAAAGAAACTACCAACAAAAGGTGAGAAACACAGGTCTTTAGTGCTTTTAAACGTGCTTCCCAAGTAGTAATTTTACTTAAGGCAAAAACAATGCCCAGATATGACAGGAGTATAATTAACAATGGTGCTACAAGGAACAATGCTACGATGAGGTTTGTTATGAACATATTAATGCTGTTGTCGTTGCATGCCATCGCAAACACTACTCCATAGTCACAATAATAACTGTCTACCACATTAGATTTACAGAACGAAAGTTGTGTTATCAAAGAAACTCCCAGAGCCACCAAAGAAGTGTTAAATGCCCATATTGCAACAAACACTAAAGACATGACAGTATTATTTACTATGGCATGATATCTTAATGGCAAACAAATTGCAATGTAGCGATCAAATGCCAGAACAACAAGAGTGGCACTTTGCAGAGTAACAAAGAGGTTCACAAAAAACATGTTAGCCAAGCAAGCATTGTAGGACACATACTGAGAGTCCGAAAAAAAAATCTTCATTGTGGTAGGAATCCATGCATTAGTTTCACCAAGATCAGCCAAGGCCAAGTTAAACACACCAATGTATTTTGGACTGTGCAGACTTCGGTCAAGAGCTATAATGAGAAGGACTATAGAGTTCCCAATTACAGCAATAAAATATGTGACGCATAAAAAAATATAGTAATAACTGCTGTATGGTATACCTGAAAGCCCAGTGATGAAAAAGTATTCTGGACGAACAATAGTCATATTCTGGACAAAACTTGCATTTAAAGAACTCATGGCACCTTTGCGCTTGATGTTTTAAAGCTGAAAATAGAAATTACCATGAAGACACAAACACAATTTAGTTTAGTAAAATTTTGTGAAATTTAACAGCTATTTTTTAAATGCAAGTATTTAAATGAAAGTTTTCCTTCATGTAAAGTTTCTGCATTACATTTCAATCACAAACCTGTATACATGAAGTATTAGAGCCAGAGAACACAATGCTTGTGAAAGTCTGAACACTTGTGAGCTGCTTTGAATATTACTCAGCTCAAAATGTTTGTCCTTATTCTCTTATGTTGCAAAGATTGTTGGACATTTGCGTCATTGAATCCAAATATGTATTTTAATTAATCTCGAGAGATTTCAGACAACACAATGATGTAATACTATGCAGCGGTAGTTTTGATATATCTATTTTTTCACTAGTCTGCAATCAGGCCTCTGAACTGCTCTTTGTGTTCTCATTACGTATAATTATATTAAAGTAACTCAAGGATATTGTTAATGTTAAGTCTATAATGTGACACTAGCAAATTACTAGTTTGTCCACACATTGAGCTTTAGAGCAAGTGGTAGAAATTGGTGATATCCACCAATGCATACCCCTATGTACTGTAACAACCATTGTTGGGCTCAATAGATCCACTAGATCTAACTACATTAGATGAATAGTCTGTAGAACTACACTGTAGACTTTCTACTAACAATGAATAACTTTGCAACTACATGTCAACTAGCAGTCATTAGAGTATTAGTTGACTGCTTAATATCTAACACTTTTTTTAATGGGTTCACAGCATTCAACATATACTGACTAACAGAAACTGCAAATGGTGTAGTCTGAACTTGGCATTAGTTAACATACATTTGAACAAAGTAGTCGCGTTACAGATTTTTTCACACTGCATGACTTGAGGTAGCATTCAGTCGCTGCTGTGTTCACACTGCATGATAGTTTGTCGACTGGTTTCACATTTTAGAATAGGAGGAATTGGCAACAACTTTATCCCGGTCCACAAACTACCAACCAATTACACATGAGAAATTATATGGAAACAACAAGAGGTCATTCGCGCAAGATCAGAGTTCTGATCGAACGAGCAACAATTTGCCTGTGATTTCTCAAAACCTGTCAGCGAGTTAAAATCTGAGCTAAAATCATGCAGTCTGAACTTAGCATAAGAGTCTACTCTAAGAGTTAGTGGTAGTGGGTAACACTTTGCAATAAGGGTACATGAATTACTATGAATTCATGCATAAATTAATGGATGAATTATGCCTTACTTCATGCAGTAATATCTTTCAAGAGTCTTTCATTCATCACGTCATGGATTAACTACACATCAATTAACTAACATTGGCATTAACTAAGATTGGTACATCATCATGATTTATTATGCATGATCATGGTGTTTTCTTTGTTCACAAGAAAGAGAAAGAAAGAAAAGTATTTAGTATCTACTTTGGATAAATCTGTAGTACATAAATAGTTATGAATTTGTGCATAAAAAAGCCTTATTTTGTGCAGATAAAACTACTTGAATTACTAAATGAATTTACAAAAATTCACATTGCATCATTCTTTCATACAGGCTAGAACAGTCTATCAATTAATGTGAGAACTAATGTTTATTGTTGTTTTTAAATTAGTTATTAAGCATGTTCATATAGGCCTCCAGGTAAATGAACACACCCCAACACTGGCCAATCACAGCACATAACATGTGAATTCTGTATATCACTAACTAAGCATTAATTTCTCATGACTTCATCATGTGTGTGGCCCATAAAGTGGTGAGCTGACCTAAACACTGGCCAATACCAGCACAGGGGTCCGTTCTTCGTACCTCGCTAACTCAGTTAGCTGGATTTGATTGTTGTGAATTTGTCCTGACCTTGGATCGTTGGGTTCTTCGAAGCTCATCCGGTACTTGCTGTCATAGCAACAGGTCCATAAGCTTGAACCTGCTCGGGAACAGGTTTATTTAATGTAAACAGGATTTAGGCTGCAGGGTTTTGATTGGTTGAAATGGCGAGGTCACACCTGATTGGTTAAAGAACACGGTTGACGCGGACTGACTCATGTGGAAAAAAGAAAAGTATCTTGCAAGAAAGTGTAGAAAATAATTAAGATGATTCACACACAATATATATATAAAATATAATATAATTTTATTTATATTTTTATATTTTATATATATATATATATAAAAAATATAAAAATATAAATAAAATATCATGTCATGGAAAAAAAACGTGTAACATGGGCAGCACTAACGCATTTAATTTGTTGGCTGTTTGCTAGCCCTCTCTCCTGGCTTTTGCAGCATTTTCTGTGTTTCCCGGAGTCTTTATTAAAGTTTGAAATTTACGACTGCGTTTTTGTGACACAAAAAAAAAAAAAGAAATCCAAAACTACGAGATTAAAGTCATAATATTTTGAGAATACAATATGGATATTATAACATGACATATATATTATAGCCTGACTTATAGCTGAAATGGCTTTAGTTTAAGCAGCAATGTAAATCAATAATTCTCCCGATTACAGTGAGACTTCATTATAAATTATATTGTAGTCTATATAGTCTATAGCCTGTTTTCCCATGCCTTCTAATGTTCCATCACTTTTATATTTTGCTGTACACTTCAAACAAAGAGGAAAAACACATTAATTTAAGAGCTGAGCTGTTTTATATCGAAACCAACAAAGCAGAACATTATTGTGATTGCTGGGTGTCTGGCATGCTACAAATATTGAATATGTTTATATAAACATATAATATGTTACTTAGTAAAAAGTACTTTGTTTAAAAGTACTAAACGCCGTCATTGTAATTCTTCAAACCCTCTAATAAAAGCTCTTCCTCTTGAGAAAAAGATTTAGCTCGCTCGTTTGCCATTTCGTCAACCAATCAAAGGGGTTGACATCAGTATTTCTACTATCAATACATATCGCCTTTTAAGTGATGTTGACAAGCAAGTTTGGGAGGAGCTATGATGCAATGATTAGTTCCAGATGTTTCCAATCCCCTAATCAGTCTCAACCAATCAAACCACCTCTGTGTGTGTGGCCCAACAGTATATTCCTGCACAACTGGAGGCACAGCAGTTTCAGGACCCTCAGTTTTAGTACAACAGTTTTCGGACCCTATTTTTTTGTGACAGCACCATCTACTGACCTGGATCACCAAAAACACTGATTAAAGATGGACGACACGGACAACAATCAGACTGTGAGTATCGATATTCAATTAAGGTTTATTTTCTAATGTTTGAGCACTGATAACTATGAATTACAAATGAATTCCCAACATATTAAGAATTTGTGTGTTAGTGTTATTAATTAATACAACGTTCTTAATTCGAGGCCATTATTTAATAAATCGTTATTGAGTTTTAATGACTATAATAAATCTAACCGTCATGTTCATTAAAAATAAAAAGATGATAAAACATGCTGAAGTGAGTTGTAATATTTACCTACAGCTTACAGTATTAGTATGAAAACGTGCTTAATTGTCTCACCATCACACTCACCTGGTCCAGGATCGGCACCAACCGAAAGCACACAGTCACTTGTCACCCGATCCCAATCACCTGATTATTGACACCTGTTTGTCATCAGCTGCTCCCCAGAAAGGATCACTCAGCCAGACATGCGATGGCTGAGCTCAAGGTTAGACGCTGTTACTCACCTGAACCTGTCACTTACCTGTTTGGATCGCTGATTAAAATCTACATTGAACTTCGGTGGCTTGAAAGACTCTGAGGAAGGACTTTGCTGAAAGACGACTTCTTCTGAAAGTATTCTTATCTGTTACTTACCTGTGAGATTCTGCCTCTTTGCTCCAAACCTATGAATTACTTACATGAATACTTACCAGCGGAGATCCTGCTTTATTTGTGGAACTGTTTTTATTCGCATCACCTTATAATTACCTGCTGAGGAGAATTCATATGTTTGTGCACAAATAAACTCACCTGTTGATTGAATCCCTTACGTCTGTATTGCCGGAGCGTGACATTAATACTAATTGTTTTACCATATTACTTGAGTATTAAATATTTAATAATTAAACTGTGCTGACTGCCTGGTTGCACTAAGATATGTGTTACCAGCCTGTAATGTTGGTATTGGCATTTTAATAATTTGTTACTGTTTAGCCTAATCTGCAGGCCAATGGTTATCATGTATTAGTTTCTGTCATTTTCTGCATGCTAGTATGAAGTGATATAATGGATTTGGTACGACTCATTGTATGACAGATGATTAAAAATTGATATTTTCAATTGATATTTCCTCAGGCTAAACGGAATTAGACTAAAAGGCATCAGACAAAAAGTTTCCGTTTCGCCTGAGGACTATTTGTCTGATGCCTTTTAATCTGAGTCCCTTTCGCCCTATGCCTGATTGAACAAGAATTGTCACTGGACGTCGTTTTCTCCGACCTGAAGCCTTTCTGTCTAAGTCCCGATGCCATTTGGTCCATTGACAAAGGCCTTTTAGTCTGAGGCATGACGCCTTTTCATTCTATGACTGAGGTCTGAGAATGTCCTAAAATGTACACCGTTGTCCAAGGAGTTAAAGTGAACATGACAAGTGTTCATTTTCAACATTTTATTTGGGCTTTTTTTTTTTTTTTAAATTTAGTGACATTTTCTTTAAAACACACAATTCTCAAAATTTAAGAACTTCATTTGTAACATTTTGCTGATTTTTTTTTTTTTTAAAGAAACACATCAACTTTATTCTCGAAATTGAATGAGTTTATTTTTAACATTTTATTTCAACACTTTTGGTAAAATTTCAAAAAGTTAATCTCCCATTGTAATAAATTTAATCTCAAGGTATTCATTTTTATTATTGCTTGGCACTATTCATCTTCCATAATATTTAATTCAGAAAATATTTTATTTAAACATAATAGGTACTTAAAAAGACAGGTGTGTAGTAATAGATCACACTAATATAAGGTTACTTTTAGCCTTGCCTTTGGAGTAGTCTATGCAGCTAAAGTATATGTGTGGTCAGGAATTGCAATGCCTAAATAGAGTAAATCTAAAAATTCCTTTGACTTTTCCAACTTTTACTTTTCCAACTTTTAAACTGTTTTTTTTTTTTTTTTTTTTTTTAATAGTGATGTCACGTGCACGTATTGATTGGATGATTGGATTGTTAGATTTCTAATCAGCAGACTTTTTGACAAGGGGTATCACAACCGGGGTAGCTGTGCATGTCATTGAGCTGGGCCTGATTCTAGCTGTCAAATTTCTTTTCCCTTCCCTCTTCTCCTCTCCTCCTCACCTTCGATTTGATTTCCTTTTTTTCCCAACTTGTCTGTTTTGAGTGGACAATAGAGTAAAACGTTCAGACCTGCCTCGACAGCATGGGACCCAAAGGCTTACAGGGGTCTGCAACAATGCTACAAAAACTTGATCTTGTATGCTCTTTTTAGATTTCTTTGTCAATTTGTGGATATGTTGTGTGTGTGTTTGGGTTTTCTTTGTGACACAGAAAAAAAACTAAAACATGTCAATGCATGTTAAGGCTATGGGGAATAGCTGATAGCACTGCATGATGCAATAGTGTTAATGATAAATCATGACATTTTAAGTATTCCTGTATATTTTATGTGTAGACTTTTTATTTATTTTTTTAATCAGGATTATCTTAGGCTTGCATAAATAAATTGATATCTTAGTTCATGTTTAGCTTTTATTTTCCATTGTACAGTAAATGCAGAAATAACAAAAAGGTGAGACATCACAACAGAAAGACAATAAAAAGAACCTTAGCAAATCTGTTAGCTCCATGGTTTACATTATGTGAATGATATCTAAAAATGTATTTTCATATGTGTAATTTGATCCTTATCATGTAAGAACACACACTCATTATCATCATCTTGAAATGTTCTTTCTAACTGGCATAATTCTGTTTTTAAGCAGTTTTCTAATTGTGTCTCTGATTTCAGCTGTGTTTAAAACATAAATAAGAGGATTTAACATTGGTGGAAGACACAATGAAAGAGATCCACTGATGACTCTGGCACTTGGAGTTAGAGAAACAATTAACGAAGCAACGCAAATGCATATGATAGGAAGAAAGAAACACACAACCAACAAAAGATGAGAAACACAGGTCTTCAGTGCTTTAAAACGTGTTTCCCAAGTTGTAGTTTTACTTAAGGCAAAAACAATGCCCAGATATGATAGGAGTATAATGCAGAATGGTGCTACAAGGAACAAAGCTACGATGACGTTTGTTATGAATATATTAATGCTGTTGTCATTGCATGCCATTGCAAACACTGCTCCATAATCACAGTAATAACTGTCTACCACATTAGATTTACAGAACGAAAGTTGTGTTATCAAAGACGCTGCCAAGGCCACCAGAGAAGTGTTAAATGCCCATATTGCTACAAACACTAAAGACATGACAGTATTATTTACTATGGCATGATACCTTAATGGCAAACAAATTGCAATGTAGCGATCAAATGCCAGAACAACAAGAGTGGCACTTTGCAGAGTAACAAAGAGGTTCACAAAAAACATGTTAGCCAAGCAAGCATTGTAGGACATGGACTGAGAGTCTGAAAAATAAATCTTCATTGTGTTAGGAATCCATGCATTCGTTCCACCAAGGTCAGCTAAGGCCAAGTTAAACACACCAATGTACTTTGGACTGTGCAGACTTCGGTCAAGAGCTATAATAAGGAGAACTACAGAGTTCCCAATTACAGCAATAAAATATGTGACACATAAAAAAATAGAGTAATAACTGTTGTATGGTATACCTGAAAGTCCAGTGATGACAAAGTATTCTGGACGAACAATAGTCATATTCTGGACAAAACTTGCATTTAAAGAACTCATGGCAGCTTTGCGCTTGATGTTTTGAAGCTGAAAATAGAAATTACCATGAAGACAAAAACACAATTCCAGCAATTTCCAAAACTGTCATCTCGCTTTCTAACAACGATTTTCAAATACTATTCCAAATAAGTATTCCTTCACATTACGTTTCTGCATAACATTTCAATCACAAACCTGCATACATGAAGTTTTAGAGCCAGAGCACACAATGATTGTAAAAAGTCTAAACACTAGTGAGCTGCTTTGAATATTACTCAGCTGTAAATGCTCGTCCTTATTCTCTTATGTTACAACGATCATTGGACATTTGTGTCATTGAATACAAATATATTTTCAGATTCATCTCTTGAGATTTCTGACAACACAATGATGCAATAGTAATAAATGTTCTATCCAAAGCTTTAGTTTTGCTCATTTTTCCACTGCAAACAGATCTCAACTGTCATTTGTTATCATTATATCACAGTAAGTATATAGTATATAGTAGGATATAGTTGTCAATAGATAATGCATTTTTCTTTTTTGCATTAATCACGATTAATCACAATTAATCACAACTAACAGTAAAGTTTTTTAATTTTATATTGTAAAATACATATTGTTTATATTTTATATTAATTTTTATATTGCAATAAGTTCACATTCAATCTTTATCAATTCATGTACAAAGACATTTTTTTTTTTGACTTGGAATAGTTTTTTGTTTGTTGTTTTTCCCCTAGTAGTTATTAAATAATTGATAAGCCATTCAACATTAGATATCAGTTTAACATTAAGTTTAAGTGAAAATTGCCCCTCAAATATTTAACCATTGAAAATAGCCATTCAGCATTACTGTATAATTGAGAGCTATCAATTTTAAAATTTAGACTTAAAAAAAAGGAATTTATAATTTAAGTAAACTTAAAACAATTTTCACATAACCCATTATAGTTAATTTCATATTTACTTATGGCCTTCAGCAGAAATGCACATCAGTTGCAATTTATCAGATACATTCTAAATTAAATATACAGTAGATTTTGAATATGCGAAATAATAGATATATAGTAGTTTTGAAACCCGTTTTAAAAGACATTACATGCTTGAACAGTTTTAAAGAAGTCATACAAAGCAAATTTTCCACAAGCTAATATGATTCTTTAGGGTCTTAATGTAAAGTTTGTAATATAGTTTGTTTTAAAATTTCTCAAAGATATTGTAAAAAATTTTTTACCCTGTCAAAAACAGTGACTCACTCAGGGCGGGTCTGAGGTATGACACCAGTTCAGTCTGTGTGACACACTGCTGTCAATCAACTATTGTGTGAGTGGCCTCTATCAGTGTGATGGCACACCGACATGCATTTGAGAAAGGCTTGATTTCAGAAGGGGCAACTTATTTTTATTAAATTAAAAGAAAACTACTGCTGGATCTTTATCATGGTAGTGTATGTACACAACCACCCTACAAACACACATTTCAGTCCAAACTGCTTGTAATAGTGCATGCGGCACTGGTTGACCCCTTTCTGGTATCTTCATGACTTAACTGACCACACCATTGCATGCACATAGTTTATTCCGAGCTTTAAAATGAAAGGATACAGGCAACAGTGCTGGAGTCTTTGTGTGTAAAAGTGCTTGCTGGTATTACAGTACCGCTGCTTTTTTTTACTTGCAACTGGCCATGACGTGAAGTGGAACGTTTCTGAAATGTCTCCCATATGGTGTGATCGTAAATACAACAGAATAAATGCGTAAAGGTATTGTCACACTGCACTTTTTGCTCCATTTAATTCCATTTATACGCATGCTAAAGAGGCAGACAGGAAACCCAGGCTTCTGTGGCAAAGTTGCGCATACTGCTACATTCCAAAGTTCAAGTTTAGTGAGCTCTGAACTGTGAAATCACATCATTTGAAAATCAGTTTGGCCACGGCATGACCATTCTCTATTCACGGCGTGACTTTTCTCTGACAAAAATGGAGGCGGCGCTAATTTTAGCCAAGTCACATTGTGCTATACTGTACAAGACGACATTACAAGAGTACAAAAATAAGATCAAAAGAGAGGCTGCCTTTTTCGTTGTGTCCGTGTAAACAGGAAAGGGAAACATGGCCTCACCCATATTTGCAGCTGCATAGGACAAATAGCTGCATGCCAAAACTGCAGTATGACTGTACAGATCTGGCCATTCAAAAAGTGGTCTCGCCTGACACCTGTGTATTAGGCGGCATCACAGAAAATACTTTGATACAGGAAAGACATGATCAGTAGGGGGCAGCTTTTTGCTCATTGGTTTAAACAACTGTGATGTTACATTCTCTTCTAAAATGTTTTATTTTTTAATCTAATATCATGTAGTTATGTGTTTAAATTCTGCATTAATATTCCCAAATGGTAAAGGTTATGAATATAACCTTGGTTCTTTGAGGGAACGAACACTGTGTCCGAAGACGCTATGGGAACGCCTTCATGCGTGACGGCTCTGAATCTGCTGTATCAACAACCAATGAATGTGCGCGACCTCAGGGCAGTGACGTCAGACCAGGAAGTATACAAGGCACATGGTGCCTGCCAGCGCTAGCTTTCGACTGCTGTGAAGAACTGTGCCAGCAGGGGGCCCGGGAGGTATGGCTTCGAGACGCAGTGTTCATTCCTTCAAAGAACCATGGTTATATTTATAACCTTTACCGTTATTTTACAGGAACTCCCACTGCGTCCAAAGATGCTATGGGAACACAGGACCAATGACACCATAACTCCAAGACCATGCCCTGTGTCTATGTCTCAACATACACCACTAGGATGTAAGGGCCGATGATCCAGGGGTCATCTGAGTGTCCAGACCGTAGTAATGGACAAACGTGGAGGGGGTGGACCATCCCGCAGAATTGCAGAAGTCCTCGATTGGGACACCTGCTATAAAGGCCTTTGAGGCCTCCAAACCTCTTGTGGAGTGACCAATCGGCGAGGGGAGAGCAGAAGAATTATGAAAAATCAGGATTGTCTCAACAATCCAATGACTGAGCCCTGTGCATGTAAGCATCCAGTACTCGAGGGTACAGAAAAGCTTTTGCCAGTCCGGGTGCAAAATCTAAATATGAAGGCGCTACTGAAAGGGCCCGAAGGTCTCCTACTCACTTTAGAGAAGAGATCGCTAGCAATAACATAGTCTTAAGAGTGAAATGGCGAAATCTCCTCTAAGGGCTCGAAAGGTGGTTTACACAGAGCTTCCAACACCACAGCCAGGTCCCACATGGGGACTCGAGAGCGTACAGGAGGTCTCAATCTCCGTGCACCATGGAGGAAGCGTCCTATTAGGGGGTGTCTACCAACTGATTCACCATTAATCTGGGAATGGAACACTGATAAAGCTGCAATATGCACTCTAAGTGTCGAGTGGGATACCCCTGCAGATTGGAGAAGGGTATCTACCACACTGTCTGGGAGACCAGCTTCTAGGAGATCAAGTCAAGTCAAGTCAATTTTATTTATATAGCGCTTTTAACAATACAGATTGTAGCAAAGCACTGAACATTATCA
>JAUYWG010000050.1:13317888-13331224 GCA_034779775.1 Enteromius afrohamiltoni | reverse complement strand
GAGGTAGTTGGGTGGCCTCTCTCTCGCTGAAGGCGAGTTTGAGGTCCTGGTATTCGAGCGGCAGAGAGGTTAGGTCCAGGTCTTCCTCAGGCGTGAGCTACATGTGGCGGACGAGCTTGGGTGGTGTGAGGAGACAGTTCGAGTGGCAGTAGTCTGACCAGCGAAGGATCTGGTGCTCCCTCCAGGAGATGACGGGGTCATGCTGTTCTAACCAGGGTAGTCCAAGGATTATAGGGTGCTCAGGGGAGTGCAGAGTGTAGAGTTGGATGGTCTCGGCGTGCAGTGGGCTGGTGTGAAGTGTCAAGGGCGCTGTCTGTGCAATTATCTTCCCGGTTCCGAGGGGCCGGCCGTCGAGGGCTGCCACAGCCACGTTGGGGAAACATGGAAGCAAAGGAAGATCATGGTGGTTAGCGAACTGAACGTCAATGAAGTTCCCCGCAGCCCCTGAGTCCAGTAATGCATGAGTAACTATATGACGGTTGTGCACAAAGAGCTCCACCTCCATCTTCATAGCTGAATCAAGTGAAACTGCACCAGGCATGTGGCGCGAAGATGGCCGCTCTCTCCGCAGTAGAGGCACAGTCCATTAGCCCTTCGACGTTCGCGCTCCTCCGACGTGAGGTGTGTGACTCCGATCTGCATAGGCTCAGAAGTGGATGCTGGCATGAAGGTGGCGGCTGGGACTGGCTGTCGTCGGGTGCGGCGAGAACGCATGAGCTGATCAGTCTTAATCGCTAGATCCATGTACTGAGAAAGCGATAAATCCTCTCCACGGCAAGCCAGCTCAGTCTGTAGATCTTCGCGGAGGCCTCGGCGATAGAGGGACATCAAAGGATCGGTGTCCCACCCAGTTTGGGCTGCAAGTGTTCGGAAGGACATCGTATAATCCGCAGCGGACTGGGAGCCCTGTTTCAGACCCAGTAAGTCATCTTTAGCGTCCTTGCTGTCAATGGAATGATCAAAGACCTCGCGGAATTGGCGGAGGAAGCTCTGATACGAGGGGAAGGCCATGCGTTGGCCTTCCCACAAGGCCGTCACCCATTCAAGCGCCTTCCCCGTCAATAAGGAGCAGATCAGAGAAACTTTGGAGTCATCATCGGCAAAGAACAGCGACTGCGATTTCATATAAATGTCACATTGCAAGAGGAAACCTTTGCACTTGCCTGGAGCTCCGCTGTATTTTTCGGGCAGGGCGAGGCGCACCGGGCTAGAGTGGCTGGCCGTAGCCGGGGGAGGAGCGATGGCAGGCGGATCCGCGGGTCTACTCTGGGCCGTGGTGGCTGCTGTGAGGGCCTGAATGGAGGTGACTAGCTCCGCTGTTAACGAGGTTAGTTTCTCCAGCTGCTGGCGATGCGTGAGTAGTTCCGTGGCTTGTCGGCTTACTTCATTGATGACTTGCCGCATAGTTGCTGGATCCTCTGTCGGCGAAGTCTTCTGTGAGGGATCACGGGAGTCGTGGGGATCCATTTGCAACAATTTATTAGAATGGTCGTACAGGCGTGGGTCAGATACACGGGCAGACAAATCAAACAGGGCTAGGCAATACTCAAAGTCAGGGACAGGCAATAGATCGGGGCAGGCGGCAAAATGGCGGAAAACAAACACAGTCAGAAAATCAAACACGGGTAGGCAGACAATGAAACACAGGGTAAACGCTCAGAAACTACAGCAAGGCAAATCGAGACTTCGCGATCTGTTAGTCCAAAAGTCCGAGCTTAAATAGTCTCATTTGGGCGGGAGAAAGATACAAAACCAAGATACAAATAATAAATGTCAAATTGCATTACATAAAAGTCACTTCGGAAACGTAGAAGTGTCCGACCTGACGGCCGTCTCTTTACTCCTCCCCTGACTGCAAGGGGCTGCTCTCGCCATCCGGTGGCAGGCTAGTGTAGTGCATCTCGAACACACCTATTTTCTTGCTTCAATCAAGTCGCAAATCCTGAAAATTGTGACTCAAGTCAGAGTCAAGTCATGTGACTTGAGTCCCCCATCTCTGCAGCATAGTATTGCAATATTGATCTGGTTATATGGCATCAAAACAGATTGGTGGAATTTCAGCACAGGATTGTATTGCACGCACTTTTACTCATTCCCAAAAGCTCTGTGCAGAGGAGGGTAAGGGGGAAAACAAGACATGCAAATGGAACAGCAACAACCCAAAAATATATACACTTTCAATATGTGGGAAAAGATATTCTTTAATCAAAAGGGTTAACTGACATTTTATTTGTCAACAGCCCATGTATAAATAAATATCATAGTACTTTTGTACTTTTGAATGACTAAGCAAAAAGATGCTGTAGCTACCCTGTCGCACTACCAGCAGGGCTGTGCACATGCTACAAAACAACACCCGTTCCCATGACTAATACAACACAAATGGGAGTTTATCCACCCAACTCCATGTGTATAAAAACTTTTGCCCACAGCTGACAAAAAATCAGTTAAGGTGACATTTTGTATGACAATTTTGAAAATAGACAACATTTTAAAAACTTTAACTTTATGAGGACTATCAATTATTTAAATTATACAGTGAAGATGTGCCTTATTAATCTGATGAAATCTGGATTTTAGCAAAAAAAAAAAAAAATTATAATAATAATCATACTGTGGCAAATGTTTAGCCTGTTCAACATTTATTCCTATTTTAGGCTGTAAATGTAATATGGTCATGGATATGGCAAAATGAAAGGATAAAATGGATAAATGTTGGACACCAAAGTCTTATAAGCTATGGAAAGATTTTCTTTAATTATTTTTAATGATTACTTTTTATTTCTATTGTAAATATATTGTTTGTGTAGGTGATTAACAGTAGTACATTATGTATCCAAATGAATCTCTCCTCTCGCTGGTGCTGACTTTACACTCTCTGGAACTACCTGAGACGAGCATTTATCCTGCATTCATTTTTGGATTAATAACATACTTGTTTATCTTACTCTGCAATCTAATGATTATTATTACAATTTGCTTGAACAGAAATCTTCACAAACCAATGTACATACTGTTGCTCAACCTGCCAATCAATGATGCAATGAATGCTTCAATCCTTTTTCCTCACCTGCTGTATAGTTTATGGACTCACGACAGATCAATATCATACCCTGCATGTTTGCTTCAAGGCTTTTTTGTGCATTTTAATGGCGGAGCATCTTATCTTATTCTTACTGCTATGGCCTATGACAGGTATATCGCTATCTGCTGCCCGCTGAGATATGGAGCCATTATGACTACCAGTAACTTGGTGAAAATCATAACTGGGATGTGGATTTTAAATTTCTTTCTTATAATAGTAGTTTTCTATCTTCTATTACCTTACAGGATTTGCCAGACACACATGACAGATCTAGTCTGCTATAAGACAGCTTTAATGAAACTCTTATGTGAAGGCGCAGAGGTGAACAATATCTTTGGGTTGAGTTGCATAATTTTCTACCATGGCCTTTCACTTTCTGTTGTGGCATTTACATACATTCATATATTAATCACGTGTATTACTAATAAGCAGTCTGATGCAAAGATTAAAGCATTTCAGACATGTGGTACTCATTTGGTCGTCTTCCTGTTGTTAGAGTTTAACACTCTTTTTCCTCTTATTTCACATCGATCTGAATTTGTTCCCGCTTTCCTACGCAGAGTGTTTTCTATCTCCAATTTTATCTTTCCTCCTCTTGTGAATCCACTTGTGTATGGTTTTAAAACTAAAGAGATCAGACAGAAACTTTTCACCTGTTTCAAAAACAGGAAGATAAACAGTTTCTGATGTAATAAGATCTCTGTGTGAAAGGATCATGAACTGATGTTAACTTTTATTTGTTACACAAGTGCCTTGGATGCAAATTCACCATTTTGCTTTACCTGCTACTGTATATTGACTATATCTAATAGTATGTTTGACAGACGCCCTTATAAAAAATTTTACACAGACACATTTTCTGAAAGTTTTTTTAAATTAACTTAACAGTATTCAGCAGGTCATTTGATCTCAACCCTCCTTATGGAATCAGTTATTTTAGGCCACTGATGACACAAGATTTATGTAAGTTAAGCCTACGTAATTCTACTTAAACATATTTTTACTATTATTGTATGTGTAAACGCTTCTTAATAATACATTCAGCTGTGTGACATTAAGCAAAAGATCTACAGCAAAAGAAATAGCAGCTCAGCATATATCACATTGTTGGTTTACAATATTAAATTCAACAGATTAAAATATATATATATATATATAGAGAGAGAGAGAGAGAGAGAGAGAGAGAGAGAGAGAGAGAGAGAGACAGAGAGAGAGAGAGAGATAGTTATTTGGGGTGGGGATAAATGAAACACGATCAGTGGAGTGACCTGAAGTGTGCTTATGAAACAAACTCGCTTCCTCTGTCAAAATCAAGGTATCTGTGTAATGTTTGGTCTGTAAAATATTTTTAATACGACTAAATTTATGTTTAGCAGATCTCACTTATTATTATAACACAAACAGCACAGCACAAAAGGATTTAGACAGCAGAGATGAAGAATCAGCTTGTCGATTTGTTGCAAGAGAGTGTGTACACAATGTGTCCTGTAAAATATATTTATTCTTGAGAGATTTTGCGATGATTTCCAGTGTTAACAGTCAGGACTCTGGTTGAAAATCTTTTTTGTTTGGAGGTGTGCTGTCTTTGTCACATTGCAGCACACCATACATTACAGGAGAACAATGGTTAAATCTAGGATTTTTTTTTTCCTTTTTTGTTTGTGGTTGGAAAATTGTGTGTACCCAGCCTTATTCAGTGATGGCTGTGTGTTGAGTGATTTTGAGGGGACAGCAAATTAACACTGTTATACAAGCTGTACACTCACTACTGCTCCTGACTGACTCTGTTGTGTTTCTGTCTCTGTTTTCATGTCTGCACTGTCTAAATGAACTCATGACTTGTCTCATGTCTCCACCCACTGACCTAGTTCTATGTGTATAAAGTCCCCGGATGTCTTTGTGTTAGCACGGATCATTGTTTATGTTTATTGCCGTCAACACTGTGTTTTTCATTCGTATTCGTGTTTCAAGTGTTCTGTTTTGCATTTATCGTTGCCGACCTCTGCTCTCCCTGGATTTACGTCTTTGTCTCGTCCCTCGGACTGAGTTTGTTGTTGTTACTGACCTACGCTACGTTTCTGGATTATTTTGCTGTCTTCGCCTTTGATGTGTCTGTTTGCCCGTGATTGACCCTGCCTTGCTTAATAAAACAGTTGCGTAAGAACCCGCACACCTTCTCACCATCCTGTCATGGCAGTCAAATGCTTCTAAGAGAAGAAAAGAATTACCTTTGGTGTTCATCATGATTATTTTAAAGGAACCGTATGTAGAATTGACATCTTGTGGTATTGCAGTCCAAATTCGAAATACTGGAGAGGGGTTTTTCACCCGGTCCCTCCTTCTCAGACTTGACGCACACACAGGTTGCCATGATTGACGACACTACTGGAACGAACGCACATAACAGTGAATTAAATGAAATGCACTGTATTTTCTGCCAAGCAGGCTACCTGGATGCCGAAACACAACTGATTTTGTGATTGGGAGATAGATGGAGGGTGGCGCTTCAGACCAAAACAAAACATGACAACATAAACATCAGTTGATATCCGGGATATCGAGATATCCAGACTGTACTACTACTGTAGGCGATATGAGTATTTTTAATTTACATGTTTTCTTAATGCCTGTTGAACATAACAGAGACGTTTTATGATTATTACAATACATTTCTTACATACAGTACCTTTAAGGAGAACCACAAGCAACAGAACTTTTGCTATTGTAGAATTACTTTGAATTGATCTCATGTGTCATATCTGAGAGCAAAGTTTGCTTTTCAGCAAGATTGAGTTGTTGACCTGGGGCCTGTTTCATAAAACAAGTTTACCAAATAAGCCAGGCTTATGGCAGTTAGTCTGATTTATTTTAAACCAAATTAACTGGCAATAAGTCAGACTAACTAAAATAAACCTGGCTTATTTGGTAAACTTGTTTTATGAAAAAATTTGGGGGAAGTGAGTTGGAAATGTGCAAAATAAAGGCATAGTTTCAGGAAATGTGTTTAAGCAAGGTGAGAAAAACTGTATAAAAAATATTCATAATATTTTATGAATGCTCAAACACAAAATGTATCATTACATTGCATACATGTGTTTGGTCATATGCTTTTCTACAGAAATGTTTGTTCAGTTGCAAACCTATTGTAACTGAAAACTATAAGTGACAGAAAATGACAGGGCCTGACTTTTTGTCATAAAAAGCCATTTATGATTGCAGACATCATAATTGTACATTTGGAAGATTGGAAAGACATTAAAAATAAACTTTTTGTCTTCAGGTGTGATCATTTTCTTAGACATAAGAAAGACTGGTCTGCAATTTATGTGTGTGGGTGTGTGTTAAAGAAAGAGATAAATTGTGTGCACAATGTTTATTCAGGATTTTTTTTGTTGTTGTTGTTTTCTGTCAGCAGTGCTATTGTTCCCATTAATTTGTTCCAGAGGTAGAACAGCAGTCTGTGGATTGACTGATTGGTTGCTTGATTAATTATGATCGCCTGATATTTGTTGATTTCTATAGAGTCACTAATTAACAACGAATATTGTTACATTGGTGAAAGCTGTCTGTTGTAGTTTTTATCTCCTTCAACTTATAAATAAAAACAAATGAATAATAGAATACAGACCAGTCATTAAACATTAAACATATATAGGTCTTGGCATTCATGTGAAATCATCAATTTTCTCAAAAGTGAAAACTGTTGTGCAGTTGCCCACTACTGACATTGTTTCAAAATAATTCATTGTCTTTGAACATGAGCAGAAGGCTTTGCAAGGCATCTTGGCACAGTCTGAGGAAATAAAACACATTTAAACAGAGATTTTTCTGTGAAGGATTTTAAGGAAATGTTTTCGTAGTTCATGGCTGTTCAGTCCATAAACAATTGGATTCAAAACAGGAGGCACCAAAAAAATTAGTATCCCCATCATTTTCTGTAGATTTGCATTAACATCTGCAAACCTGTGTGACAGGACATAGAAAGTCCCAACAATCTCAAATGTGATGAAAATGACCAGCTGGGCAACGCAGGTGTTGATGGCCTTACTCTTTGTGTCAGACCTACTAGTAACTAAGCAGGTGATCAAAATCTTTACATAAGAAAATACTTGAATGGAAATACTAATAATCTGCATTATGGCTATTACAAAAAAGCCAAAAAGGGTGTTAACTACAGTATTACCACAGGCCAGCTTTACAAGAGAAGGGTTATCACAAAATATACTCACAATATGGGAACTACACCTTGAATGCATTCCCTGCAAGGAAAACAATGTGCAAATTAATAAAAAGTCAAATCCCCACACAAGAGCCACAATCATTATAACAACTCTGGGTGTCATTAGAGCATTATATCGCAGAGGCATAGAAATGGCAATATAGCGATCAAAAGCCATGGCAGACAGAATGAACAAAACAGCATTTCCATACATGTGGAGCAGAAAACCCTGGAGCACACAGAGAGGATAGTATGTGCTATTGGTTTCTGTCATAATGTCATAGAGAGCTTTGGGAAGCATGAATGTGATTCCCAATAAATCATTCAGAGGAAGGTTTAACAAAATAAAGTAAACAGGCTTATGGAGACTTTGTGTAAGAATTATGAGGAGCAACAGGGTCAGATTACAAAAAGTACTGAACGCATAAATTAAGATGCCAAAGAAAAAGATGGGATATTTTGCTCCTGGAGATATAGAAAATGGATCTAGAGTCAGCTCAAAACTGACTATGATGGACAAGTTCTCCATTATGACCCTGTGAATTATATGAAAAAGGAACTATTAATATCAAGATGTCTTCTAAGGTTTTTTTATATAATATAACTTGACCGACAATCCAAAAATAATTTCTCACCTCATACACCTGAAGAGACTACAGACTACATAGACTAAAGTCATGAAGGACAGTGAAACACATTAGTCTTAAATAGCCTTTTTCTGACATCATCCACATCTAAGGGGGGGGTGTCCTCCAGACTTGGGACTACATCAGTACCACAACAATACTGACTAATTGTAAAACCTAGGAGATATGTATGATTGTACATGTTTTCTGAAATTATTTGTAGTTTTTCCAAATTTACCAAAATAATCAAAAGCATAAGTACACCATAGAAACCATTGCCACCAACTGTGAAATGCAGCCCAGATCGAATCAGTTGTTAATTCATTTTCAAAGAATCTCAAACACGGTTTGATGTCCTGTTCTAAGTATATGTCAAAAAAACATAATTGTGGTGTTTGTTAAATAAACACGCTTGAAATTAAATGTGTGAACTGGCGTTAGTCTCTATTTCATGGCCCTTTCGATCCCATCAATCTGTGTATAGATAACACAACTTTACACTTTACAAATGCTTGTAATGCATAAACCAAAGTCCAATTTTGCATGTATATGATACTCAATCCTTCCCATTAACTTAGATAGAGAGCAGATGCATATAAATACCATACACAGTATCTTCTATGGCAAAGACATCACCAGCGAGGCTGAGTTCACCTTCAAACAGGTAAGTAATAGCAAAAATCTTTTCTTTTGTAATGAGATCAATATTTTAATTATTTCAGTATTTCTGCATCATGTTAAATGAATACAATTGTGCCAATATTCTGCCCATAGTCTGGGCTCATCTACAGAAAAAAGCCTGGTCACACCAGTGTTTGTACCGTGACCTCAGGACTTCCTGCAAAAGTAGATTTATTGACCTACAATAAGACTCCTGTGTGGCTGATGAAAAGTCAACATCTCAGTTAAAAACAAACAATAACATTTTTAAATTCTTAATCATGTTGTGACATGGTCTTCAGCTTTTAGATGTGATCGCATGATAAGCATGTAAAAAATGTACCATATTTTTACCATAGTAACTCTTGTCTTGTGTAGCCACCATGCTTCTCCCACCATAACTGTAGTTTTACTGCAGTATTTTTTAATTAAAGCACAATTCACGAGTTCCCACTTCCTCAATAAAAGAAAGGCGTGTTTGGAGTTTTAGCCCTAGGGCTACGATGGTCGGATGGAGCTTAGCGACCGGCCCGAACCCCTGAATTCCCCCCAGGAGGAAGGTGAAGCCTAGAGGTGAACGTTAGTTGGCTTGATAGGAATTTTGCCAAAATAGGAATTAGGAGGATCTCTCGGCCGCAAAATTATTTGGGATTAGATGCCCCCATCCGAGCAAACCATGGCCAATTGTGGCAAGGAACCAAAACTCTAGCTATGAAATCGAAGAAAAAAACCTTGGGAGAACCCAGGTTCGGATGGGGCCAGTCCTCCCCTGGCCGGACGCCCGGCATCCAATCTCCAGTTTAATCAAGCTTTAAATCGAATGTAAGAGTTTATTGTACTCCCAGATGCAGAGAAACTTGTCCACGCCTTTATCTCCTCAAGGCTGGACTATTGTAATGGACTGTTTGCTGGAATTCCTACCAAGGACATACAAAAGTTACAATACATCCAAAAGAGCGCTGCAAGAATCCTACTTAGAGTAAAAAAATTTAAACATATCAATCCCATCCTCAAATCACTTCACTGGCTCCCTGTTTCTTCCTGGATCGAGTACAAAGTTCTTCTGTTAACCCATAAATGTATTTATAGCCAGGAACCATCATATCTTCTGATCTGATCAATTTACAAACTACCAATCGTATCCTCAGATCATCAGGCAGCATGCTTCTTCAAGTTCCCATTACTAAGCTCCATACTATGGGGGGTCAAGCTTTTTGGTCTGTTGCCCCACAGCTCTGGAAACGTCTTCCTGTCCAATTGCGAGTTACACAGAACCTGGACACTTTTAAAGCACATTTGAAGACTTTTTTATTTAGGAAAGCATACAACTGCTGAGATTTTATATTGAGTTGTTGTGATATTTTTACATTTTGTGGATGTTGGTTTTAGTGTAGCACTGTAGTGTAGATTTTAAGCAATAAGCTGTTCGTATGTACTTCTCCCAAAATTAGTTTATATCTAAACATCATTTTACAAGTTCACACTTCCTCAATAAAAGGAGTGTTTGGCATGTTCTTCAGAGGGAGGGCCGGGAGCCTGACCGAGCTATATTATCTTTGAGCTTGACCAGGGAAGCGTTTGGAGGAGGAGATGGGTTCAGAAGGTGTATCTTATATACAATATCATCTGGAGATTATCATGTGAAAGATATCCAAAATATCCTATCAGAATGGCAGCTTACAGAAAAGCTGAAGCATAATAACAAACACAGTCACAAAAGGATTTAGACAACAGAGATCAGAGAATCAGCTTGTCAGTTTGTGGCAAGAGGGCTGTGTAGCATTTGAACCAATCAGACACAAACCTTTTGCTGCATCAAGCAGACGCGCAGAACCTGCGAGATGCCCACGTACCCAGACATTCAAGTTCCCTGCCTAGTGTATGTTTGTGCACAGCTAAACTTCAGGTCACTTCAGATGATGCCAACCCTGGAACAACACACAGCACTACCGAACTCTGCTACTAATTTATAATGTTCCATGTCTGTTCGATTACGTTATAAATTGATCTTTATCTCACATCTATGCCATATCTACATGTACAAACTACTACTACATATACTGTAAAACATTACTTTGGTGTAAAGCTGCTTTGCAATGATTAGTATCATGAAAAGCGCAATACAAATAAATTTGAATTGAATAAGAGAGAACAGTCCAACCTATAAAAATGGACAAAAGTGTGAGGGGTGGACCATCCTGCAGCGTCACATATGTTGGCAATGGAGACCATTGCCAACATTGCCTGCTAGCAGGGCCTTCGAGGACACCACACTGCGTGTTGAGTGTGCTCTGACTCCTAGCCTCGGCGGGAGACCAGTGGACTCGTACGACTTGTTAATGGCATCCACAATCCAACGGCTCAAAGTCTGCTTGGTCGCTGGCAACCCCTCTTTGGGTGGACCGAAGCATGCAAGCAACTGCTTGGACTGGACACATACCGTTAGCGTCTGCTGACCAGGCTCCCTGAAGGGAGGAGGGTTGAAGGCCTGTAGTACTACTGGCTGTGGTGTGACCGTAGGTAACTTGTAACCTGCTCGCGGATACAGGAAGGCTTTGGCCATGCCCGGCGCAAAGTCAAGATGTGTAGGGGCCACTGATAGGGCCTGAAGGTCACCTACTCTCCTCAGAGAACACAACGCTAGCAGTAGTGTGGTCTTTATCATTAGCAAACAATCTGAGATCTCCTCTATGGGCTCAAAAGGTGGCCCACAGAGAGCCTTTAACACTACAGCCAGGTCCCAGGTTGGTACCTGGGAACATACCGGAGGCCTCAACCTCAGCGCACCGTGGAGGAAACGTATGACCAGGGGTTCTTTACCCAATGTATGTCCACCAAGAGAGGAGTGGTAGGCCTATATAGCCGCCACATAAACCTTCAGGGTGGATTGGGTGACCCCAGTAGAGAATCTACTCTGCAAGATTTCCAGCACTGTACCAACTGTGACTGGATCTTTTTGGTGTACTCTATACCAAGAAGTAAAAAGTTTCCCCTTCCAGGCATACAGTTTCCTCGTGGATGGAGCTCTGGACTGGAGAATGGTCTCAACAACCTCGGTTGAGAGACCTGCTAAGAGTTGTGCCCCTCAGAGGCCACACTCTCTGACACCACAGCTCCGGGTGAGGGTGCACTATGGTGCTGCTCACTTGTGAGAGGAGATCCCTCCTGATCGGTATCTCCCACGGAGAGCCATCTAGAAAGGATATCAGGTTGTCTGTGCATACTAACACGTTTCTGTCTCTTGCGTCTGTGAGAAAATATTTGAGTGCCTGGAACACTGCCAGCATCTCTAGACAATTGATGTGCCAAGTAAGATGGTGATCTTCCCACAAACCTCGGGCTGAGCGACCACTCTTGATCACTCCCCAACCAGTGAGGGATGCATCCGTCACTAGCACTAGGCGGTGCGTCGGAGCTCCAAACACTGGGCCCTGTTTTAGAAATGCAGGTTTCCTCCACGTGTCTAAGGCACGTACAGATCGCCGTGACACTTTGATCATGCGAAGGGGATTTCCCCTCAGGGATACACCTTTGTTTCTGAGCCACCACTGTAGGGGTCTCATGTAGAGCAGGCTAATAGGTATCACGTTGGATGCAGCTGCCATATGGCCCAGCAATTTTTGAAACTGCTTGACAGTGAGTTACCAGCCTTCTTTTACCCTCGCGACTGCAGTGAGGATCGAAACTGCTCGAGCCGTGTCATTTGAGCCCGCATCGTAGTCGAATCCTACATCACGCCTAGATAAGTGGTTCTCTGAACTGGAGAAAGGACACTTTTCTTGGTGTTCAGTCTCAACCCCAACCGTTTCATGTGAGCGAGGACGACATCTCGATGTGTGCACACAATGTGTTCCCCGGCATGGGCTGCCCTCTAAAGCCCTCATCTCAGGGCTTTTTATTTTTCTGCGGGGCCTGTTTCCTCTTTTCTTTAAGGACAACCCTAAGGTCTTTCCTTTTTTTTAGTTGGCCCCGCAACCGAGCGCTGCCAACCACCCAGATGTTGCAATGCTCTGTTTCTATGTGTCCCTGTATGAGGAGCCAGTACTCACGTGGGACTGCTCCCGCCAGGCAGCTGCTTGGCGCCGTGTCTCCTGGTGCCTGTCGACGACGATGTTGACTAATTCGCCAAACAGGCCCTGGGGCACAAGCGGGGCATCCATCAGGCAGACTCTGTCCTTTTCTCTTACTTCAGACTGAGTCAGCCAAAGATAGCTCTCTATGGCCACCATGGCTGCCATAGACCTGCCAATAGCATGGGCGGTCTCCTTGGTGGCACATAGAGCGAGGTCAGCGGTTCTCCTGAGCTCTTCGATGTTCTCAGAGCTCACTTGCTCGCCCTCTTCCAACTCATGCAGCAGGTCGGCTTGGTACGCGTGTAACACTCTCATTGTGTGCAGACAAGCACCAGCCTGACCCGCTGCCGAGGACCCCCTGCTTACCAGCGCCGAAGTTGTTCTGAGCGGCTTGGAAGGCAGGGTAGGAGCCTTTAAAGTCGATGCTGTTGCAGGAAAGAGATAGCCTACAAACGTCAGCTCTACCCGTGGCATCGGCAACCGTTCTCGTTTATCCCCACAATATTGCCGTAGCAATCAGATGCAGAGATGAATAAGTTCATTATTTTCTGTAATGTACTGATAAACATTAGACTTTCATATATTTTAGATTCTTTACACACACCTGAAGTAGTTTCAAGCCTTTTATTGTTTTAATATTGATGATTTTGGCATACAGCTCATGAAAACCCAA